>JAWMRA010000078.1:1116978-1142766 GCA_035584735.1 Pseudotriccus pelzelni | reverse complement strand
CAGGAGAGCTGGAGAGGGACTGGGGACAAGGGATGGAGGGACAGGACACAGGGAATGGCTTCAAACTGCCAGAGGGTGTGTTTATATTGGATATTGGGAAGGAATTGTTCCCTGTGAGTGTGGGGAGACCCTGGCACAGGTTGCCTAAAGAAGCTGTGGCTGCCCCATCCCTGGAAGTGTCCAAGGCCAGGCTGGGGCAACCTGGGCTGGTGGAAGGTGTCCCTGCCCATGGCAGGGGGTGGAATGAGGTGAGTTTTGAGGTCTCTTCCAACCCAAACCATTTGATGATGCTGATGGTGATGATGGTGGTGATTCTAAGATGAGGATGAACAGTGGCCCATTTGCTCTGAAATTGCCTCTCAGTAGTTTTTGGGCCGGTGCAGCACGTGGGGGATGTGAAACTTGGGCTAAATCAGAGAGGGGAAGGGGAAATGCCTCGATAGGTCACCCCAGCAGGTGATGGAGGTTGCTGGTGCTGCAGGGAGGGAGACTCAAAGGTGGGGATGGCCGTGGTTTTGGCCACAAAACCAGTTAACACCAGTAGGGATGATGCTTTGTCAGTGGGGATCAGGGCTGCTGTTTGGGAGCAGGTCACCTCCAGTGTTCTCACACCTTGTCCCAAGCACTAGCAGTGAAGTCCTGCCCAGAAGAGCTGTGACTTCTCCGTCCTTGAAGGCTTCAAGACACATCTGGGTGAAATCCTGCACCACTTGGTCTGACCCCACCTCTTGCTGTGTTTTGGGTAAGGGGTTGCCCTACAGACCTCCTGAGGTCCCTTCCCACCTGAGTTATCCTATAACCCCAGGACAGGAGGGACCTCTGGACCAAAAATGATAATTTTGAGCTTTTTTGTTAGAAAAAGGAGCCAGTTTTTTACCCCAAAACTTCGGAAAATCTTGATCCCAGGGTGGTCTGCAAGGTTTGCTGGGCACATAGAGGTTGAGATAATCCTTCCTGCCCGAATACCTTGGAGAGAGGCACAGCTGCCTTCCCTCGGTGACAGAGCGTTAACTCCGATCCCTGCCGATGACATTCCAGCTGGTCTCCATGAATTCCTCCACGGATTTGGGGCAGCAGCCTTTCCCAAAGGGTTTTCCTGGTTGCTCCTGGGCCACAGTGGCTTCATTTGGAATTTGGGGCGTCACGTATGAGATGTGTGGGTGGGAATGAACTGCCCACACTTGGGTGCCTGGGTATGATCAGACCCTTCATCTCCTTCCATGAGCTTCCATGGATCACCCGGCGAAGCTTTTGGGATGTAAAAGAGACAAGAGAAAGCTCTTCCTGGCAATAATAATAATAATAATAATAATAATAATAATAATAATAATAATAAAAAAGAAGAAAGCCGAGCAGAATAAAGCCACCGGGGCTTGTTATGCCTCCCAAAGGGCTCCAGCCCGGCGTTTTCCAGGCTGCTCGGTCTGTCCCTGAAGGGGCATTTCCAACACTAGATGGAGCAGTGACCCCAGACATGAAGGAGCAAAAAAAAAAAAAAAAAAAACATCCCGCTCGCCTTTCACTCCTCGCCTTCCATCTCTGCCCCCGAAGGGAATTTGGGGCAGAACAGCTCCTTTTCCGGCGCTCAGGCGGGTCGCCACCCCTCGGTGGATGCTCAGCGGGGACCGTCCCTCCGTGACCTGCGGTGGCCGAGGGATTAGGGACCCGCTGCCGGGGGGACACATCGCCCGTCCTGGGAGGGCAAGGAGGGATCAGGGGGATCAGGCTGCGGGTCATTTCCTTGTTGCCTTAACGCGGGCGTTTTTAACTCGGCCGCACAAAGGCAGAAGGTCAAAGGCTGGGGATTAGGAGGTGACGGACGGACGTTTGGGGCCGGAACACAGAGGGCTTGTGCCTGGGTGTCCGGTTTTACGGATGAGCTGCCTACCAGGACACGCTGGGGGTTCTCCAGGGCTGAGGGGGATCCTTGGATCTTCCCCTGGAGTGGCACAGAGCATGTTCCCACCTGCCACAGGTGCTCTGAACTCCTTTCCTAAGGTGTTTTCCATCTCCCATCCACGTGGGATGCTTGTGTGTGGATCCAGTGGGACAGATTTAGCTGGCAAAGTTCTTTTCCCCCGGGGTCTGAGGGGACTTTCATGCTGTGCTCCCTCCGCCCCGGTCGTGCCTGTGGGAAATGCCTCCTTCAGCAGGTGAACAGGAGCCTCCAGGATGGAGCTCCCTGCAAGCTGGTGCCTCAGTTTACCTCAGCATAGAATGGTTTGGGTTGGGAGAGACCTTAAAGATCATCCAGTGCCACCCCCTGCCACGGGCAGCGACACCTTCCACTATCCCTGTTTGCTCCAAGCCCTGTCCAACCTGGCCCTAGGCATTTCCAGGGATCCAGGGGCAGCCACAGCTTCTCTGGGCAACCTGTGCCAGCATCTCTCATGGCTGCTGTGCCACCTGTGGGCTGTGTCTCACCTGGTTGACATCTCCATGTTGACATGCTCCTGTGAATTAGAGGAGAGCCTTTATATCAGGCTCAGTTTGGATCCACCCTCCCGGATTTCGGGCCCCGGGCAGCTGTGCCTAAATTCAGCTCACGTTTGTGATAATCTGTGGAATTCCACAGCTCAGATGGACTGTTTGGTCCCTGGAGGTGCTGGGACTCCAGAAGATGTCCAATCCCAGCTGAGGAACCTCAGCCAAACTCCTTCTCTTCGACGGATGGATCTGCCTTTGAATGGTCTTCACAGGGACTAATTGTGGGAGCATGTCAAGGAGCAACCAATCCAGTGCAGGACCTTCTTCCCACATCCCACACCATCCCCATACCAGGACAGACCCAAACTAAGCCCCAGGACTTCACGGCTCCCACTCCCAGCCAAGTGACCCTACAGAACTTGGGTCTGCTCGTTCCTCCTCAAGCTGGATGTCCCCATGGAGTCAGACGTGTGTCTGGTGTCTCTGCCCTGGCCCCACCACCCAAAACCTCCCTCTGGGGTCAAGGCACGTGTTGGGGTCACCAGACCTTTCAGGCTTGTCCATCATTCTGGGGTGCAAAGTTCAGGGAGCAGGGGAAGCCATTCCATAACCCTGGGTGGTGGGAACTTGGGCACTCCAGTGAGGACTTCAAAAGTCCCTCCCAGTGCTGGGAAGGTGTCTGAGCTCAGTAATGACCAAATTCTCAAATACCTGAGCCTTGAGTCACCTCTGAGGAGGAAACATGCATAAACAAGCAGCAAGCCAGGAAACTCCAGGCTGGGCTGGACAAAGGCAGCACTCAGGGGGTTGGTATGTCTGAGGGAGAGCAGCAGAACCCAGGGCAGCAGGTCTGGGGTGATAATCTCAGCAGAACCCAGGGCAGCAGGTCTGGGGTGATAATCTCTGCACCCCAAGCTGTGCTTAAGAGCAAAGCGAGGGCAGATTTTGGCAGCACTGCTGGCCCAGGTGGTGAGAGAAATCACAGCATTCCCCTGGGATTTCTGCTGATGTGAGGGAATAAAAGCAGAGTTCATCCCACTGGAGGTGGGGAAACTGAGGCAGGGAGCACATGGGAGTTGGTAGCTCGTGTTTGTGGTGTTTCTGAATCCTTGCTGTGACCCCAGTTTCTCTGGGGGTCAGAAAAAAACCAGGCCCAAAATCTTAGTGGTCGGGACTGGATCCCAACGGGGCTTTTCATGGCCCACCCCTCTGAATTCCCCCTCTGGCCTGAGGTGAGAAGGCAGAGAAATTTCCCTCAGGGAAGCTCAAGCATCACCCCAGCAGCTTCTTCCAGTCCATGCTCAGGCTTGGCTGCTCTTCCTGGGAGTGGAGGTCCATCTGTCTTTTTTGTGCCTCAGTTTCCCCTTACTCAAAATGAGACCTATCCAACCATCTCCTTTCACTTAATCTGAAAGAGGAGGGATTTAAATTGGACATGAGGAAAAAATTCCTGGCTATGAGAGGAATGAGACACTGGCACAAGTTGCCCAGAGAAGTGGCTGCCCCACCCCTGGAAGTGTCCAAGGCCAGGTTGGACAGGGCTGGGAGCAACTGGGTCTAGTGGAAGGTGTCCCTGCCCATGGCAGGGAGTGGAACTGGATGATCTTTTAAGGAAACTTCCAACCCAAACCACCCTGGGATTCTGTGCTCTGAGCATAGTTACGACTTCCAATATTTTCTCTTCCAAATATCCAGTAAAGGGAAGGAAAATCAGGTTGGTGTGAGGAGATGGGTGAAGGAGACCTGGAGAAAATCCATCATTGCTGGTGGCTCCGGGACAAAGCAGCGACAGCCCCACAGGTGTGGGATGAGGTTGATCCACACACTACTTTTCCCCTCGTGGGTTTCCGGAGGGCCTTTACACCTCTGCAAGCCCTGAGCTGCCAGAATCCCTCCATCCAGGGTGCCCGGGCGGCTGATGAGGAGCCGAGGAGTGATGGACACGCGCCGGGTTTGCCTTCCTGGCTGGAACGCTCTTATCTCGCTCTCCTGGCACTTCCCATTTTCCCTCGGGCAGCACTTCACACACAACAGAGACATTGTCACAGTTCCTCGAGCTCCCAGGTGAGGGGCACCGGGGGGGAGTGGGAAAACACCCTCCCCAGGCTCGCTCCGCCTGTGCCTCCTCTCCATAAATCAAGTGGGTTTGTGCAGCTCCTCGGTCAAGTGTGGGCATTAACTCGGCCGCGGGGAGTCATTTCAGCAGCCGTGCACCCAGGAATGTGCCTTATCTGATCGCCCTCCTGCGTTTGCTCTGCCACGGTCCTTGCAAAGCAAGGCTGAGGCTCCCCTGTGGGATCCCAGAGCGAGATGTCCTGGGGGAGCACCAGTAGGGTGCTGGTGTCTTCCCAGTGAGCGTGGGCTCAGGACCGCTCTCCAGCAGCTGCTGGTTTTGGGACACTAAACAATTTCCCAGACAGGACAGGGGCCGTCCCATGTTCCTCCGGGAAGAGGTTGAGATGATGACAGCCCTTCCAAACAGCTGCTATTTTGGGGGGGGTCAACAATTCAATCCCATTCACTTCGTGCCTCAAAGCAAAGGGAAGGACAGAAGAATCACTTTGGGAGCTCAGATATAACCAGGTCTCCTCACAAATAGATTCCCCTCTGGATTATTGTAGATGGGGAGCTTTCCATGCTGGATTTCTTTGATAAAAAAAAAACAACCACCTTTTCCTTTAGGGGGGCGGGGAGGGGGCAGTGGGCTGGGGGAAACACGCCAGGAATGTGACAAGCCCGTTCTCCTGCTTGTTTGTGTAAACGAGCTGGGTCTATTCCCTTCCTCCTCAAGTGCACAGTTTTTAAACCTCCTTGAAAAGCAAATTTGCTCTCAGGGCACATGGATGCCAGCACAGGGAGGGGGGGGGAGGAGTGGTGGTTGGCGATGATAATAATTAATAATATTAATCACCGAGAATAGTAAAAGCCAGAAGTGGAGGGTGGTGAGCAAGGGCTCCATCCAACACTGCCCACCACCTTCGTGCCTGCACCTCCTCTCACCTGTGGCAACATCTCTGCTGGGCCAGGGAATTGCTCAGCTCAGGTAGGACACTCAGTCTGGCCTCGCTGCTATCCCAGGAGGACCATCCTTTATTGCCACCACTGATGCACTGAAGGCTTTGAGATGTCCCTGTGAGAGCAGGGCAGAGGACAAACCCCACTGAGATAGTCCCTGTAGCCCCCTCCACCAGCACCTTCAGTCCTAACTAAGAACATTTACTGGCAGCAATACCTTAACAATAATAATAACCGTTATTAATATAATAAAAATGATGATTATTTGTGATCAGTTCCATCCCTGCAAATGCCGCTCTCCCAGGAGATGCCAGTAAGTACCTGGAGAACAACCTCTCTCTAAGTGATGCTCCAAGACCTCAAAATATCCCAGCCCTGGCACCAGGAGGGAGAAGGCAAATTTTCAGGGCTTTATCCAGTGAAACGCTCCCCGGAACAAGGAACTGGGTTTTGCTAAGTGCTCCCCATTCACCTCCCACAGGGGAGCAGATGTTTCAGATAAAATCCATGGATACCCCCAGTGTCTCGCCTTGCTCCCAGGACGGACAGACCATTGCAATCCTCCTCCTTCCCCGTCCTTCCTGGCTGGCAAACCGGCTCCCTGCTGCTGGGCAGGCTGGCAAACAGCAGGACATGTTGTGCCCTCCTTTGGGACCGTCCCCAACTTTCCCCCATGGAAAAGGAAAAAAGAAGACTCGCGGCACTTTGGATTTCCTGAGGGAATTTTTGGCACAAAGGAGACCAAGAGCTGGCTATTTGGGAATATTTACGAGGAAGGGTTAAATCCTGACGCGTTCCTCTTCGGTGCCCCAGATCTCAGAAGTCCCACCCCATCCTTTTCTCCCTACCCCCCTCCCCAAGCCTTCTCCACCTTCTTCCATAACACTGACCTCTTCTGCCTTGGGGGTTGATAAATCACCATTTCCAACCCCAAAATGCCTCCATACATGAAGGATTGATTTCTTCAGTTTTGTCTTTTCACCATTCAGCAGTTTCAAACCGAGAGTGGCCGAATGCAAACACTGGAGAGGAAATATTCCTTCACGGGCACGAGTTCCTGCCTTCCTGCCTCTGCTCTGCTCCAGGGTGCACCTACTGAGGATGGAATCCATGCCCATGGAGAGAGGCACCTTCCCAAGGCATCTTCTCCCACCAAATCTTTACCTTTCCCCATGGACATGTTTTCATTTGAGCAACTGCCACAGTCAACAGAGACAACTCATTCCACCAAATCTCTGCCTTCCCACTTGGGGGTGTTCCCATCTCGGGCAGTGCTGCTCCAACACGGCCCTTTGAGCCCTTGAGCTCTGCAGGATCAGCCCATCCTGGGCTGGGCCCTGGGCTTTTCTCCCCAGCAAAAAAAAGTGGTTTCTCCACATCAATCCCCCGGGTCTGGGTGGACTCCTGTCCTCTCCAGGCCTTCCCAGCCCCCCATCGAGGCTGCAAAGAGTGTCAGGCGGCGAGTTCCGTGTCGGGACACGTCTCGGGCATTGAGCTCCCGATGCCACGTGAGGACTGGGAACATTTTCATGGCAAGCTGCCACCTTTCCCCCGGATCATTTCCCTCTTGAGTGACAAACCGGGCTCTGAAATGCTCCTAATGCTTTGCAGTGCTGCGGCTTCTCTCTCGTGTGTGGTGGGCTCCGGGACATTCTCGAATTACGGCCCTCCCTGGAGCAAAACGGGGCAATTCCTGGCATTTTCAGCCTGCTTGTGTTTGTGTCACGTGGAGCCCATCCAGGCAGGCAGATAATCCCAGCCACCGGTGGTGCCTGAGTCTCTCTGCGGGCTGCTGCCTCCTCGGATGGTGGTGGGGAAGGAAGTTGGGAACCAGGGCAGAGCTTTTCCATGTGCCTTTGCTCAGGGGCTTCACGGAAAAAGTCCCTCAGATCGGATTCTGTGGGGTTCAGGTGCCTGGATGAAGCCCAGGTTTCACTGGGAGCTCAGACACCAGGTACCCAAGAAGACATTTTCCACAGACACCTCAATTTGGGTGCCCTGATTTGTCTGCTGACTTCCATCCCTAACGTTAGGTGGGATGAATCCCACCTCAATCCTAACTGGTAGTGGTGGGATCTCGCTCCAAGTCCTCACTGGAGCATCTTTCCTCATTTTCTTCTTGCACAGACCCAGCCTGGCCATGTGGAAATATCCCACCAGCTGTGTGGTCTGGGGATATTTCCATAAATCCCCAACCCAAGGGCTGAATTTCAACCCCACTCCTGGAACTGTCAAGCAACAAAGTTATTTAAGCTTAAAACCAGTAGCTGATTCCCTCCTTCCCCACCCCTTTTGGCCAATACACTTGGATGATTTACTGATGCAGATCTGCTGGATTAAGTAATTGATTTGATGCCTCCTGAGTGCCAAGAAAGAAATGCTCTGTGTTAAAAAAAAAATTAAATAAATAAAAGATGTGCCAGCAAATCCAGCCCTAAGTGCTATTTAAGGGCTTCTGAAAAAGCTGTTTTCACACTGGCAGGGCCACCCAGGCTCCTGCTCCTGCATCCCCTCCTCCAGTGCCTCGGGAAGGTCCTCCACGAGGATGAGAATGGGGGTTTTTTCCCATCCATTTCAGGGCTCAGCAGGTTGTGTGGGGTGCAATAGGATCCTCCCAGCTTGAATTAATTATGTTAGGAGTGGGAATAGTAGGCATTTTTTTGTTCCTCAGCAAGGTGAGCTCCAGGCCAGGAGGGAAGGAGTGAAGAGCAGCTCTCACTGGTGGATCAGCCCTTGCTGAGGTCAGAGATCCAAATTCAAGCCTCTTTTTACCCCCTGTCTTGCCCTTCTCATAAAGTCCTTAAGGAAGGGAGTGATTTGATGGTAAAACAACTTAATTTCTCACTGCAGTGGGTATGAACTGCTCTTGTGATGGACGTTTCTCCTCTGCTTTTAATTAGAAATTTTGGGGCAAAAGAATATTCCCTGGCAAGTTTGGTGGGGACTGAGACGTGCCCAGGAAAAACTTGCTGTGTTCTGAAATAAAAAACACTCCAAAACTTCTCCAGAACTCGACTTCACACTCAGTTTCTCTCTGAATAGCAATTTTTGGTGCCCTAAGCTGGGTGATAATTTGGCCTGGTAAACACCAGGGGGACAAAGTAGTAAAGGATAGTGCAAAAATATTGCAAAAAGCCTTTGTCCCTCAGGGATTTCTGCAAATAAAGGTTTGGTTTAGCCCCTGGCAGAAATATTTCAGTGGGAACCTTCGGTGGGGACTTGAAAGGGGATAAAATTAATTGAGGACAAGAAGTGAAATAGGGACAGGAATCCCTTCCCAAGAGACTTTAGGAGAAGATGGAGTGAATTTTCCACTTGTGGAAAATTTGGTTCCCTTATCTCAGGGCTTTCTGAAACACGGCTCACTCACCAAAAAAAAACAAAACCACCAGGAGCAGTTTCAAAGCTTCCCAACTATTCTGAACTGCAAAATAAACACCACTGGTTCAGGGGAAAACCTCAATAGGGTTGTCAACCTGCTAATTGTTTTTCAGTGTTTTTTCCACATTTTTTTGTTTCCCTGGGGAATGTGGTTTCAGCGTTCCCAACCGCTGCGTGATTCCTGGGCTTCCAGCTTCCGGGCTGGAATTTTGGGGAATCCACGGCTTTCCTTTTGGGGAAAGCAGCAGCTTTTAGCTCACCAAGAAGCACGGCTGATCTTGGAAAAGCGGACCGAGAGAAAGGTGCCGCCTCCAAAGCGGAGATGGTTGAAATGATCCTACGGGTTTGAAATCCTCGCTGATCCCAACCTGCTCATCCCTCTCACTGCTTGTCAGCCCTGGGAGGTGGTTAAAGCAGCCAAAGATGATAATTCCTGAAAAATTAGCACACCTCCCCGGGAAAACAAAGGGGAAAAAACCCACAAAAAAAAAACAGGGGGAAAGAGCGGTGTGAGTGCAGCTCCCAGCTTGTGCCTGGCATGTTTTTCCTTTGGCAGAGCATCTTTTTGGGATGGTTTTTTTTTTTGGAGAGCCCCTAGGAGAGCTGGTGAGTGCCCTTCATGGTCAGGGCTCTAATTAGCCGCTTGTCTCTCCCTGCAGGCAGCTGGATGGGCTTCCCCGGGACTTTGGGCATCCTCTGGCGCACAATTCCCATCGGTTTAAGAGCTGACCCGTGTCTGTTCTCTTCTTTCTCCCCCCACCTCCTTCCTTGGTTTTGCCTCGTGACGGGCTGCTGAGTGCGTGAAGCGGTGGGAATTGGCCTGATTTAATGAATCTGCTCAAGAAATATCTGGTGTTTGGGCATTTTCCCTCGGCAGGTTGTTGGCTCCGTGCTGCGGCGGGATTGCGAGCCGGCAAAACTCCCTCTGCTGGCACGGCTGCCTCCCGTCCTCCTCCCGCCAGGAGTTTGTCACCTAATCAGGCTTTTCCTGGCCGTTTTGATCATCACCGAGGGGACAACACCGTGCATTGGTTTCCTGGCTTTATACACCGGTGGCTGGTCAGCATCCTGGGCGTGATGGGCAAGCCGACAGGGACATTCCTGTGGGAGCAGGGCTTTGTCAAAGGGCCAAGGCAGTTCCCTGCTCACTCCTCTGAATTTTCGAGCGAGGACACAGGTCAGGAATGAGCAATCTGGGTTTGGACTGCCCCACAATGCAAATTATTACCCGGCTTGAGCAACTCGCACCTGCCCAAGAAGGGAGCAACGAGAGAAACTTTCTGGAGAGATTCTGCCCGTCTGGTGCTGGCACCTTATCAGGGCTGGCCTGTGCTGAGGAAGGATGTTTGTCCATCCAGACACTTTTTGCTGAAGAGATTTCTCCTCAGCCAACCAAAAAAGCCTGTTCTCATGTGGAGAGCTTCCTTCTCTGCTGTGCTGAACGTACTTGAGGCCGTGTACCTGAGCCCAGCTCTGAAAGCAACCACTGTGCTCAAGTGTTTGCTTGGCCTCAGAAATGTTGAGAGAGGGAATTTCTCTTGAGGAAGCTCGAAGATCTTGGTTTTGAGCTCATTCTGTGCCTGATCCAGAGCTTCTTGGAGTCAGGACAAAGCTGCTGAGGACTCTGAATCGGGCTCTGAGCCCACAAACTCATACCTGAGGAGGGAAAAGAAGTACAGCAGATACCTCCCAATCTTAGTTCCAAATCCCAGTTTTTGGACACCAGGGAGGTCACACTTCTGCATCTCTGCCTGCATCAATGGCCAGTTTGCTCTTGAAACCTGCTGAAATCTTGTTCTCTGTTCCCCAGGGCAACAACACATCTCAGGCAAAGCTTGATTATTCTAATTACTCCTTTATTACCTTTTCCACTGATTTATGGGTGTTTTACCTGTCCCTATAAAGTTTCAGCAAGTTGTGTTCAAGGAAATTAATGTGCTTCTCTTCTCCAGCTCCGTGGGGTGGGAAGCTGATGCAGTGAAGGTGCATGGCCAGGATGGAAGAGAAATTGACTGCTGAAGGTTCTCAACTCCTTTATAAGGGGATTTTCTTCTCTCCTGCGATGGCCCTGGACTCGCAGAATAATAATTTGGGTGGGAAGGGACCTCCAGAGGTCACCTGCTTCAGCCTATGGTGTCCTCTAAGGCATTACCTGAGCGGGATTTGGGGACAGGATGGGGACTGTTCAGCATGGGTGGGACTGCACAGGAACCCAATTCTCCACAACCTGAAATTCTTTGAGTCTGTTATCGATGTGGTTTGGACCTGGCCCAGCCAAGGCCCTCCCAGGCAATCCCAGACCCCGCCCTCGGCCTAGGAGGCAACTTGGATGCATCTCTCCTTGATGGAGAGATGGATGGAAGGGAGTCAGACCCCTTCACTCAGCCCCCAGATCCCAAAGGGATGGATTTGGGCGGCTGCAGCCCCAGGGAGGGGGTGCCGTGTTCTTGGGGTCATGGTGTGGGGCTTTTCGGGATGGTGTCAGAGCCAGCCTGGTGCAGTCAGTGCAAAGACCTCATCTCTGCTGAGAGGAAGGTGTCCCTGTGCTCCAGAGTGGAGCTGCCACACAGCCAGGGTGACCCTCAGGACCCGGGAGCAAGAGCAGAAGAGAGAGACGGTGGCACCCTGTGCAAGAGCACGGCAAAGGAGGGCGGTGTGTGACACAGCCCCGGGAGAATCCTGGCTCCAGCCCCGGCTGCGACCACAGGGCAGCGTGTTGGCAGCACAGAACACATCAACAGGCAGCAATCAGGGCTGCAGGACAGAGCCCCAGGACCACCAGAGGAGATGACCTGCTGGGGGATCCGGGGCCAGCCCGGGTCTCACTCAGCGCCTGCCCTGGGGCAGGAGCAGCTGGATCTGGACAGGTCTCCTGTCCCAGCTTCCCTGAGTGCACCAGGACACAGACACAGCCCCCAGGCCCCACCAAGCACCTCCCTCCTCTTCAAGCACGAGGAGCATCTTCCGACCTCTGCTTTGTTTCGTGGCGGGGGATCCCGACACGGAGGATGGTTGGGAGCAGTGGCTGAGCCTGCTCTGCCTCCTGGTTTCCGGTTGGCCTGGCATTTCCCACCAGAATACGGTATTTCCAGTGTCCCTGAGCTGTGTCAGACTTGCAGTTCTCGGGATGAATTTTTCCAGGCCCACCTCTGCCTGCTGGCTGCTGTTGAAAAGCTGCAAACCTCGGTGGTTTGTCCCTCCCAGTAAGAGCTGCTGGTTTTGCTGGTGTGAGATCACTCATTCTGAGGGCAAGAACCTCTGCCCCAGTTGGAAGTGGTGTTTACCTGAGGAATTTTTCCTCCTGCAAAAGGAAAACAGAAGGGTTTTCCCTCCAGAACACCCCTGTTTGTGTGTCCAGGGGAAACTTGTTGAAGTGCAGAAGCCAAACCCTGCAACAGCCCATCTTCACCACACACAGAGCCACTGCCACAGCCTGTCCTGCCCCTGGGATGCTGCTGGTCTTCCCCTTGAAGCTTTCCATGTCAGTGACTATCACTGGTGGCTCCAGGAAGGCCTGAAAAATTGGCACAGCCTGGCAAATCCCATGAAGATATAAATCTTCATTAAAAAAGGATCTCAGGCCCTGCAGGATATCACAGAATTATAGAACGGTTTGGCTTGGAGGGGACCTTAAAGATCACCTCGTTCCAACCCCCCTGCCACGGGCAGGGACACCTTCCACCAGCCCAGGTAGCTCCAAGCCCCATCCAAGCTGGCCTTGGACACTTCCAGAGATGGGGCAGCCATTATTTTAAGGGATTTTAAGGGGTGCAGGAGCCATTCCCTGGGCGTGCTGCCCCAGGGGATGCTCATCTCCTGCAGCCTCACTGCCTGCCTGGTATCAGCCCCACATTCCTGCAGGCAGCCTGGCACCTCCGGGCTCTCACGGACCAGCAGCGGGAAGGCAAATGTTCCTTCTGGGCACAGCCCGACAGAGAGGCCTCAGAGAAGAATTTCCAGTGGAAAAATACCAAACTCCTGCACCTGACTGAGAACCAAAATAGATTGCAACAGTCTTTCCCTCTGGGAGGAATTTTCCTACCTTGGGGCGGTTTTGGGGGCAGGGGGGGTTGAACTGACAGGAGCGAGGTTCAAAAATTGTCAGGTCCTTCCTTTGCACGAGTGCAAGGGGAGGTTGGTTGTAGGGCTTCTGTCCTGCAGGTGCTGTGCACCGGGGGTGGTTGTTCTGGGCTCCTCCTTGTGTTTTCCTTGTGCACTGGTGGGGCTGGGTGGATCCATCAGCCAGCGAAGGGCTGGAATAAATTGTATTCCACCATGGAATTTGTTATACATTCATATGCATTCAGGGCCACGAAGATGCTACAAGGGCTGGAGAAACTGTCTCGTGGGGAAAGGCTGAGAGAGTTGGGATTGTTCAACCAGGAGAAGAGAAGGCTCCAGGGAGGCCTGAGAGCCCCTTCCAGGGTCTAAAGGGGCTCCAGGAGAGCTGGACAGGGACTGGGGACAAGGCATGGAGGGACAGGACACAGGGAATGGCTTCCCACTGCCAGAGGGCAGGGAGAGATGGGAGATTGGGAAGAAATCCTTGCCTGTGAGGGTGGGGAGGCCCTGGCAGAGGTTGCCCAGAGAAGCTGTGCCTGCCCCTGGATCCCTGGAAGTGTCCAAGGCTGGGCTGGAGCAACCTGGGCTAGAGGAAGATGTCCCTGCCCATGGCAGGGGTTTGGAATGAGATGATCTTTAAGGTCCCTTCCAACCCAAACCTTTCCATGACCCTATGAATTTGCTTAATATATATCTGATTTCCCAGAGCCACGGAAGAGCTGATGTTGGCAGGGATCTCTGGAGATCCTTTAGTCCAACCTTCTGTTCGAGCAGCGTCACCTGGGACAGGTTGCCCAGGGTTGTGTCCCGTTGGGTTTTGTCTGACTCCAAGGATGGAGGTTCCATAGCCCCTCTGGGCAACCCCATCCACTGTTTGACCACCCTGACATTGAAAAAGCTTCTTCTTACATTTGAATGGGATCTTACATTTCAATTCCTGTCCTGTTAATGGTTTTGTTTTGAAGAAAGCAAATAACGAGCGCCCTTCCCGGTGGTCCTTTGTGTTCCTGTGCCTGCTGGCTCAAGGTCCAAATTCAAGTCCAAATTCAGGCTCCAGCTCTCTGGGGGTGATGAGCAGACCTGCCCCTGCCCTATGGATGGTCCCACCTGACCTACCCCGTCTGCTGGAGAGTGGGGAACGAGCTGGGCCACCTCTGAGGCAGCTCTAACACCTCCCACTGCCTAAATATCACACCAGCCACCATCAGGTCCAAAGCAGATGTTGGGACATGGCCTGAAAGTGGCTTCCCAGCACCAAGAAAGGGCTGGGGACTCCCCTGGTGACTTCCCAAGGTCCCCTGAGCAGCAGGAGCCGTGGCTGACAATGGGCTGCCTGTTGGGCTGAGGCGCTCGCCAGGACCCCGAGGTAAAGGGGAGACTCCCTTTTACTGCTTCTTGCTTAATAACAGGCTTGGGGATATTAATTACTTTAATTAGAGCTGGCCAAACCTGTTTGGCTTGGAGCTGGGGAGTCGGTGGGACCAGCTCTCTCAGCTTTTTTCAGCTCTCGGGTCTCGTGATGTTCCCCAAAGAGCTGGAGCTGTCCTATTTCAAAGGCAATTAAAAGGGTTTGGGGAGGATCCTCAGATCCTGCAGCTTTCCGAGCCCAGAGCCCTCCTTCAGTCAGGGGCTGTGTTGGTTAAACAGAGAGAAAAGCGGCTTTATCCTCCCCAAAGTAGAACCAGAGATTTCCAGTAATTCAGGGAAGCGCTGGGCACCTTCTCAGCTATGGGCACAAGGCACCACCAGTGGGAAAAAAAATCATCCTCAGGACTGTAAATCCTCTCTGGAAATGCAGAGGGCGGGTTTGCAGGTGAAGAACACGGGCCAGTTATGGGGCTGGAGGTGGCTCAGTCCCCCTTTCTTGGCTGCCAGAGCAGAAAAAGCCCCCTGCCTCGGTTTCCCAGATGGAAAACGTGCCCTGTGTCGCCCAGCCATCGCTTCTCCCGGTGCATGGGCATATTTACCCGGGGCCCTGGGCTGTCACAAGCAAAGTTTGGCGCCCCAGCTGCTCTGCTTTCGCCCGGAGAAGTGACCCTGTGGTGAGCGCAGGGGGAGACACTGCGTTCCCAGAGCCACGGGGCCTCTGTCTGGCTCTCCCTCCCTGGCTGGGTCGCTCTCCAGAAGGGCTGGTTTGCCGGTGGACCTGTTGCCATCGACTCGCCCTCCTCCTGCCCCGTGGCTGGAGGTGCTGAGCTCACCCGGGGTTTGACCTCCCGAACGCTGCTTTGCGCGTCTGTGGCCCGGAGGGGACGCCGGGGCGGGCAGGCCGAAATTGCCCTCTCGGGAAAGCTGGAGCGCAGCCTGGGCGGCGTGTGCAGCCTCCCACAAGCTGATGGCAAGTCGCAACAGCGCTGCTGCTGGTCCCTTACACGTTTTATAGCCCCGAAAGGTGACAGAGCCCGCAGCACTCGCCTCCAGGGCTCTCTGCGTTTGACCAACAGCCTCGGCTCTCTTCACCCTGCACAATCTCATCTCTGCTCATCAGCTTCAGATCTGCTTTCTCTTCTCCAGAAACATGTTTGGGGCCCAACCCTCTCTAGCAGATGGCACAGAGGAGACACTGCCCAAGTGAAGGCACCTCAGAGAGGGAGCTGAACTACCAGCTCATCTGCTCTGTCTTCAGGGGCAGAACCTGCTCCACGGTGATGCTCAGAGCTCCTAAGGTGGAGTTTTTCCCTGAAACACCTCTCAGAGGCACATGATAATTTCCCCCCCATTCTTCTGAAGGCTCTAAGAGACATTTCTTAGCTGGTTGTGGCAGTTGGATCCCTTGAGCCTCCCTGTGTATGCGTGTGATCAGAGCACATCCAAAGTGAGACTTGCCTTAACCTCAAGGAAAAGGGACCATTTACCTACAGTGATTACAGAAGGAGCCTGAAGCTCTTCGGGAAAGGTCTTCACACCAAGGAGAGCGGGTAGAAAATAGAGGTAGAAAATACAGAATATGCTCCATTTTGGCTCACATCATCTTTATTAAAACAGAAATATTTGGGTGCAGGTGAGTTTGAGCCATTTAGCCCAGGTGACCTATCCAAGCGAAAAGGGCCCATCCCAATCCTCTTCCTCCTTCTTTTCCACTCCCTGAGGGAGAGTGGACACCCAGAGGTGTCCTGTCCACCAGGTGTTGCTGTGACACATCGGAGAAAGCAGTTTTCACTTTAATCATTTTAATCCTGGCTCAATGTTTGAATATTTTCAGGTTAGGAGTTGTGGCCTTTTCTGGCCCAGACACGAATTTAGTTCTGCATTTTCTCAGTCAAAGAGGCTCAAACTGGAGGTTGCCTGGGAATTATTCAACGTATTTCTATTTTATTGAGCACAGAACTTCTGTCTACACTGACTGGGGCAGTTCAGGGCACCAAGTAATGGAAAACAACCCCCTAACAATGACTACCCTGATTGGGGGACCCACTCAAGGTCCCTTCCAGACATATCTTAGTGTTTCAACTGGTGAAATGACTTTTCCCTTCTTGTCATCTTATTTCCTTTTCCTTTTCTTTCCCTTTTTCTTTTCTTTCCTGTCCCTTCTTTCTTTTTCTTTTTCCTTCTTTTTTTTTCCTTTTTTTTTTTTTAATTTTTCTTTTTTTCTTTTACCTTTTTTTTTTTCTTTGTTTTTTTTTTTTTTTCCTTTTTCTTCTTCTGTTTTAACCTTTATTTTTCTTCCTTCTTCCTTTCCCTCACCAGGGGTGTTCCCTTTCACACTCTTGAAACATCTGCAGGTTGATATCTTGTCCCTCTGCGTGCGAGAGACTTGAAAACCCGTGTCCACCGCTGCAAGGATGAAACAGCCCATGGAATTTAGGGTCCAGAAAGGTGGATTTTCCCACTAAATGCTGTGAGCTCAGGCACTGAGGGTCCTGTTGACTGATTTTGAGGGGTTTAGTTGACACCTCGAAGGATCCCAACCCTCCTCTTCGTCGTCAACCCCCCGAGCCTCTGGATTGGGATTTGCTTTCCCAGCTCTCCAACCACCCAAAGCAGCTCCTTCCCCCCATCCTGGTGCTTCAGCAGCATCTCCAGCCTCTTCCAGGAAACGTGTCCCGTGTTTTGCCTTTCCCTGGGAGCAAAAAATTGTTGCTTAAGCAGGTTTCAGGCATCTCAGCCTGTGACCTTTCTGTAACTGTTCGAGTGAGTGTATTGACTTGTTCTGTGAATTATAAACGGCATTAACTCTTCCGTGACTCCCCAGTGCTTGGTGAGAAGGGCTCACATCCAGGGAACATCTAATGTTGCCAAATTCTTCAAGCTTGAGGGAATGAGGAGCTTGATCCTTATTTCAGATCTGGTTCAAAATACCCCTATTCAGTGGCAAACCTTTGACAACTGCTGGTTAAAAACTCAGAATTAGCAACTCCATCGCCCAGCACTGTAACCTTCCTTTTTTTTTTTTTTAAATGCTTTCCTAACTTTCAGCCTATGAGAAATAAAGCTCCTGTGCCTTTAATCTTGTCCTGCTAAGTTTTTCTTCTTTAAAAAAACACACACACACAACCCAAACTGACTGCACTCCTGCAAACACCTGTATTGCCACTGAAAGCCCTTTTGCTAATATATTTTCCCCCCCTCTCCCCGCTCTTCTTGATCACACCTGTCTAGCTTTGGGCAAAATAAAATATTCACATAGCTGCCAGGAGTAAAGTTCTTTCCTGGCTTGAGCTACTGTGTGTAAAGATCTCCAAAGAAACGTCAGATCACTTTATTGAATCCTACTGAAAACTTGTTTGACAGCAACACGCAGAAAGGATCAGGACCTCTCCAGTAATTGCCAGTGGGTTGAAAAGAGGGTTTGTTTGGCAGGCTTAAAAAATGTGGGGGTTTTCTTTCTTTTTTTTTCCTTTTTTTTTTTTTTTTTTCCTCTGGGTTTTAAATTTTTATTTTTGGGCTGATATTTAAACTCACCAAGCCCGAGCTGCGGGTGGATTCGCACAGATACCTCAGCACAGGCCGCCCGCGCACGGGCACGTGGGAAAGGCTGGATTTGCAGCCGGACCTGCAGCCACCCCCACAGCTGCCAGAGCCAGCCAGCAGCACCCACGGGCCCAGCACGCTCACCTGTGCAATTTTTCAGGTGCTCCGAGCTTCGCCAGGGAGTAAAAAGCACCTTTATTGCAACAGGGCTTTTGCCCTCCCGAAGACCCTCGAGCGCCAGCGGGTCAGAGCTGAGTCAGAGAGGCAAATTCCACCCTCTGAGACTGTCCCCCAGCCTTCCCTGAGTGGGAACAAACACCTATTGTAGTGGGCAGAGTAATTAGGAGCAGGTGAAAGCCTATTTTTAATGATCCTCTGACCAAAGTGATATTTAATTTACCATAGGAGTAGCTGCCTCTCCAGGGCCTCGCCTGGTGCCTCCAGATGTTAATTATGGTTTGTCACTCCCGTGTCTGCTGCGTGAAATCCATGCTCTTCTGAGGGAGACACACTGCCAACCTCTGCCTTGGAATTCCTCTTTAATTATTCTTTAATTTTGAGAGGAGTAACCTGGGATTTTTGACACGATTAAGTTCAAACCTTTGAGATGGGGGAGGCAGCTGGAAGATCGCTGATGGCCCAAATCCTACCTGAGCTTCCCACACAACTTTAATGTGCCATGTAGTCTGCCAGCCCCCCAAATCTGGTTGATGGGAGCGCTCAAAACCCAACTCTGGGTTTCTTTTCCCCCCAGAATTGCTGTTCCTTTTAGCCCAAGATAAAGTGTCCCTCACCTCAGAGATGGAGACCTGCTTGGAGGTCTCAGTTTGCCCGAGATCCCACAGCTTCTCAGGCTTCCTCAAATCCTCAGGTGGTGCCACATCCAGGGTTTTTCACATTTCC
The DNA here is from genome assembly GCA_035584735.1 of Pseudotriccus pelzelni. NCBI lineage: Eukaryota > Metazoa > Chordata > Aves > Passeriformes > Tyrannidae > Pseudotriccus > Pseudotriccus pelzelni. Next base: position 1,124,067 of record JAWMRA010000078.1, on the reverse strand, counting down.
ATCTTTCTCTGGTCATTTCCCTGCTAAATGGCACCCTGGATGTCACAGGTCCTGTGGGAAACCCGAAGCCACCAGTGGAACCAACTCAGAAAATACACAGAGAAATCTCAGCCCCCTTGGCTTGGGGCTGAAGTCCAGCAGATTCAGGAAGGATGGTGTTCACCTCACCTGCCTTTAGGTGCCCAAAATGTTGGTTTGGCAGCCTGAGAGAGTCACCTGCGCTTTGTTGGCTGTAAAGACAAACGGGAAAATCTTGAGGAAAGGTTCAGTCTGTGTCAGACAGAAGCTGAAGGCACATCAGGGAAGTTGCCACCTTGTCTGGGTGCTCAAAGTTGAGAAGGTTGGACCAAATTCCCAAGGTCTTTACGTCCAAGTGGACTCATTTTTGACAGTGAAGACAGCAACTGGGCTATACTTGTGTTCTTAAATCAGAAAATCATGGAATATCCTGAACTGGAAGGGACCCACAAGGATCATTGAGTCCAGCTCCTGGTGGAGCCAAGGTGAGTGAGGAGTTAAATCTGGTCTGTGTTGTACACATGGACATGCACCACACTAATTTTGCCATTGTTAGATAGACCTTTGGGGCTCAAACACACCTTTCTGTGCTTGCCCAAGGTCACAGAAGGAGCCAGACCCAGAACAGGACAGAACTGAAGCAGAAGAGCTGGTGGAGACAATATTTTCACCCTGGGGACATCAGCAGCAGAACGTGTGGTTCCTGATGGGGGTGATCTTTACTGTCCAACTCCTCCAGACATCACATTTCACAGCTGAGGGAATGGCCAAATGCTGCCTTGGCCTTGCCAGCAGCAGCCCTAAAATTAGCCAAAAATCCCAAGCAAAGCCCCCTCGTAGAACCAGCGTGGGATCATCCAGGTCTCCGCCCTAGGAGAGACTCCACACGGTGTTGGTGTCCAGACACCAAACAAGCTGATGTAGAACACGTCATACAAGGACACAGGAAACATCCTGTTGCAGGGATCCATTGGGAAGGCCAGCATGCCCCTCACCTCCCACCCTGTGACAAAAGGCTGGTTTGGAATTGCTACCCCTCGTTTATTTAATTTTTATTTGCCACAGCTGCATCTAGGCAAGGGGAGATGGAGGGTCGCCGAGCAAGCTTCTCCTGCTGGTCAGAAATGTGGATTTTGCAACGTTCCCAAGTAAAAGAGACCTTTTCCAATGGATTTGGAAGTGCTGGATGGGATAAAGCTTCATGAATTAGAAGCAGGTCCTCCAGCACGGCTGACTGGAGTGACAAGAATTCCAGATCAGGCCTACCCACATAAAGCTCGTGCCAGTTTAACAGCCTTGGTAGGGCTGTGAAACCCTTTTTGTGCCAGTCTGGCGAGAGAGACACCAACAAAGCCTCTGTTCAGGGACATGCAGTGCCATGGGGGAGCTGGGAGTGCCCGATCCCATGCGCAGCACTTGTTTGCTCGTTTGGGTGGTGTCAGCCTCGCTTGGCAGGTAGAGCTTTGCACGGAGGCCTCCTCCTGCACCGTGCTGGCGTCTGCTGGATCTCATCCACGGAGACACCTGCAGAAACACGGACTTCTCCCCGTGCTGCTGGCAGGGCAGAGCCGGGGACATGCTGCTGCCTGCAGGATCCCACACCGGCACGCTCTGGTGTGTGCAGGCAGCTGTCCTTCTGCTGGAGCTCTGCCACCACCCCTCTGCTCCCAGACCAGGCCACTGGGAGCCCTTTCCTGGGCTCTTTGCTCCCCCTCACCACTGCCCACCCGTGCACGGATGTCCATGTCCGTGCATGCACGCGGGTACGGGCTCTGTGTCCCGGGGCAGGCACTCCCAGCCCACCACACCCGCAGGTCCAGGTTCAGGAGGGAGAAATTGGGAAGCTGAGTTGTGTTTGTTGTCGTGCTACGCTGGTACTTAACGCCCAGATCTCTCCCACCCTCCTGAAACCTGGAATCGCCCATCCCTTGGAGAGGGACAGGCCTCTCCGGTGGCACCTGAGCTGCCCACTGGGATGAGATTTCCCGGTGGAAATCTCCCCTGACGTGCAGATCAAGCCTGGTATAAAATCAGCCTGATCATGTGCATCCACAGAGTACCTGTTTTCCTTTAGAGGAACAAACCCAGGGGATAATCAAGCTGGATCTGCAGGCTGCTCTGTAAAGCTGGGGAAGGTTGGCAAGCAGGGTTTAAAATCTCCCGTCCGCTTTGACACAGGGGATCCAACACACGGGGAAGTTCAAACCATCACGTTAGCAGGTCCCTGGCTGGAGATGTGATCTGTGCCAGGGTCTTGTGTCTCCCAAATGCTTCCATGTAGCCCATCAGCTCTGCCTGTGTTTGTTCCCCACTGGTGAATCTTCCCTGTCTCCCTCTTGAGCCCGAAAACCGTTTTGGCGATGGGGTGACAGCCTGTTCTGTTCCACATCAGCTCCCAGTGCCACGGGGGCTTCATCCCATGACAGCAAACTCCAGGGCTTTGCAGCTTCACCACTCACTAATCACTGCCAAATAAGCAAAGGGGCAGGAAGGCCACTGAACTCATAACAGGCGTGTTTAAATCAAGGAAAGAAAAATCAGAGGCCAAAAATTAAGGCGCTTTGATCCTTGATTTTATGTCAACGGAGACGAAAAGAAGAACACTGAGTCTTTTTACTTTTAACCAGCTGCTGCTTGAAACAAAATAATTGGATAATTAAAAGGCCTTGCCTTATGTCAATTTTATTTAGGTGCCTTGATCCACTGATGGAATGTGTCATTGAGGGGAGGTTTAAGAGCTCATTAGAGAAATCCCCGAGATAAAGCCGGGGCTCAGCCCCTTCAAAGGGCTGTCAGCCGGGAGGGGAGCAGGGATGCTGGCCCACAGTGGCCCAGGGAAGTGGTGCCACAAGGGAGAAACTGTGCTGGGAACAGCTGGAAAAAAACAAGGCCGTGCCTTCAGCTGCAGGTGTTGCAGGACACCCTGAACCTTCCCTCGTGGCTGATCTGGGCCTGAAGGGACAAATTCGCTTTCCGTGGTGGTGTGGCCATTTTTCCTGGTGAAGGGTTTGGTGGGGGTGAGATCCCGGTGGCGCATCCGAACCCCTTGTTTTGCAATCCCTTGACAGGTGTGGGGTTTCCCTAACCAAAGCCAGCACCCTTCCAGCCTTCTCTAACCGACACCACCTTCCCATCCTGCTCCTCACCAGCTATCACCTGCCCTGTCTGGGTCTTGGAATGAAGGCCCTACAGAAAATACCCCATAGAGTGTACTTTGCCCTTCTCCACCTCCCTTGGCTCCCCAGTCCCCTCTGCTTTTTCACAGGTCTCACTTGCCAACATCAATTACTCAATAAACTTCTGCCTGTTTTGAAAACACCCCCCCCCCCATTTAAGACACGTGTTTGATGCCTTGTGATGAGTTTGGCCTCTGATTTAGAAACTCTTCCTTGTGTAAATGCACCTCTTTAAAGGTGCTGACAGTGATGTGCAGTTCCTGTCTGGGAAGACGGTGCCTTTTGAAAAATAAACCTTTATCCTAAATATCTGCATCAATTTGTTGACATTGGTTCCTGAAATTTCCCTGTTTAGTCCTGTATGTGACCACAGTAAACTGCAGCTCCCAGCCAGGGAGGGATGGTGGGGTGTTCCCTACCCAGGGTAGGACTGACCCCGTTCCCTCAAAAGGGAGACAGGTATAGGGGGGGCACAAAATCAAAGATATACTTATATTTATATTTATATTTAAATTAATAAATATATATATATGAGGATTATATGTGTCTGTCTAAGGTCTGTGTGTATAGATGTCTTTAAACAGCTCAAAGAGCAAAGAAATACATTTATGAGAAGAGGACACTCTGTGCCAAATCACAAAATAATCTGAGCTGGAAGGGACCCCCAAGGATCATCAATTCTTTACGGAATCACCCATGTAGGGATCAAACCAACAACCTTGGTGTTATAGACACCATGCCCTTATATATATATATATACACACATATATATCCATATATATGCTCATATTAATATAAAAATTAATACTATAAAGAATATCATACAATATATAATGATATAAAATATAGACATATATAAATATAGGTTTAAATGGAGATGTAAATATATAAAAATAAACTTAAGATAAAAAATATAAAAATAGAAATAAAACCGAAACCAACAAGAAAAATAAAGATATATATTAGGGACAAATTCACTCTGCGTGAAAAAGGGTTTTTACGGCTTTTCCACCCAATTAAATGACCTGGAGTCAGCGTGGAGGGAAACCTGAGGGGAAACGTTCTGCAGTGGCTCCGATTCCCGACTGCAGAGCAGCAGAGGCCCCTCGGAGCGAGCCTTTAGCAGCGCTAACAAGCGGAATGCCATCCCTGGCACGGCTCGGGCTGGCGGTCGGAGCGGGTCTCTGTGTGAACCCGAGGGTTCTGTGATCCTCACAGCAGTGGGTGGCACAAACCACAGCGTGTGAGCGCTGCTTTTCTGCTTTATTTGATCAGCGGCTGATTCACAGGCGCTGCTGCGGCGGAATTGGCTGAGCTGAGCCCTCTGCGGCCGAGAGCTGGGCTTGGCTCCGATCTCCCCGCTCCCCGACCTCTCCCTGGAACAATCTGTGCCCTGCTCTGACACGCGGAGGGATGGCGGCGCTGGCTGCGGATCTAATTAGCCCGAGCGGTATCTGCGCGATGGGTATCTCGGCGAAAAGCTTCCCCGGGCGGGTTTCTTTCGGGCAGCCCTCGGTTAAGAGCCGGCTGAGAGGAGCAGCCGCCACCTCGTCCCGGGGACGGCCGCCTTGGGGGCTCCGCATCGGCCCAGGGACCGGTTGTACCCGGGCCGTGGGGTCGTGGGGTGAGGGATGGCCGTGGGGTGATGCTGTTCCCCGACACTGAGCCGCCCTGCACCGCGGCTGAAGGGTGTGATCCCGCCGGTGCTCCCAGCGCCCACAGCCTCTTCTTGCTTTGCACGCCCATGGTCACAGCTCACCCCCCCACTCCCACCATCAGCTCTGCCTGCGAGGGCAGAGTGGCTGTTGGGAATGACGTCCTCCCACACTGAGGCCGTGAAAAGGTCCCGGTCCTGCTGGGAAAAGGTCTGACTGTGCAAGGTCCTCCACGAAAAATCACAAAGAAGTCAATCTCCACGGGTAAGGGATAGGAAGAGGCAAAGATGGGGACCACTCCTTGCTCCAGTGACTGCAAATCTTACCCAGTTTTGGTGGGTTCACCCCTCTGAGAAATTTGGTCCCAGAGCTCAGTTGCTGCGGATCTTCTGGACATTTACGTGTTGGGTATAAACATAGGAAGGTTCCTAAATAATGCAGCGGTAAAACAAAACACTCCTTAACCCAGTTACCATTGAAGGGTTCGGGTTGAGGCCTCTCTAACCTCTATTGGAGTCCAAAAATCAGGCTGATGAAATAGGAAGGAAAATGAGGAGGGGGCTCATTCTCCACAAAGATATGGCCAAGTCTGCCACTGGCACTGATGTTTTAAGAAGAGGTTACTCGTTCATAGTCACAGAATCACGGGATGGTTTGGGTTGGAGGGGACCTTAAAGATCGTCTCATGCCATTCCAAGCCCCCTGCCATGGGACAGGGACATCTTCCACTATCCCAGGTTGCTCCAAGCCTTGTCCAACCTGGCCTTGGACACTTCCAGGGGTTGAGGGACAGCCACAGCTTCTCTGGACAACCTGTGCCAGGGCCTGCCCACCCTCACAGGGAAGAATTCTTTCCCAATATCCCACCTAAATCTCTCCTCTCAGTCTAAAACCATTCCTGCCTGTCCTGTCCCTCTATCCCTTGTCCCCAGTCCCTCTCCAGCTTTCCTGGAGCCCCTTTAGGCTCTGGAAGGGGCTCTCTGGTCTCCCTGGATCCTTCTCTTCTCCAGGCTGAACACCCCCAGTGCTCTCAGCTTTTCCTCACCGGAGAGGTGGGATGGAGTGAGTTTGTGTGCATTCACTTATGGAAAGGAGGAAGAATGCAAGGAAAGCCTTTCCTTGTCAGAAGGGATGAGAGGATTTCTGAGAACTGTGCTCTTCACAGGTGAAATTCTTTCTCCAGGCAACTCGTGATGGATTCCAATCTGGTGGTGTTTGTGTGGAAGACTAATTGGACAGGGAGTGACTCATGTAAGGATGCTTCCATGGTTCCCAGAGGACAGTGTTCCTCCTCATCCTCTGCCTCAGTTTAGGGAAAGAGAAGGGCTGAGATTCCTCCCCCAGACCAGTTGTATGAACAAACCCAGAGGAGGACACTGCACAAATTCCTGCTAGCACTGGAAAATACACATGGGTAAAACATTTGGCCCTTCTTCTAAAATCTGTGTGATGTGAATTGTTGTCCTCTCTGCTAATTCTTCCACCAGACCGTGAACCTCAGTGTTCAAACAGGTGTCATGTTTGATGTTTGATTAGAGCTAACTTTGATTTTTTTGCATTTAAATCTCCTTGTCCCTTTGGGTGACAGGCTGAAGAGCTCCCTGTTGCTCCAAGTCCATTAAAGAGACTATCCCTGGGCTCACAAACTCTCAGCCTTCTGTCCTTGAGTTGGTGGACTGAACTCCTCCAAGGGTTTCCAACTTTGCCTCCGTTCCCAGGGCTCTTCTCCATCTCCCGTTTGATTTAAGAGCATCCTTTTGGGATCGTAACTCCTGGTGCTTCAGAAGTGCCCAGTTCACAGTCTGGGATGACTGGCTTGGGCACTGGGAGGACTTAGAAGGCTCATGTCCCTTTGCTCCCTTGCAATGGGACCATTCAGCATCTCCTTCACCATCTCTGCTAACCTGCTTTGGATCCTTCCCAGCAGGAGCATCTCCCTCCACTGCCTGCAGAAGCAGCCCAGGGGAATCAGCTGGCTCCCACGGGAGTGTGGGGTCATGGGGACATCCCATAAATTCCACAGTCCCTCCTTTCTGGCACCTGAGAGCACTGGACCTTTTAGCAATAAACCCCAACTGCAAACAGACCGGGTTGCGTGATGGAATCAGGGAATGTCCTGAGCTGGAAGGGACCCCCAAGGATCAGCCAGTCCAACCCCTGGCTCTGCACAGACACCCCAACAATCCCCCCCTGTCCCTCAGAGCGTTGTCCAAACCCTCCTGGAGCTCTGGCAGCCTTGG
>JAWMRA010000078.1:1096451-1116878 GCA_035584735.1 Pseudotriccus pelzelni | reverse complement strand
CTGGAAGTGTCCAAGGCCAGGTTGGACGGGGCTTGGAGCAGCCTGGGCTGGTGGAAGGTGTCCCTGCCCATGGCAGGAACTGGATGGGCTTTAAGGTCCCTTCCCACCCAAACCACCCTGTGATTCTACAATTCAATAATTTCTGGAGGTAAATGAGGAATGAATTTGTCTTCTCTGTTTTTCCATAACTTTTCTGCACCCAAAGTGAGCGGGGCAGCTTTTCTCCTCTCCCAGTTGCACAGGCAGAGGGAGGTGGTGGAAGTGCTTTACTTGTCAGACTTTGCAGGATTTGGGAACCTCTGTGGTGCAGCTACAGAGTCACAGAATATTCTGAGCTGGAAGGGACCCACAAGGACCGTGGAGTCCAACGCTTGAGGGAATCCCCACACAGGGGATTGAACCCATGTTGTTTGCACCGAGTTTTAACCAGCTGAGCTGGGTCTGGCTGAGCCAAAGCAGAGACTCCCCTCCCCTCCTGCCACGGACCCCACCACAAACCCTTTCCGTGGGAGCTTGGGATCAGTACTGATTTCTCCTTTGGAATTCCAAAGCCGAGGGTACTCAGAGAGGAGCAGCGACGTGCTGCTCCACCCCGTGTTTGATGAGATGCCAGTTCTCTCTTCCTCAGAAACACCCCAGGGCTGTAATTTCCCAGCTGACCCCGTGCTGAAGTGTCCCCATTGCTCACTGTTCTGCAGCTCAATTATCCCCCCCATCCCATCCCATCCCGTCCCCGGGCACCCCAGCTGGGGGTTTTTCATCATTGCTGTGGGGGCAGAGAGATCAGCACTGCTGTCACCCTCTGTGTGCGAGTGATGAGAAGGGAGAGACGTCCCTGGGAGCCTCCCTGCTGTGCTGGATCATTAGTGGGACCAGCACATTCACCCTCCTGAGCACGAATGCGGGGCTGGGGCACAGTCAGGGAATCAGTGACTGGCTGAGGGTCATTACAGGGATTATTCCCGAGGGTGTTGAAGCTCCCATTTGTCACCTCCCACAGCACCCAGGGAGCCCTGGCAATCTCCCAGTGCATTAAAAGCACGAGGGAAAGAGGCCCATTAGGGTTTTTTGTGCTGTGGTTTGCAGTTGGGGGGAGTGAGAAGAGTCGGTTCTGGCTTTTATCACCGAGGCACTCCGGGATCGGGGCTGGATTGCACAGGATGGGCTTTCCATGCCCGAGGGGTTTGCTGCCTGATTCCCACTGAGGCAGGGACTCTGGTGGGAGGCAGGAGCTGGTTTGGGAATGGCAGCCAGGTCTGGGAGCCTTTGTATGACAGGTCCTTGCTCTCCACGCTGGAGCTGGTGAGTCCCACCTTCAGCACCCACAAAGACAACTTTGCTATCCATGTCTGCATTGCACACACAGAATCATGGAATCATGGAATCATGGAATATCCTGAGCTGGGAGGGACCCACAAGGACCATCCAGTCCAACTCCAGGCCCTGCCCAGACACCCCAACAATCCCCCCCTGTCCCTCAGAGCGTTGTCCAAACCCTCCTGGAGCTCTGGCAGCCTTGGGGCCGTGCCCACTGCCCTGGAGAGCCTGGTCAGTGCCAACCACCCTCTGGGAGAAGAACCTTGCCCTGAGATCCCACCTGAGCCTGCCCTGACACAGCTCCAGCCATTCCCTGGGTGCTGTTCCTGCTCACAGAGAGCAGGGATCGGAGCTGCCCCTCAGTGCCCCTCGTGCTGAAACTGCAGACCCCAACGAGTTTCCCCTCAGTCTCCTCCAAGCTGAACAAGCCAAGTGACCTCAGCCGCTCCTTGTGTCGTTCCTGCCGTGATGCCCAAAGTCTCCTCCAACATTTCTGCTTCCCAGGAGCGGGAATTGGGCCACACTGTTCTCTTTGACACATTTCCCTTTATGTTTGTCCCTCACCTGCCTTCACCCCTCTTCACTAGGGAGGCCTTTTGACCTCAGCCCCTTCCTTACATGCTGATCCAGTAGAACCTCGTGTTGCCATCAGCATTTTTTAATTTAAAATTTTATTTTTTTTCCTTCCCCGGACACAAAGCAAATGTTCCAATGTGCAGTGAGGAGCGGATCCCTGTGGGATCTGGCTGGGAACACACCCATCTGGCCGCCATCCCTTGTTTAGAGGAACGCTCCAAGACCTACGTTGGCTGCTTTTTAATCCCTTTAATGTGTGCCATGTTTGGTACTCCAGTTTCTTAATCAAAATATCATGCAGTACCCAGGCAGTTGCCTTGAGGAAAAATCCAAGTAAAAAAAAAAAATTACATCAGCACTCTTCCCCTTATTAACCACGCTTGTGCTGTTATCAGAAAATACATCAAATTAATTTGACAAGATCTATTTTTCATAAACCCAAGTTGATTGGCAGCAATTATATTACCTTCCTTTGATTCCATAATAAACAAATCTCATATGAGCTGTTCCATTATTTTATTTTTATTATTTTTTTTGCTGGGATTAGTGGCACACTAGAACCCGCGTTGTCCCGTCTCCTCTTTTAACACACCGACAGAACACTCATCTTCTTCTGGTCCTCTAGAACTTCCCTGGGGTTCAGAGAGTTTTGAACAGGCTCCAATCCCTTCCTGGCCAACTCTCGAAAAGCTCCTGGGTGTAAATGATCTGAATGTGCAGATTTATTAATGGCTAGCTGTGGGAGATGCTGATTACCATCTCCCTTGCTTATGGTTAGAGCCCTAACTGTGATCATCAGCAGTGTGTGGTAGAAGCAGCTTGTGCAGCTCTTTCTCAACATGCAGAGCTGAAGCCTTTATTGAACACTCAGGGCTTTTCTTGGTTATTATCCGTGGTTCCACCACTCCCCTGGAGTAACAAATTAATGCTCTCGTCAGGGTTTCTTTTGTTGCTTGCACAAGGAAAGTGCCTTCTCTTCAACCTTCACTCTGCTGACTATAAATATTTCTTCAAATCCTTTATTTCCCTGATTGATTTTCCCCACTCCTGAGCTGGGGGAGGACAAAAATGTCTTTCTTTCTCCACTCATTACACTGGTTTTATTTTCATCCAACAACTCGCTTTGTTTTATTCCTTATCTTAAATACCTACTTTTACTTTCCTTCTTAATCTGGCTTAAAGAAAAGCCACTATGGTCTCTCTCCTTGTTGATAAGGGTTGTAGATTTTCAATCAGTGAGTAGAAACACTCTTGAAATAGTTCACATATTGACTCTGGTAAAGTCTCCCCTGTTGAAGCTCCTGCTGTTTGACCATTTGGATCTGTTCCTTCTTTGTTGTACAATGAGGGCTGCATGGAATTCCTCTCCCTGGGATGCAACATATTACGTACAAATCCCTCCCATCCTTGATTTTCAGAGGTGTTAAAAGGCTTTTCTCTGGTTTGTGGCCCAATTTACATCACTCAAGAAGCCGCTTCCATGGCCATGTATCCCGTGTCCCTTACAGAGCAGAAAGGTGCTTGAGGACACGGTTCTCTTGTTCTGGTTGTCATTAATTCACTCCTGCTCTTCCTTCTCGTGTGGTTATGAAGGTTTCTTGATGCCTTCCTTTCCCTGCCTCACCTCTGGACAATTGTCCTTGTGGTTGTAGACAGTTATCCGGTGTTGCTGCTGTTTGCACACCCAGAGCTTTCCCTCACACCTGGATGGAATATTTGCCAGGGACCTTGGCAGTCAAAGCACTGGACCTACTTTCGGAGTTTTCTAGTTCAAGATGTTGTGTTTTGTCCCTTAAAGCAGCCTGGTTTGACCCCACAGCCAACCCAGCTTGTTGGAGGAGAGATGAAGTCCCTTTCCAAGCTGAATTATGCTCTATTCTTTGGTTGGTCTTCTCACTTAAAAACACAGAGCATTGTGTCTGAAAAACAAAAATTTCAATTTTGGCTTAATTTCAAACAAACCTTTCCCAATTAAAATATGTTTCCTGGTGTGTTTGAGGCACCAGACTCAGGTACCTACATTTAGATGCCCACACCGTCCAGCCTTGTGCCTGAGGTTTCACCATAATCAATAGAGATCCGGTCAGTACAGCCCATTGAGCAACCTGGCTGACCTAAAAAAGTGGGGGAGCTGCCCTGGGATCTCTGGGACTTGTTGCTGAGCTGCTCACGTGGTGGATACGGGGTGTACATGTGGGATTGCAGACCCCTGAGCAGGACAAACACATGGCACGGGGTCTTGGGGCAGTCCAGTGTCCTTTGCAGCCAAAGTTAGGAAGAGTTTCTTCCCCCAGAGGGTGGTTGGCACTGCCCAGGCTCCCCAGGGCAGTGGGCACAGCCCCAAGGCTGCCAGACCTCCAGGAGGGTTTGGAACAATGCTCTGAGGGACAGAGTGGGATTGTTGGGGTGTCTGTGCAGGGCCAGGGCTTGGGCTGGGTGATCCTTGTGAGTGCCTTCAAACTCAGGATACTCCCTGATTCTGCGGCAGCCTGAGGGCATCTAACTTGGCATGAGGCCCCCTGGGCTGCAGTGGGGAGCCCTGACACCCCCTCCACGGGGACAGCCTGCCCGTGGGTGTCTGAGTTACAGACCCTGCCCGGTCACCCAGCTGGTTTGGGGGTCCAAAGCTGGGACTGGCTGGGACGGTCCCTTCCTCTCCACGGGAGGTTCCTGGCTCTGCCCAGGGATGCCTTCCCAGGACTCTGCTCTCACTCCTGAGCCAACACATTTTATAACCCGTTTTTCTTAGTGTAAACTGACATTGGCAGGAGTTTATGTCAACATGTTGGGCCAATCCCCCAAGACTCCAGATAAGAGGCAAACACTACACTCTTCTGCTGCCTACAGCGTTGAGAGAGAGGCCAGACTTGATCTAATCGCTCTGCATTATAAGCTTGCCCAGAGGCCTTGCTGTGCTGGGTCCTACACGTCGACCTAAGGAGAGATGGCTCCTGCCTCCAGTGCCTGGCGGCCAAAACGGGGGATGGAGCTGGAAAATGCGAACGGAGCGAAAAGCACGGGGTCACTGGGCAGTGATCAGCAGAATGCTGGAGCCCTGGTGACCTGTTAGAGGCCCAGGACTGTTATATGTCCCAGTTAGGGAAGCCTAACTCTCTCTAAGCCAGCGCTTGTGGCTTGGCATGGGGAATTGTGAACGGCCAGCAGGGCCCATTGTGAATGATCAGCAGCAAATTTGACCTTGGCAAATCTGACCTTACCTCCCCAGGGGTGAGCAGGGCTTTCTTAATTAGCCGAATAAAGCCCTGGGAGCTGGGTGTTGAAAGCCCTGCTGTTTAATTGCACTGGTTTCTCTCCCATCATATCTGTGCCCCACCTGCTTTAGTCATCGTGAGGTAACCGGCGAGGATGGACATTTCCCAGTCCCCAAGGGGAGCGGGTGGGAATGGGGTAGGAAAGGGCAGAGCAGCGCCCACAATTCAAGTCTAACCAAGCTGCAGTGTGACTTAATAGTTGCCGGTTTGTTGTGGGTTTGTTGTTTTTGTTTGGTTTTTTTTTTTCTGAATAATTGCTCTTTCTGGGAAATCTTGATGGCAGGCGATGGCTGCGAAGGGCAGTCGGCTCCCTGGAAGGATGTGCTGGCGCGTCCTGCCTGGCTGAGGAGTAGATTCCAGAATAGCAGAAGATTCCAGCTGGGCCCAGAGTCCAGCAGAGGGCACTTGCTGAATACATCAGGCTCCTGTCCTTGGGCCACAGCTTAATTACAAAGGTTGGCACACAGGGATCCCGTCTGGAGTCTTCGGTTACTCAGTGTATCGGTTTCACAAACCTGCCCTCCCTGACTCAGTTAATAATAATTAAATGATTCTTTAACAATGCTGGGGAGATCTCCAGCTCTTTTTCAATGTGCAGTAATAATGCTTAGTGCTGGTGAACTTCCAAAATTCCTGGGGTCTGGGTCGCTTGCATTGATGGGTCTGATTCTCTGCTCCCCCCGGGCCGTCATTTACCGGTGTTTAAAATGCGAAGTGGGTGTAAGTGAGCGGAGAGTGCTGATATTGGGAGTATTTTCCCTTGATAGTGCTCAGGTTTGTGAAGCTGGTCCAACAGCCCTTGGTGCTGCAGGAGCAGAAGGCTTCAGCAGGCTTTGGAGGGCACTGGGCACGGCTGTGCAAGGTGAGAGGCACGGGATGTTATCCAAAACTCCTCCAAAGGCCTCAACTTGCTGACTCTGTGCAATTAGGGAAGTGCCTCCTGAGAACAGGCTCCTCTAGTGCCGTGTCCTACCGTGAGGGAAACCTTCATTTTCTGCAGGCCCATCTTTCTCCTCTCATATCGAGGATGTAAGAGCATAAATTCGGGGAACAAACCTTACAGGGGGATTTGTCCTCAGCTGATCTTTGCAAATCCGACACCACCAAATTGCACTTTTTTGTGCAATTACAGACTCTGAGCCCTAAGATTCAAGACTAAACCAATAAACCCTCAGACTCCTAAAACTGGGGGGGGGGTAACAACACAAATGATCATCTGCTCTGATCCCTGGTATCATATGAAACAGAGATCCCCACCTGGTGATTCCAGGGGCGAGATGTAAATACCAAACCAAAACCTTTTTGAGGGAAAATAGGATTGGTTTTACGAGGGTATGCACAGGCAGGACAAGGGGAAACGGCTTCAGACTGAAAGAGATGAGATATATGGAAGAAATCCTTGATTATGAGGGTGTTGATGCCCTGGCACAGGTTGCCCAGAGAAGCTGTGGCTGCCCCTGGATTCCTGCAAGTCTCCAAGGCCAGGTTGGACGGGGCTTGGAGCAACCTGGGCTAATGGAAGTTGTCCCTGCCCATGGCAGGGGGTTGGAATGAGATGATCTTCAAGGTCTCTTCCAAACCAAACCACTTTGTGATTCTATGATTTCATGAGTTTATCTCATTAGCTGATGAATTAATTCTAATCCAGGTTGAAAGCTTCATGTTTTATTTCTATCCCCAGCTGATCCAGTGAGTCATCTGTTTAATTTTAGATATCTGCTTTAGGATGGAGGGAATGCGTCCCACGGTTCCAAAGGCCTTGCTTGCAAGATCCACGCTGGCCATAAAGGCGGCTGAGTGAGGTTTTCTTGGACAGAGATCCCCCACATTCAGCCATGTGAGAGGAATCCAGCCTGGGAGCTTTATCCTGTAGCTCTTGGATGGTGCAATGCTCTGTTCTGTTTGTTAAAATCCCAGACAAATCCAGAGCTGGAAGGGAACCACAGGGATCATCGAGTCCAAAGTCTCATCCCAGATGACCAGCATTCTTGTGGTTTGCTTCTTCAGTAGAGAAAGACTATCAGCCAGTGCCAGAGTCAGGAAGAAATCTTTAAGTTTTGGGGCCAACATTATCAAAATACTCTGGATTTCATGTTTTTTTGTGCTCCCTTCTGGACAATTTACCCATCCAAAGGTTTTGGAAAGGCTTGGATTAGAAGGGACCTCGAAGATCACTGAGTTCCAAGATCCTCAGAGCCAGTGGGAATTAAGGATGAGGTTCAGATTTTCTGCTTTAGGGTGGGATAAGTTGAACTCTACTGATGGCACTACCCAGATCTCCATGGTCCATCAAAGGAGTCCATGAGGACTTCCAGAAAAAAAAGCCAGAGGGTTTTATTTCATGTTTGCACTTGACCAGGTGATGCTTGAATGATGTTTTCTCCTCCTTCTACAGGAAAGTCTTTTCTAAATTTAAGAATTCCCTGTTAAGGCTGAAGTTCCCCTAAAGGAATTTTCACCTCCACTCATCTTTCTCCCAGGGTGAAAAATACCCAAGACACCGTGTGCTGAACAGGATTTTAAAAATCTCAGCAAAACATCGAGCAACATCTGACTGCTCTCTTCTGTATTTTGGTGGAGTTTTTTAAAAGTTATTTGACTCTGGGATGCCCCAAGCTGGTCTTACAATTGTCTGCGTCCCACCCAAAGTGGATTTGTAATTTTCTGTGTCCCAGGCCCTTGAGTCCCTTTATTCCTCAATGCCAAGAAACTTCATGATGTCCATGAGAGGCACGATCAGGGATCCCTCCTCCTACTTGGCAACCCTTGAAATAAATTTTAATAGTGCCTGGTGTAAATTTTATGGAAAACAGAGTGTTTTCCATGGAAATGAGTGGGCTTTGGATCAGGTGCAGAAGGGTGGCTACATCCCCCTGGGAATGCAGGAGAGCAAGGATGGGGGGGGGGGGGCGGATGTTCTTAAATGCACCTATTTTTAAAGAGAACATTTTATTTTGCTTCCAAAATATTTGGTGAAAGGCTGATGCTGGAGCTGGAGCCAACGCAGCTCCATTTGGAAATGAAGGTTTTGGGGTCCATCACCCCTTCCTTGTGAATTTTTATCCGTTGTTTGCCGTGCTCTGAAGCGACACCTCAGTGCTCTGGGGCGCAGCCAGGAATTAGGAGGTGCTGAATCAGCACCCGAATCCAAAATTCAAGAGGCCAAATGCCCAGCTGGCGTGAAAGGGCATCTCCCTGCTGAAGTCGGGGCTGAGCTGTATCAGCTGAGGGATTGGCTGCAGGGGTTTTAGGGGAATTGGCCTCAGGTTTCCCAAGGCAGCAACAGGCTGGAGCAGGTGAGGGATTCTCGGTACCCAGTCCTGGCTGCAGAGCACACCTTTCCCCCTGACGTCGGGTTTTTGCTGCAGCCAAGCCTTGGCTTTGCCGTGTTCCACACTGAAGGCCGTCTGAAGGAATCATCCCTCATTATCAGGCTCATCCCATTATTGAAATAGCTCCAGTGATTCCTCACCATTACAAAGCCTAATTTGCCCTCTGAGCAGGAATGATATTAACACCGGTGACGTGCTCAGCCCTTTTTCCACCTGCAAATGTTTCGGGTTAATCGTCGCAGGTGCTTCTTTATAAAGTGAAGCAACTGCCTTTAAATATTTCAATTATTTTTATTAGGTTCCACGGTTTTGCAAACCTCACTGGCTGAGAGCCAGTCCTTAACCTATTCCCCTGGCTTTTAGTGGCTTAATATTGGAAAGGGTTTGCCTTGCCCTCGGACTGGATGTGTTTGTACAAGTGAAGTGTCTGCTGATAAAAACAGATGTGCAAACCCCAGGTTTCTTCAATGTTTGATCCACCTGAGTGTCCCCCCCCAAAAAAAAAAAGACATTAAGGGTTAGAGGTGGGATGGTGTTTGGTGCAGCGAGCTTTTAGATGTTCCTGCAGTGGGTTTAAAGGTGTGATTATGGATGAATACGGATGTCCTTGGGGTTCTCCTGTTCCTTGGCAGTGACTTCATTGAAGGTGGGATCAGATGGGAGGCAACTGGGCCAGTCCTAAAAATGTCTGTTCCTTAGGGTTTGTCCCCAAGTCTGTACCAAAACTTCCACAATCTCGAGAGAGTACTATTTTTGGAGGACTGGACACCAGAAATTAAGTTGTGGAGTTTCATGACCCTTCCATTTTCCTCTCCTTCCCTGTTTTTGCAGAGAACCCTGGGGGAAAATCGCCTGGAATATCTTCAGCAGAGCAGCATTTCCATGTCCTTTTTCTTACAGTAGCCACACTTTGCCCCTTTATAAGTAACTCCTCTCCTGTATTTCTGAAGCTGAGCTGTTTCCTTCTCCAGCTTATCATTTGGAGACAGTGGAAGAGTCAAGAAATACCTGAAAGGACAGGTCTTACTGCCTGGGATGCCTTTTCAGGGGCTGGAGAGCGGGTGAGCTGGGCCATTCTCACACACACCACAGCTCAGGAGGCTGCAGAAGCTTCTCCTGGCCAGACCAAAGATCTCCTTTGCTGAACAATTCCCTGTCGGTCACCCAGCCCTGTCACCAGCAGGACGAGATGTGGTGTAGGGAAACCCCTCTGGCTCCCTCCAGGGCTCCAATGGCCCCGGGCTGGGGTGCCAGACTGTCTCCAGCCCTGGTGTTCGGGGTCCTGCCCGGCCCATCTGGCCCATCCCGAGTGAGGTGACACAGCCATCGCCTCCCCTTGTTGTGCCAACACTTCCCCCCTTCACCCGGCTGCTAATTGCACTTCACAGGGAGGTGCTTGCTAACACCTTTCACCACCTTTACCTTCTTGCTGGGGAAATGAAGCACTTTATTGGCCCCGGGAACAGACAGTCAGACTTCAAAAGAAATCCTGTCTGTCTTTGGAGGAGGGGGGGGCCCTGTTTTGGGTTCTGAGAGCAGCACTTTGCGTGCAGGTCCTGCCCAGGTCCCCCAGGATGGAGTTACATCAACAGGACCACTCAAGTGTTGGTGGATGTAGCCAAAAGTTGGCCAAAAAAATTTAAAACTTAATGAGTGGCTTAAAAAGGTAATGAGGGAAAGGAGAGGTGGGTTGTGTGGTTTAAAATCCTTGCTGGGATCCAACACGTGTGGGTGCATCTGTCCAGGCAGCGAGAGCCAGAGGTGCAGGATGGGTTTGCTCCAACATCAGGTTTCTCAGCTCCCGGTGTTGGTGCCGGGCAGCTGGAGGGTGGTGCACACAACTGCTGGCTTTTTGGTTCACTGGCTTCCCAAATTGTTCAGAAGACCAAAAAACGTCAAAACCACTTTGCGTGGGGATGAGCGGAAGGCTGTGTTTGGCTCCAAAATGATCTGTTTTGTGTTGCTCCCGAGCTCTCCCTGGATGACTTTAATTACTCAATGTTTGACTTCTTTTTTTTTTCTAAAGGCAAGAAACACCTACTGAAAAAAAAACCAAACTAACAACCCGGGGTTTGACTTTTTGAGGTGTTCTCTTTCTTCCCCCAGAACCTTTTATATAAATCAGCACAAATTCTGCCACAAAACCACCTGGAATGAAGCAAAACTGTGTGGCCTCACTGACAACTTCTCCCCCTTCCCAGGGGGTGGGGTAAAGCCACCAGAGAAATGGAGGCTTGGCTGCTCCTCATGCTGAGATGCTGACCCGCTCCTCACCACCTGAGGTGTGAGATTTGAGCCCTCACACCTTCCTGACGGAGAAGGAAGGATGATTTCCACTGCTGGAAGGGTGGGATGGGGAACACACGGGATCTACACAGGTCACCTGTCCTTCAGGTAGGTGCTGACACCTCCTGTGAGGTCCAGGCTGAGCAGAAAGGCCCTTACTTCAGTTTTGCCTTCCCCTCTTCTGGTTTTTATTTCCCAGAAATGTGTCTTTTCTCCCCAGTACCCTGGATTTTACCTCTGAAGGGGAAGAATTTTCATAGGATGTGAAATGGCTGGTGGGAATGAGGTTTAACTCAGGATGAGCTTCACTGAAATGAAGGTTGCAGTCCCAGCTACCAGAGGGGGAGTGGAGAAGGACCCTGGGACTCTGATTTCCTACAGATTTTCTGTGCCAAAGGCATTTTGGAATCTGAAGCCCTGAGGCTCCTCCCTGAAAAAAAAAAAAAACAACAACCTCTAAATAAAAGAAATGCAGCTTTGGCTTTGTGTGAGTAGCACCTCATGGTTTCCCAGGAAAGTGGTGGAGTCCCCATCCCTGAAGGGGTTTAAGGTGTGTGGATGTGGCACTTTGGGGACATGGGTTAGTGGTGGCCTTGGCAGTGCTGGGTTAACGTTTGGACTCGATGATTTTGGAGGTCTTTTCCAATGTAAATGATTCCGTGGCGAAGGAAGAGCAAAATAACAACACTTAATTGTTCCCTGACCCAAAAGATGTCCAGGGCCTGGATCCAGCGAAAGGAGGTTCCAGACCCACCTGCTCATCCTGGAGCAGCTTGGAGTGATCGTGGAGCAACTTTTGGGCACCTGGGATGTTTTTTCCACCCTTGATGGTAAGAGGTCACTTTTGGTGATTAATTTCCTCGGAAATGGAGCGCTTGGCTCCTGGATCTTTGTGAATCCAGAACATTCCAACATCACTAAATGAAGAACCTGGATTTTAGGCTGTTTTCAGGGTGTGTTCCCTGCCCACCACTTCAAGCAAAACTGAAACAGAGCCATTTTTCCCCCCTCCATCAACCACAAGTGCCTGATGGCTCCTCAGAGCGGCTGCGTAGCCATTTGTTTTGAACTTATAACGCAATCCCAACCTCACTGATTGGGCAGAGGGGTAACAGCAGTGTGGTTCGTGCCTTGACACCCGCCTGGGAGCCACCTCATCCTGGCAGTCTGGAGCAGCGTCCCACCACTGGCAGCTCCTCCGCGACCTCCAACCGGAGCTCTGAGGGCGACCTGCGGATGAGGCCACTGAACGACCCTCACTTACAGGCGGGGAGAACGGAGGTGCCCGACCTTCCTCTTGTTCGTTTTCCCGGGTGCGGGACCACCCCCGTGAGCGGCCATCCCGAATCCCGCCGGGCTGTCACGGGATGCCCAAACCCGTTCCAAGGACAGCGCTGCTGGAGGGAGCGGATAAACCCCCGGAACCCCCGACGGACAAAGCACCAAACCCCTCCTCAGGCAGCAGCCGCAGCTTTTCACCCTCCTTGAGGTGTTAATGGCCAAAGCCACGAACTCGCTTTTTCCTGCCCCCGCTTCGCAGGCGCAATTTAAGCAGTTCACGGTCTAGCCCTAATTTAAAAAACAGGATTTCTCCCCCTCCCCTTCCTTCAAGAGGTAAAAATGCCCAACGAGAATTTCCATTTTAATCTAATCGCTTTCTACCCGGGCCCATTATTTTCGCTTGGAAATGCACAGGACGTGTCCATACAGCTCTTACAGCACCACACTCCTCCCTACACCCTCTCCACCCCCGCTTCCCACCTTCCTCACCCCCTCCTCCCCAAACTGTGACTCATCTTAAGGCAGAAGGTTAATTTAGGTTAATTATCTTCCTGGTTAGCAGTGCATACATGTCCCGAGCAGCAATAAAGGTTTGACACCCCTCCTGCTGCTGCAAATCAATTTTCTTCCTCATTTACTGTAAAGGGAAAGGAGCCAGGTTCTCTGGCATCAAAGTAAACATTTCTCTGCATGAAACTCAACTTGTGAACCTGCTAATTTCGGATTTGCTTATAACGCGTGCATTTGCCAAGGGAAAAAAAATTGCAAGGGGAAAAAAAAAAAAAGGCAGCTGTTTGATGTCTCCAAAAACTAGAATTAGCCCCGTAGATCAAACATCAGTTCTCCTGCTGCTTTAATAATGGCAGGATCCAGTTGCGTTAAGCACGGGGATATCATTACACTGTGCTCACAACCAGCCCCTAATTCCCCTACTTAGCAGCTAATGCGTGTTATTGTTATTTACTCTTTTGAGTTGGAGGCTCGACCACGATCCCGGTCCTGCGGGGCGAGCAGCTCTGCAGACACGCACCAGAAGGAGAGTCCCTGCCCTGCAGAGCTCCCAGAAGACGACAAAGGAGGCGTTGCTGCCCCCGGGGGAGGGGAACGTGAAGGGACAAGCAAATACCCCAAAGCGAGTTTGCAGCAGCAGCAGGAGGAACAAGACGCTCGTGGTTCCAGTCCCGCTCCACTCCTGGGGGTGGGGATCTCTACAGGGTGGAAGGGAGTTTAGCCCCTTGAAAATCAGGTTTTCCACCGGAGCGACCTGATCTGATCGAAGATGTCCCTGCTCGCGGCAGGGGGTGGTTGGACAAGATGATCTTTAAGGTCCCTTCCAACCCAAACCACTCCATGATTTGGTGATTCGGTGCATCCTCCGTAGGTAGCATTATTATCCCGCTGACCACGGGATCTGGGGCCAGATTAATTTGTCCAAAACGAGACTTTAGAGCCCTTTGAGATGCCTGGGAGTATTGACAACGGCCGAAAACGTTGGCAGTTGGGAATACATATTAGAGACCCCACCCTGCTGAACCTGCAGGGATGCCAGGAGGGATCCAAAGGCATCTCAGGTGAGCTGAGCCCTGGATGACCAGGGAAGACTGAACATTCCTGTAGAGGAGGTGAATCCCAAACCCAGTTTTCAATCCTAAAAGCAGCACTGTAGGGTACAGGGCATTTTCCCCTCAGGGTCAAATGTACCTCTCCACGAGGTGTAGGTAGAAGGTGATATGAGAGGATTGGTGGTCTTGTTAATCCAGACTGAAACTGCTCACAGGATCCAGGAGTTCTGTTTGAAGACACAAATACATTTCTAATCTGAGTGCCTCCACCTCTTAGATTAGCAGGACATGTCAAGTGGCCAAAGGTGTCTCTTCCAACCTCGGTTGTTCTACGAATTTATGCCCGAAGATGGGAATTTTTTTGGACACGACCTGATCAAAACTGATCCTGGTATTGTGGGATTAGCACTTAAATTTCACAGGAAACAGGGACAATTGTTACTGTGATAGGTAGTCAGACTTGGGGAGGAGGGACTGAAGCAATGAAAAGGAGAATGTGCTTGAAAGGCTTTAAAATGGTGGGATTTGGTTTTGGGTAGCAAATGGTAAGAGGTAAATCTCGTTGAGGAGGGTCACTACAAATCTGATGCAGGCAAACCCAGCTCTGTTTTCTCTGTTTTGCACAACCTGTAAGTCAAGAGCTTATTGTCTCTCTAGCTTTCTAACACCCCAAACATACCCTTATTAGTTTTCTCTTATTCCCCCAGCCAAGCTGCTCTTTGATAACGAAAGAGCAATAACCCTCTGTCCTTTCTGTCCCTGGACTGTGCCAGGCTGGTCAGAGGGAGTTTGGCAGATTCCAGCAGGAACTGATGCCCCTTCCACCTTGTGACCCACCAAGGATCAGATCTTCCTCTCCCACACCTCGAGAAATATGTTGAGTTTGGCTGAGGTAAATGATGCCTCCAAGTAGGTTTTTTTTATTTTTTATGGAATTCTGCCTAACTTGTAAACAGAGAAAAGGGCAATTCAACTTTATCCCCACATGCAAAAATTGAAGACAAGGATTCCTGGCATTTGTGTGGGGCTGGGTTTTTTTGGGGTTGCGAACTGTCAGGCTTTAAAACTAGAACAGCTCCCAGGACAGATGGACAACTACAGTCACAGAATCCTCATTTCATCCCATTTGGAAAAATGAAGCAGCTCATATCCTTGTGTAATTTTCTCCTTCCCATTTATGAGCTCAGCTGAAGGTTCTTAGAGACTGGGATGCAGCTCTACCTCCTCCAAGGAAGGATATGACGAGCACACAAAGTGAAGGCACAGAAACTAAAAGTTTCTGAGAGGGTAATTAAATGCCCCAATCTATAATTCAGCACAATGAATCATATCTCCTCTCTGAGAGCAAAAAAACACCCCTATCCATGCTGTACTTGAGCAGCTGAACGACTGTGATAAGAACAAGCCAATTAGGGACATCCTGGAAGGGATGTTGGATTTAAGATAGAGTTAATTTTGCTTAGGGCAGAGAGATGGAGTAGATTTTTCCAAGTTCCTTCGAGCAGGATTATCTGTGCCTCTGGAAACATTTAGAGCTCCAAGAAGAATGAAAAAAAAACCCCAAAAAACCCTAAAACCCCTGAACTATCTGTGGATTATTTAGGTTCCAGCTCAGGGTATCCTGGGATTCTATGACACTGCAGCACGCACTGCTGGGTATTTTGTTGGGATGGCAAAGTTAAAAA
Source organism: Pseudotriccus pelzelni (assembly GCA_035584735.1). Taxonomy (NCBI): domain Eukaryota; kingdom Metazoa; phylum Chordata; class Aves; order Passeriformes; family Tyrannidae; genus Pseudotriccus; species Pseudotriccus pelzelni. The sequence goes on along the minus strand of JAWMRA010000078.1, from coordinate 1,101,567 downwards.
TGCCAGGTGCTCATTTGACCTGTAGGATTGATGGAACAGTGACTTGCTGCAGTAAAAGCTGGAAAAGCATCAATAGGAAAAAAACAACATTTCTACCTTTTCCTAAGTCACATCCAAAGTCAGAAACACTCACACACAATATTATCTCATTCCCGAGCTTTTCCTTGCCTTTCCCATAGAACAAGAATAAAGAAACACCCAGGCTGGGTTGAGTTACCTCCTTGCTTTGACTGGTCTTTACGGGTGAACCCCCCTGCCTTTATCCACAGTTTCTCCTGCTGGTAGGAATTCCCAACCTTTCACACAAGTGAAACTGAGCCTTCTGTGTCCTGCCCGCGCTGGTTTGGGAGCTGCAAGAGCTGGGTGGTTTTATCTGGGCAGCCACAATTAAACCCTCCTGAGAAGAAGAGGAGCCACAGAACACTCCTGTGTTGGGACCTCCACGCTCAGAACAGACCAGCGGAGCAGAACAAACATTAAAGGCAGAAATAGGCTTGTTTTTCTTTTCTCGTCGTGGGACATTTACTTCCAGCTCATTAAAACGTGATCCCAACGCTCATTTTGGTATTTGCTCCCTTAGTGGAGTCTTTGTGTCCAGCCAAGGCTTTCATTTCCCCCAGGTTTCACCCAATCTGAGCTACATGGGAGGCACTGGTGACATTTACAGTTCCGTGCTTGGCTTCCCCAACCTGCTGCTCGCCTCTGCGAATCCGGAACCCCAAAAGGAGAAACATTCCCGAGGAATACTGTGTTGGTATTGGAACACAACAGAGCAAGCGGATGGTGGGCAAAGGTACCACCGCTGGCTGAGAGGTCCACAGACCACAGGTTCTTTAAACTTTTGTTTTATAGCAGCAGCTCAGTCCTTAATGAAACGACGTCTCCACTGTGCCTGGTTTCATGCAGGAGCATAAACTCTGCATGTCTGCTCAGGCCAAGGGCTGATCTTCAGTCCTGTGGCCAACTGGCACAAACTGACTGGCATCAAAACTCCCTTTCCCCTGAAAATGGTGCAGCTGAATCCAAAGTGTCTTCCTCACACTCCTGAACCGAGCCGGACCCTGCACAGGACTGACCAGTGCCAGGGGCCAGGCTAAAAATTCAACCAAACAGGAGCTGTCCTCAAATCCAGGTCTTTCTTTTTGCATTGCTAATCTTCAAGCTGAGGAGGGGCAGTTCTTACCTTGAAGAGCCTGGGATGAAGGTGATGGAGATGGGGGAGGAAGGACATGGCATTGCCCTCCAGTGCTGCAGGGCCAGGGAAGTGTGGATATCCCGTGAATGGTTTTCAGACTTGCAAATGGCAACACTGCCCACTCCATGCAGGTGGAAATGAAAATTAGAAAGGAACAGCCTACTTTGAGTGAATCGCACTTTCCTTGGAGTCTCAGAGCTCCCAGAATGACATTCCAACCAAAAAACAGCAGCAGCTTGGCTGTTATTAATGAAGTTTTGATCATCACAGGACTCAGGGAGCTGAGACCTGCTCAAGGACAACACAAACACACGTCATGAAGTCTAAATTTATCTCCCGCTTGGACAGCCCTGTTACAGATCCCAAACTTTGTCACTCTGTCCCCTGAGCGTTGCCATCACCACTTCCATGTTTCTGGATTTCTAATCATCGTTCCCACAATTCTGTGGTGAGGGTTTATCAGCCCAAGCATAACCACCTGAGACAAATCAGATGGAATAATCCCTGATGGTGCTGATTTCTCCCTGCTGACCCTGGGAGGACTCCTGTGTGAGCAGCGCCCACGTGAGACGAGCTGAGCTGAACCCCCATCCCTGCCAGCTTGGGCCAGCTTGAACACCAGACCTGTTCAGCTCTGTGTGATTACCTGATTCCCAGGCACCTGGAATCCACGGATCACCATCCTAGAAAGTGGAATGTATTCCTTGACTGGAGAAATCAGATCCTGGCTGGTGGGAGCAGAGGATTGTCCCGTGGGTTATGCCATGGGAGAGCTGGTGGCACCGATGTCCCTCGTGCACGTGCAGCAAACCAGCAGACGCAGGGGAGTAATTTTCATTTGTTTATTTAATTTTTTTTTTTGGCTGAGAAGGCAAGTTTTGCTTCAGGATTACTTATGCAAACAACTTGCTCTCTGCCTGGCTATAAACACTAATTTGGAGACCCACACCAAGCCAGGTAGTTGTTTATGAGATGTTTATGAGGAGGAGGCCAAATAGGTGTTTATGAGGCAGTGGTAGTGCCAAAGCCAAATAGCACCTCTGAGCCATGACTGGCACGGGACCATCTCTCCAGGCTCAGCTACACAGGAAGGTTATTGCATTCCCTGGGATGAAGAGCTCTTCCCAAATAACCCAGGGGTGGAATGGATGGGGGAGAAATGAATCCTTCCCTTGTTCTGGCAGCTGAGCAAGAGACTCTTTGCAAAGAAGGGAGCAAAACTCCTGTGAGAAGAAGACATTAATCAGTGTCCATGGTGCCCTTTCCCGTGTTCTGCACAGCCTGAAATCACAGCTTTCTGATTGTCTTATGATTTGGAGTCATGTAGGAACTGCAAAGTTGCTTCAGACCTTCCCCTCACTGAGATCTGAGCTCTTCTCCTCTTACAGTTTGAGGCCTCTTATGCTTCCAAACCTTTATTTTGAGGTGTGACACGACATGGGGCTGCTTATCTGTGCAGTCATCATGTTCTTCATTGTCCTGTGGAGATCCTACAAAGCTCTTGGACATGGAAATGACATGAGTGAGAATCATCAGAGACTTTATGGGAGAAACATTTTGTATCAGGAGCTGCCTTTCAGCAAAAGTTGAAGTGTTTTGGGCAGACACTTGTTCTTAAAAGCTCTGCCTAGTGAGGACCTTTGCTTTCAGTTTTCAGCCTCCCCTTTTCTAGACCAAAAAAAATCTCTTTTAAGTTTCCTTATAGCTAATTCTTTCCTCTTCCCACCCTTTTCCAACTTGTCCACACCTTACTGAAACCTGGGAGTCCAAAGATAAACCATTAACCCTGTTCCCTTACACGTTGTCTAAGTTTGACACACATTTCTTACTCCAGAAAGAATTTTTAAATAAGAAACTCCTCCCTTTTCTAGTTATCCTCGACTCCAGATTTTGTAGCTCCCCAGTGTTTTGCATTCCCTGTGGGTATCCCACAGCATCTCACTAATTCCATTAAAGGAGAATCACTTCAAGAAGAGTCTCTGCCTCTCCTTTACAAATCCAAATACCTGATTTCCTTGGGTTTGTGGATCAGAGATCTGCACTGTGGTGTTTGTGTAAGTTTTTGGGCTAGTTTTGAGGTCCCAGCTGAAGCTTCAAGGAAGGATCAGATAATGGAGTGACTATGTGCAAACCTCCCAAAATTAGGAAAGAGAGATACTGGCACAGGAGCTGGAGGTGGTGGATGGAAGGGGATTGGTGGGGTGGATGAAGAAATGGCATTTCACAGCTCTGCCATCAGGAGAAAGCTACAGGAGCCTTCCTGAGTCGTGGCTGGAGATCCTGCTGCAAACAGGAGCGTCACCTGCTCCAGAGGCAGAGCCCACTTCTTCCCTCCTCTGTCCCCACCAGCACTGACCCTGTGCAGCACATTCCCTAAAAACAGCAGGGTGACAACCCTACCAAACCAACAACCCCCCACCAAAAACATCCGTGGAGGAAAGCACTGGCCCCACCTCAGCCATATCATTTAATTCAGGAAAGGGGGGGGGGTCAGATATCATAACAAGAACATTTGATAAAAATAAGAATTTTTATAAGAAGCATCAGTATAAAAACGAGCAGAGGAAACCAGAGGGACTGGTTGCTGCCCCAAAATAATGCTGCAGTTGCAATAAGAAACTTCTTTTATACTGAGGGAACGTGCAGACGTCAGCACCAGGCCATCACCCCCAGCTATTTAGATGCTGGATGTTTATTTACACTGCAGAAAGCCACGTGGGAAGGTGTTTTGTCTGTAGTCAGTGAAACCCTGTGGCTTGATTTAGAAGAATGAGATAAACACAGCTGGTGTTGTGGCACAGGAACACGGGACTGGGGGGGAAAAAAGAAACAGGCAAAGATGACGAGCCAGCATCTTCTCAACCTTTGCTTAGAGGCCACTGGAGTCATAATTCAGTCAAAGGCACGAGAACAAAACCCTAATCGTTCCCTCCCACCACGCCAAGATCTGAGAGCCCAGATATTGTGGCGGACACGGGAGGAAATGCTCTGTCAGGTGGGGAGATGGAGCTTTTGTTGGGCTGGGGATGTGTGTGAGAATTTGGTGCCTCCACCTCTGCCCTCCGAGCTGCAATTACAGACCCAGCGTGCCCTTAATAAAACAGGGATTGGCTCATTATTCCCATAATCACCTGGAAAATGCATTTCTCAGGCTTGTTCTTTGCTGTATCAAAGCCCTGTTTCTGCAGCTCTCCCTTCTTGTCCCTTCCCCCCCTCCCCTTCTTGCCCCTGTGAAGCGACCAGGGATGTCTTGCAGTGCAGCCCTTGCCTGTGATTAACGTGCTGACCCGGCAATTATTCACATCTGGATGGGTCTTTGTTCCACTTTGAAGTCTCTCAATGACTTCTCTTTCCCCTCACCTGTCTTCATTTTCCCCTCCGTGCCCCCATCCCACCTCCTCCCTCTCCACCTCGCCTATCAGTCCTCAGAAGTGCCAGTGGGCCCGGAATGAAACACGAGGACGGACCAAGAAATTCCTCCTTAATGGGCCCAGGTGAGCTTGGAGAGGCAAAGGGAAGGTTCAGACCCTGAAGATGACCTTTCCAAAGTGCTTAAGTCAATAACAGTGTGCGCAACCCTCCCCAGCCCCTTGTTCATAATTGACAAGGTGGGGATGGACTGGAGGCTCTTTCTTCTCTCCGAGATCTTTTAATCTTCACCCCACAGAAAAAAAAAAAAAAAGGAGAGGGGAAAAGAGCTGGGTGATGGAAGAGATAGGGAAATTGGTTCACCACAGAGTGAGGCTGGGGAGCTGAGGTCATGGAATCATGGGATCAGTCAGGTTGGAAAAGCCCTCTGAGATCATCCAGTCCAACCCTGGCTCCAACCCCGCCGTGGTTCCCGGCCCATGGCACTGATGCCACATCCAGCCTGTCCTTAAACACCTCCAGGGATGGAGAATCCACCCCCTCCCTGGGCAG
>JAWMRA010000078.1:1001608-1096351 GCA_035584735.1 Pseudotriccus pelzelni | reverse complement strand
TGTCCAAGGCCAGGTTGGACAGGGCTTGGAGCAACCTGGGCTGGTGGGAGGTGTCCCTGCCCATGGCAGGGGGTGGGATGGAACTGGATGAGCTTTAAGGTCCCTTCCAACCCAAACCACTCCATGATTCCCCAAAATACTTCATTTCACCAGATACTGGAGTATCAAGAAGTGTCTTCCCAGTCCCTTCCCAGCCTTCCCTGTTCTTTTGGCCTCTCAGAACCTTCATATTATCAAGTCCAAAATCTTTGTGACAATATGACAAGAAGTATGAAGCGGCCCCTTGAATTCTGTCTTTGACTGGGGCTGCTTTCCACAGGATTCTTGCCTGAAGACACCCAAAACAGAGCCTTGTTACACCTCACATGGTCTGACTGCATCTTTTTCACATTTAGTGCTCAGCAAGCCCTAAAGTAGCTCATCATATAAATTAGGGGATAATATTCATGATGAAATATATGAGGCAATAAATGACTGGCAGATGATTGAACAGATCAGTTGAGATGGAAGAAAAGAAATAAATCTGTTTATGGGCACCACAGACCAACATCATGGCTGTTATTCCATTAATTCCACTGGAAATGAGATAAATTTTGGAGGTAATACAGGAAGGTTAAAAAAAAGGAGCGGTAAGGTTTGTGCTGCTGCTGTGCTGGACTGCTCTGCTGTTCTTTAAATGGGAAAGGATGTTTGCTACATGTTAGATGGCAAAGATTAACTTTATGGATGGAAATGGAATGAAAAAATATAACAAATTTTATTTCAGAAATATCCCCAGGAAGGAGACTCCACCTTCATGTCCTTCCTGCCCTGAGGGCCCAGAGCTGGACAAGCACTCCAGGGGTGGCCTCATCAGCGCTGAGTGCAGGGCAGGAATCCCTTCCCTGCTCCTGCTGCCACCCTGTTCCTGAGCCAGCCCAGGATCCCTCGGCCCTCTTGGCCCCCTGGGCACACTCTGGCTCCTGTTCAGCCTCCTGTCACTCCACACTCCCAGCTCCCTTCCTGCCTGGCTGCTCTCCAGCCACTCTGTCCCAGCCCCTGGGGCTGCCGGGGCTTGTTGTGGCCAAAAAGTGCAGGACCCGGCACTTGGCCTGGCTGAGCCTCATCCCCTTGGAATCAGAGCATGGATCCAGCCTGTCCAGGTCCTTCTGTGGTGGGAGAAGGAGCAGCAGCTCCTCTCACAAGTCGTCTTTGGCAGGGGAGAGGAGGAGGAGATGCCTCCCTCCGACACATTGTTCCACCCAGCCACAGAGGCACATCCACCAGCAACTGGTTAAGAAGGAAGATTAAGGGTTCTGGGGGCTTGGGGAAGTCCCTTTGCTTTGAGGAGATTAACTTCTGAGAGGAGGTAAAACACAGGGTGATAGTCTTTCAAAATTGCCTTCCAGCCGTGACAGGCAATGGGGAGATTAATTAGATTACGGATGCTCTTTTATATCCAGCAGATGGGTTGGGACAAGGTGGGAAGGGGGGCTGGGAGAGAAATCCTTCATTTTTTATTGGCTTTTTCTTCCATATTGCTATTTTTTTTTTTAATGCAATGCAGGTGTTGCTGTTGTCCTGCAAAGCCCAGTGGTCAGCAAAGGGGTCTGAGTGGGCTTTGGAAAACAAGGCTGGAATAAACACTGGTCGTGGAGGAAAACTGTCCACGGTGTCAAAGGGAGCAGAAAGAATAGATGTGAAACGTAAGATGTGAAGGGAACATGACCAACATTGGATTTGTCTCCTTCACGTAGGAAGTGTAGGTGGAATGATTATGGGAATACACATATATTTGGCACACAAGGAATTACAGGCAAAGGAAGCTGAGTCTGTTTCTGACACAGAGCATGAAAAGAATTGCACTGGGAGGTCAGGCTTATCTTTTTATCTTTTTGATGTTTTTTCTATATTTTTATAATTTCATCATATTTTTTTTTCCACCTAACTTTGAGAACTCCTTTTTTTCCCCAAGGTTTTCTGGAAGTCAGGAGAATAATCAGTCTGTTCTTTGCTCCTATGGACACGGGAAAAAATAGGGACTGAAATCAGTAGGGGTGAGGATACCTCTGGGATAGAGAAGAAAAATTTGGGGTTAAGCCACAAATTAATGAATGTCTTGCAAGGGAGACCTGCTGTTCCAACAACTTTGGTGCTGAATAATTTTACCTGTCCTTAGATGTCAAAACATTCCATTCTAAAGGAGATGCCTCTACGCTCCTTTTACATCCAATTGACAGGAGCAGAAATCTCTAAGGATGCTTCTCTGACCTTTAGGTGGGATGATACACTTTGATTAATTCTCCTTAATTGCCTATGAAAGGGGCCAACAGGAGCAACTGTCACTATTAAATCCTGAGCTACCGCTGAGCTGCCACAGATTATTTTCATTAGTTCCCAACTTGTGACAAACTGCAAGATGTTCCCCTCCAAAATACCTTGTTCATTGGGCGTGAACTCAGAGGTTCTGCTGCTCTTGGGATGTGGATTGTCCATGGGTGCTGCCATGGAGCTGGAAGGACATGAGGGAGTCTCCAATCTTGGTCCAGGAAGTTCAGCATCCAGGATTGGAGTTCCTTTCCAGGCTCAGGGTTGATTTGCAATCACCCAGGCTGGTCCTTCCAGTGAGGGCGGGATGCAGCATAACATAAACCCCCACGAGGACGGAGTTTGATGGGCTGAAAAGTGAAATAACTCAGCCACTTGGAGTGATAAAAAGAGCAACCTCGGGAGAACAAGGAGCTCGAGGTGCAAAGAGCCCCGAACAAGACCTGGAGAACGAGCTCTGAATATGGGTCAGGACGTTCGTGGCACCGACCACACGAGCATGACAAGTGTGAAAACAGCCTGTGTAGCCGAACTGGAGGACACAGGACACCACAGAGCAGGGCATGTTCTGGATTTTATGGAAGCTGCAGCTGGGAGAACTTGGGATGCACTTACTGGGGAGGGACCCCTTGGAAATACCACTCTGGACGGGTTGTATCAAGAGTATCCAGCTTTTCCAGAGATACATTTTGCTCCTGCAGGACATGGGCTGTTTTCTTCTGGCCTCAGGCAGGGAAAAGGGAAGTTTAGGAGCAGTTCACAGCCAGAAGGGGCATCCCAGGAGTACTGTTCCTCCACGGGGAGCAACAAGCCCACCCTGGAGCCCCTCCTGACTCCACCTTCAATTCTGTAGGATGGAGCAATGCTTGAAGTGGTTTTGGAAGGCCCTGACTTGTTTTTCCCCACAGTACAGGGTGGACACACCACCTAGGAGGTCTGTCCTGGTCCCTGCTCCTGGCCAGTCCATCACTGTCACCTCTCCTGGCTCCCAGCCAGCCCTAGGCAGACACTCCATGCTCCGGAGATGGCACAAACACCACACGGGCAATAAGACTGAGCAACACCTTCATCTCCCTTCCAGCCCCAGCTCCCTGTTATTGGAAATACCAGCACAGATGGGCCTAGGAGGCTTTTCCTGGTGGTTCAAGGGAATGTTTGTCCATCATAATGTCCCACCCGCAGCTTCTGAACACTGTTCTTATTCTGTAGAATCGTGGGAATCGTTAAGGTTGGAAAACATCTCTGAGGTCATCAAGTCCATTTGTTAATCCAGCACTGCCAAAGCCACCTCTAAAACCAAGTGCCACATCCACGTAGTTTTTGAGCTTCCCTGTGTGGGAAGTGTGGTTCTGTGATTTTATCCCCCTCAGGATCATATCCTTCACATACTGGTAGTTTTACATATTTTCCCCGAGCTGAGGGATTTAGAGAACTACGTGAAAAGCGTGCAGGGAAAGAAAATGAAGAAAAATACAAATACCAAAGGATTTTCCTTGGGGAACTGAATCCCACGGGTGGATGGAGGATCCTCCTGTTGCAGGCTCTGGTCAGAGGAGCTGACCTGATCGTGCACATGGCATTGTTTGAGTCTCAGCTACCACCTTCCCATCCCAAACTGCTTCTCGGTGCCAGCCAAATGGCACAAATTAATCCCAAACATGACTAAAGGAGTGAATTGGTTGATCATGGCTGGATATATTACGTTGCTTTTTTTTTCCCCCTGATCTGTTTGTTTTTCATTTTAAACCACCTCTCTGCTATCCCCCGATGACACATCCTGCTCTATTGCCTTTATCTCTTAATTATGCAGGGATTACCACAGAATTAAAGGTACATTTATAAAGCTTTTAGTAGGAACCTGTGCTGTGCCACTGGCCCTGGAGATGAACCAATCTAGTGCCTTTTATCTCCCTTCCAACCAATGCAAAAAACCTCTTTTCACCTTCCAAACTTGCCTGTAAAGAACCTGCCTCGAAATAACCCCCCCCCGACCCTCCCTCCTGCCCTCCCCACTCCCTCCACCCTGTTTTCTTCCTGTAATAAGGTCTGAAAAGGTTGAAAGGTGCTGAACCCTTGTGTGGGGAATTCAGCTTTAAAGACCCTGAACTTTTAGATTCCCTGAGGGGAACAGAGGAGGGGAGGAGGAGGAGGAGGAGGAAGGGGGGGGGGGTTTGCCTTGTGCTTCGGCACAGTGACCTAAATGATACATCTCATGTACATGTCATGTCAAATGTCATCTCTGGGGCTGGAATTACTCTGAACAACCTGTCTGGTCACTAGAGGTGACTGAAAATACGTGGCTGCAAGCCATTGCTTTGAGAAGGCCTTGCCTTTTATGCTTCCTTCTCCATTTATTTATGGGCTGGGGGCTTTTTTTTTTTTTCTCCCCCGCCGCCCTCGTGCAAGATCCGCCGACCAGACCTGCTCTGATTGCAGATCTGTTTGATGAGCAGCAAACAGCAGCTGCAGAACAGGAAGGAACCGGGGAATCCCGTGATTAGGTGGCTTTTTGGGGGGTCAGAAATGAGGAGCTGTGCCCAGGGAATGACAGCTGAAGGCAGCAGCTTGGACAGCTTCATTTAGCTGGGCTCAGCGGGGAGGAGGCTGGACCCCCGTCTTGCTGAGCTGTGGTGCCGCTGTGATGGTCGTTGTCCTCAAGGGGGCTGCTTCCAGCCCCCCAAAAAATCCTCCTCTCTCCCCCTTCCCTCTGCAGAGCCTCTTACCACCTTCCCTGGCAAAGCACCTCTGGATTTTCCGAAGGATGGTGTGAAAAACGCCTTCCCTGGAGCCTCCCTGGGGAGCGAGCGCTGCCTGCTCGATGGCCCCTCAATCCGCTGGGGAGCTGCCCAAAAACGAGCAATGGGAGATGAAAACATGGATAAATACACTAGAAATAAAGCTCAGGAAGGTGTTCCAGCCCAGCTGTTTGGCTTTAGCAGCCCAGGAAAGCCTCGCTGGCTCTGCTAAATGTCCAAAATTTAAACAGGTGATGTTTGGGATGCCGTTAAATAAGGAGGGAGAAGAAGCTGAAGCAAAACCCGGGATCACAGCCTGATGGAAGCAGATTCCTTTGGCTTGGGCTGTGCTGGGAAGGAGATTAAATGTTTGTCACAGCCCTTCAGTCCCTCTCTGAGCTGCCTTTTCCTTCCTCTAACCCCTCATTCCATGCTGAGCCTTCCCCTGCACCCATCAACAGCCAAATAAATCCATGCAAAACTTATGGAGCAGGATCTGGTCTGGGCGGGGGGGATCAGGAATTGAAGCAGGAATAAACTATTGAAACAGGAATAAATCCAGAGCTGGGTGTTTCAGTCCCAGCATTGCCTTCTGCACCTTTCCCAGGGCAGATGCAGGCCTTCAGCCCAGCCAAGCTTTGATCTGCTCTGATTTTTGGGGTTATTCCTCTTAGCAGGTTGGCTGGAAGGCTTTTTTCGGAGCAGTGGGAACTCCAAATTGGGAAGTCAGGAACGGGAAATTCATCTTCAAAGCTTAAACCCCGCCAGACTGAGAAGGTGGCCAACAGCTGGAATGGCTTTGCCAACGCTCCTGTGGACACATCTGAGAGGGGTTTTCCTGTTAACAGTTTTCCAAAGGACTGGAAATCTCTTGCAAATCAACCACCCAATCCCTGTTCCTGCACAGCAGAGAATTCCAAGGGGACAGTTTTCCAAACTTAGTGCTGCCTTTTGCCCTCCTACCATCAAGGTACAAATCATATTTGGAGTTTCAAGCCGGGAACAAGGTGTCAGATTAAGCCTTTCCAGCAACTCCTATCAGAAAGTTGTTGGGGTTTTTTTAAGCATAAATCTACAAGGTGATGGAATTCCCTTGGCTTTTTGATAGATGCTTTGAACTTCCAGCTGTTCTTGGGAAGAAAAGGAACATCAAAGCCGTATCTACAAAGGCTGTATTTGTACCTGAGCGGATCAGGGCTCTGTTCTTCTCTTGGGATGTCCCCAGGAGACTGTGTAGGAGGACTGGGGGAGGGAAAGTGTGGCTTCTCTTGGGAATTTGGGAGAATTCCCCGGGTTCTGTGACAGATTGACCCTTTTATCAGGCTTCATTAAAGACATTTTTCAATCTATCACTGATTTTACAAGGCCCCACAATGTTTCAGTACCGGTTGCCCCTCAGCCATGCGGAGAGTTCCTTTTCCAGGTCCTTCCACAACAATTTGGAACAATTAATGTCTCAAAATACCAAAGAACAACCGACTAATTGCTGAGAAAGGCGGGTAAAGGCTGGCTCTGAGGTTGGGCCACCACAGGTGGGGGGACAGAGAGAAGGGAAGAGCTTCTCACAGCACTGGAGTTTTTGGATGACCTCGGGTGGGTCACCGGCCGTCAGTTGGTGCCTTGGTTTTAAAAGCTGGGTCTGGAATTGCTTCCTTAGCCCAGAAAGGTGGAATGACGACCAGGGCAGGCTGTTAAGGCTTCAACAGGGAGGGTGGAAGGGCCGTGCAGGGGCTTGGAGCCAGCGAGGAATCACCTCACCTGGGTCACTGCATGAGGACAGTGTTCCCCCTGCAGGGAACTCGCTGCAGCTCCAGAGCCTCCCGTGGTTTTTGGGGAAAGGCAGGATTATTTAGGCAGGCAGGAGAGCAGAAAGGTGTGATTTATCATGGGGAATATCCTGATGTTGCTTAAATAATTCCTCTCTTCTCCCTTCTCCTCTCCCTTCCCTCCTTTGTCTTTGAGCCTTTTCCCACATCCAAACCATTTCCAATTGCTCTATCTCCCATTTCCTGTTCAAAGGGACGAAACAACAGAATCCCAAGCTTTTCTCCAGCTCCTGGTTCCAGGCTGTGTCTTCACCCACCTCCACTGGGAGCTTCCCTGGCACTGGACACAGGAGCACAGGGAAGAGAGGCAGGAGACACCAAACCGGTTCTGAGGTGTCTGTTCAGATGAAGGGTCTCAATCCATGTTAGAAACTCTCCTCAGACCCCCCTGCAGATCCCCAAGCACCTTCTCTCTCCCTGTAAACCCCACGTTTGCCCCTCCTTTCCCTTTTCCTGGTCACTTCAGCTCTGGAACTGGGAATAAATTAATCTGCACAATCAGATCCTTTAACTTGTGAATCCCCTGGGTTTGTTTGTGCAGATTCTCTGCAAGCAACAATTCTTTCCTGGGAAAATGAGAGGGAAGGAAAGGAGAAATGAAAGGAGAAAGGAAAGATAAAAAGAGAGAAAAGTAAAAAGGAAAGGAAAAAGGAAAGGAAAGGAAAAAGGAAAGGAAAGGAAAAAGGAAAGGAAAGGAAAAAGGAAAGGAAAGGAAAAAGAAAAGGAAAGGAAAAAGAAAAGTAAAGGAAAGGAAAAAGAAAAGGAAAGGAAAAAGAAAAGGAAAGGAAAAAGAAAAGGAAAGGAAAAAGAAAAGGAAAGGAAAAAGAAAAGGATTAAAAACCCCAATGAAAATGGCTGTGGATCTATGGAAATTCAAAGTGATGTTCTTAATCAACTACATGAGTGGAAAGAAAATGGCTCTGGAGTGATGGGGCCAAGTAAATTTTGTTTTCCCACGCATTTCAAACATCCATTTGAAAATAAATTGTTTTAAACAATGACAACTATTTTCGCCGTATTAATATATATTTATTATAATTACATATAGTATCTAGATATTATAAAGATGTACTATAAAATATATACTAATATAGAGTAATATATACTATGGTAATATATATATAATATGGTAATATATATTTAGGATAAATATATAATTATAAATATATAGAACATCTAGGTAATATAAATATGTAATATTAAATATATTAATTTTTAAAATACATTTAATCTAGCAACGTTTTAATGAAGAAAATGGCATCATGCTGAAAACCCACTTCTTCCTTTGCTGAAATAAAACAGTTCCGTTTTCCTCTTGCCACCCACAGATTTTTATTTTTTGTTCCTCCAAAAAGCAAAATGAGGGAAACTCAAACCCAGCACTACAACTGTCCCGAACTTAAAATGCGTTCCAGGACCGGGCACACCAGGCAAAAAAAAAAAAAAAAAAAGATGATGGACGAAGAAAAGTAACTTTGCCGGGTTTTCACCAAGGAATTATCGGTGTCCGCAGGGAGGAAAAAGTGATATCTGGGGTTGGGTTTGCTCTGCGTGGGGACACACATCTGGGATGCCGCAGCTGCCGCTCGGGATGTCCCGATGCTCCCTCCCCACCCCGACATCAAAGGGCGAATTATCCCACCTGGAGCTGGGCAAAGCTTGGGAAAGCGGCTCCGGGAGCCCCCACGGCGGGGCGGGGAGGTTTAGAAATGCAGGAACGCCCGGCCCTGGGGTGGTTTATCCCCCCCGGGCAGGGGGTGCTCGGGAAAGGGTGGCGGGGAGCCGGTGGCCCAAACCCCTTTTTTATACGGTCATCAGCAGACCCCCGAGCGGGGGAGGCTGCGGGGGCTTCTCACGCCTCCAGCCCAATCCAGCCCCGCTCTCAAGTACCTGCTAACGGGTCCTCCGGCCTTTGGTCTCAGTCAGGTCCCAGCACCATTTCCTAAGCTAATAGGTGTGAGGCCAGCCAGGAATGTCACTCCTTTTTTTTTATGTTGTTTTTCCCTTTTTTTTTTTTTTTTTTTTTTTTTTTTTTTTTTTTTAGGGCTTTTCAAGGCTATAAAGCTCTTGTTCGCCTCCCCCTTCTCTCTGGGTTTGCTCCTTTGCTTCCTTCCCCCCCACCCCTACCCCTCACCCCTCTCAAGGTGGTGTTAAAAGTCAACAGGCTCCTTTATTTCGGGGATATCCTCTTTGTATCCTCGTTCCCCGGGATGCTGGAGCGAATCCACGTTGCTGAGGAGGGCGGCAACCCCTCGCCCTTTAGGTTTTTCCAGGTTTTTCCCCCCCTTTGGAAGCGGCAGGAGGTACCCAGGGTTGGGGCAGGGGCCTTGTCGGGCAAGGTGCAGGGCTGGGAATCCTCGTTCTCCTCCACCGCCCTGCCCTGGGTTACCCCTAAACCCCAGGAAGCTGAACTGGAGGGATCCCAGTTTGCTTTTCACCTCCTGGTTCCCCAGTCAAGTGCCCAGAGCAGCAGACCTGGTGAATTTGGAGCCTGGTTGACAGCCTGACACGGGGCTGATTCTGCTCTTTGTTTGCTTCTTCCCAGTGGAATAAAATGGCTGTGAGCTGTTTTCCCAGTGCAGCAGGAACCAGGAGGGACCAGGCCTAAATTTGATGCTGATTCAGTGGTTTTTTGGCCCAAACCACCAACATTTCCTTCCTTTTAATTCTCACGTCCCAAAACTGCAACATGCTTTTCTCCCCTCTCAGTGCTAACATTGGAGTGAATATCCTTTGCTGTTACCTTTTCCCTAATTCCAGGAATTGCTGGATGGTGTGGAGGAAAAGTTGATATTTGCTGAAGAGCTTTGCAAAGGTCTTTTCCAGGGATGGGCACTCAGTCACTTCCCTGGGACAATGGAGAGGTTTTAGCTCCGCTGTCCTACTGCATCCTTATCCCTTGAAAGCGGGGGAAAAAGGTTTTTTTTTCATTGGAAACTTGACTTTTAACTCTTCCATGTGCTGTTTGTAGTGCTGGGAGGGGGGATGAGAGGTTGCCATCCAACTCCAGGACTGTTTCTCCTTCTCAGCTCTTCCCCTCCTGACACCACCACTCACCCTCCCTGGGCTGGGGCTGAAACACCAAATCCTCTTCCAAAGGGGAGAAAATTCCCTCCGTGGTGCTCAGGAAACTCCCATCAAAATGTCCTCCCGAGGGACACCTGGATGATCACAGAACTTAATGCCATCCTGGAACGGTTTGGGTTGGAAGAGACCTTAAAGATCACCTGATCCAACCCCCCCCACCACGGGGGAGGCTTCCCATCATCAAGGAAACCCGAAGGAACGTCTTTCTGAGCTGGATAAGGCGGCTCTCAAGGTTAGCAGGGGTTGTCTGGGCCTACACAAAAGCTTGGCAGTGCCATTCCTCCTCTAACTGCATTGGCTGCCCCAGAAGAGAAAAAGAGACTTTGCCCTCATCTTCCCTCGACCTTTTTAGACTGGAAAACCCTCCAAGGTGCCTCTTGTTGAGGGCAGTGCAAGATGACACTTCTGAGGGCATGAAGCTGGGGACGTGTCACCTGAAAACCTCAGGAAAACGAGGATGGGCCCTTCCAGTGTCTCTGAATTTCCACGTCCAGCAGAGACGAGTGGTCAGATCCCTCTCTGATGCCTTTGGAGGGTCGTGGAGGGGTTTTGGAGGTGGAGGGGACGGGTGTGGAGTGTGTGTGGGGGGTTCTTCGGGAAGGGCAGCCCGGGGGTGTGGTGCGGTGTGCTGGGGGTTAATCACATCGGGGCAAATACCTGAGGAATTAATAATGATTTGCTGCTCATCAGGCAGCCTCCCCTGAGAAATGTTAACACAAGAAAAAACACGTCGGGAAATGCCAGAAAAATGCAGAGAAGAAAAGGAATTGTGGGGGTGTGAGGTGGGGGGAGTATGAAGGGACCTTGGCTTTTAGGAGTCACCCCAGAGGTCTGGGTGCCTGGATGGGGTCACCCAGCACCCCCAGGGCCTGAATGTGCTCTTTGCTCGACTCCACCAGCTCCAAAGTTTTCGGGGGCATTTCACGCAGGGCACGGCCCGGCTGGCTGAGGTGCCGCAGCTCCGTGAATTGTGGAAGGAGAGGCACAACTCTGGTATGACAAGCATTTGTGAAGAGGATGGATCACCCGGGTGCCTGTCCCAGAGGGAGAAAGCAGGGGTGCAAGTCCAGCACAAGCCGCCACAGCCACCACGTGGTGATGTCCCTTGGCTGGGGAAAATCCCTCCTCCAGGATCACGGGGAAGGAAGGGATATTAAAAAAATAAAAATAAAAGGGGGAAAAAAAAAAAAGAGAGTTCTTGAAATAAAGTTGTTTGGAGGACTGATAAAAAAAAATCTGAAAGTCCCCTTGAACCTCTGAGTGCTGGTGTTTCAGGGTGTAGGGAGGTGGAGCGGCAGTGTCTGACAACCAACACGAATTCGGAACTTCCAGGATGGATGTGGACAGCCAGCTTGGCTTGGGAGCACCTCCAAAGCTTGAGTTCCCCTGCTGCCATAGGCATGTCGTGGGAGGGATGGCAGTGCTGGGAATCCTTCAGCATGGAGAGGGGAGCTGAGGTGCAGGGAGGTGGCTGAGAGGTTTGGCACAACACCCACAGATAGTCCGGGCCTGATCCACATCCCCACAGTAAGCCCCTTATTCCCTCTCTGGGCACTCATCCGACTTGCCCTGCCAGGGAAGTTGAGTGTCAGAGCCTGGTGGGGATTGGGAACATGAGACATTCCTGCTTGGCATCCCATCCCCTGTGGGATCTGTCCATAGTCCCCTCTTGCTTTTCTCTGGAGAGTGAAACCCTTCGGTTTGTGTCATTCCCACGTGGTCTTCCTCATGCTTGTTGGTTCCCACTGCTGGTTTCCCCCAAGCTGAGGCTGCTGTCAGCTTGGGATTTGCTTCCTGAGGGATATTTTGGCAGAAAAAGGCAAGAGGCTTGTCTTTCATTTCCTAGTGTGCACCATGTTATGACAGGGGTGTCCTGAAATGATGAATTTTTTGGGATCCCTACCCTAATTATGAGGCAAACCACCAACATCAGTGCAACCTGCTGCCTTTCCCTTTCCCTTTTTCTCCTCTCTTCTCCTTTCCTTTCCCTTTTTCCTTTCCTGAAATTTCCTTGCCACGGCAAAGAAAGGGAATATCTCTCTACTTCCCAGCCATCTATTTCACAGATCTGGGCGAATATTGGAATTAATTTCATTAACGTCCAAGCACCTCCAGCAGCCTCACAATGCAGAGATGGGCCCCTCGGATTTTTAGGGCTGATACAATCATCCCTAGATGACTTTTCCTGAAACTGCAGTCCCTGTGAGGAAAGCAGGGAAGGGCAAAAAAAAAAAAAAAAAAAAAAAGCACCTCAGGACTCTTTGTGTCCATTTGCAGATCTGTGGTTCGACACCCCAGCTCATTCTCGCCTTCCTAATTGCTGCTTTCTTCTCTTGCCGGGCTCCTTTGTTTCTCTCCGCAAGCAGCCCCAGCTTTCAGATGTTTGAGGGTCGTTCCCCCATGCCCTGCAATGCTAATTATTCCTCCTGCCCTAATGAAGTTTTACATACCGGCCCCAGCCACCCCGGGCCGCGTCACACGCTCGATTCCCGGGATAAACCCTGCCCAGGACAACCCGGAGCTGTGGCATCCCCATTAGGCTTCTGTCGCCTCCTAATTGCTCTGTCTCAATTAGAGGGTTCCCAGCACTAAAACCTGGTGCTGCCGTGCCCCCAAACCCGCCCGGCGAACGCTCCGGAACGATGGTTATAAACACTGCTAATCGCCAAGATCCCTTCTCCCGACGTTTATTACGGCTTATCCGCGGCGTCCAAAATATTTTCAGTGGAAACCACTCGGAAGACTTTCCGGCTGATGAACGATTTGGGGAAAAAAAGTCCCCCTCGGAGAAATGACCACTGTGAGGATTGGTGCCGATGTCACGCAGCAGCTCCCATTCAGAAAAAAAAAAAAAAACCACCATTGAAAACGGGCCAAATCCCTCCAAACTGTTAAATCGCTTTTAATTTCTCCTCTTTGTGTGGGGAGAAGCTGTGGGGGTTTTGTTTGTTTGTTTATTTCCCTCTTGCGGGGAGCACGTTTTAATTTAATTTGCATGTTGGGTTGCTGCTCTTTTTGTGTTGCTTTTTAAAGTATGCGGGAGCGTTGGGGGGAGCCTGAGGTTTGGAGGCAGAGCAGAGCGAGATGGTTTTCATTGACGAATGTGGCTTTGAGGAAAGAAATTAAAAAGTTGGGGAAAATAAATTGCACCGGTGCCAGCACAGGCAAGGAAAGGGAGGATTTTTCTTTTTTATCTCGTGCATTTTTCCCAGGAAAAAAAAAAACAGCGAAAAGCTTGTCCTTCCTCCTTTTGTTTTTAATGACATCTATTTTAATAAAAATAATTGCAGCAGTGGCAAGAAAACAAACCAAAGCAAAACAAAAAACCAGGCAGGGATTAAGGTAGATAAGGCCCAGGGGAAAATTAATCAGAAGGATGCATGGAGACATGCAGCTCCCACCCAAAAATACCCTGGAAAATTCATATAAAGGGGATTATGCAGAGCTTTCCATGGACAATGTTGGGCCGTGCAGGTCCGGAGGGTGGTTTGCATCCTGAGGGCTCTCCATGGGGATGAGGGGGCATGGGATGGGGACACATGGATGGGGAATGTTTTCTGAGACATAAACCACTCTTTCTCCCAGATCCTTTCCAAATCGCTCCTTTCCGAGGTGACATTCCTAATATTTTTTTTTTTTGCTGTTTTAGAGCATGAGAAGAGCAAAATGTTACCAGGAGGAGGTTTCCTCCAGGCTGGAGGAGGAGGAGGAGGAGGAGGAGGTGCTAATGCTGAGGATTCCTTGCTGAGGGCCCTCGTCTCTCCTTAAAGGAGGATTTAGTGTTTTTCAAGGGGTTTTTAAAAAAAAAAACAAACACCCAAACAGCTGTAGGAAGGTTTTTCCCTGGGCAGGAAAGGGATCTGATCAGATTTTGCCGCCCCCGAGCTGCGGAGCTTTGGTGTGGTGAGAACACCAGCACAGCCTGACAAACCCGCTGCTTTTTTGGGATCGTGTGGCCAAATCCAGACTCGCCCGTCAAAACCAAAGAGGAGGGTCCTTAAAAGGGACCTCGAGGGTGTTTATTTTTCTCTTCGCTCCCTCCAAAAAAAAAAAGGGCAGGTTTACAAAGCGGATCTGTCACCCGGGCAGGGGGAGCACCTGGGGGAGAGAAGGGGGATGCTTGGAGCGGGGCAGAGGTGGTGCTTGGAGCG
This sequence comes from Pseudotriccus pelzelni, assembly GCA_035584735.1. Taxonomy (NCBI): domain Eukaryota; kingdom Metazoa; phylum Chordata; class Aves; order Passeriformes; family Tyrannidae; genus Pseudotriccus; species Pseudotriccus pelzelni. The sequence continues at coordinate 1,082,245 of JAWMRA010000078.1, read as the reverse complement.
GGGCAGAGGTGATGCTTGGAGCGGGGCAGAGGTGATGCTTGGAGCGGGGCAGAGGTGATGCTCAGGGATGCCCAGACGAGGGTCAAACGTCTGCCTTTCCCACCTCATGCCATCGCTACTGCGACGGGAATTCCTGGAGACAATGCGAGCCATCCCCCCCTCTCCCGGCCGATGAAAGGCTCCCGTCCCGCTGGGGCTTCGGGGAGATAACCCGGACAAAACCCCCTCTCGGGAGCTCCTCCTGCCCTCCCTCCCTACCCCCGGGGGAATTATTTCTCCCCCCCGCAGGACTGTATCCCCGTGCTGGCCATTCCTGTGTGTGGCACCATTAAGAATTGATACAGCTCGATATGAATGGAAATACTTCAAACCCCCTGAATAGACCCCCGAACTCCCCTCACCGCCACCCCCCCCCACACACACACCCCCACATCCCCCTCCAAAAAAAAAAAAAAAAGAAAACCCACAAAAAAAGAAAAAAAACATTGTTGAAAAAGTCTCCTCCTCAGCCTGGGAGGGAAAGTTTGTGTATCAATCTAGTTTTATAATAGTGTAATTTAGTGTCTAGGCCCGGGCTCTGGTGGTGATATTGTACTGCAATGAATGAGACAGAGGGCTCCAGGCTGAGCAAGAGCTCGAGGACCCGGCTGGTTCTATTCAGGCCAAACTAATCGGCTTCAGCTCCTCTCTCCGCCAAAGCTCCCCTCTCAGTAGTGGGTTTTTCTCTGGGTTTTTGTTACTGTTTCTTAAAGAGCTCAGCTGGCTGCTGAGGCTGAAAAGAATCAAATTATTAAAGATTTTGTGGAAAATCCAGTGAGAATGGGCCCATGCAAGAATAATAGCATTGTGCCACCGTGGGCCATTCCCAGCTTCCAGTCGGGAGAAATTGTCAACTCTGTCTTTGTTTTCTTAACCCTTTCAATGGAAACAAAATAATATTTAGCTCAGCACAAAATACCTTCTTTTTAATTTCTAATCCTTTCAGGTTCTTTTTTTTTTTTTCTCTCCTTCCCCCCTTTCTCCTCCTCCTCCTCTTCCTCCCTCCCTCTCTTTCTCTCTCCTCTTCTCCCTCTTTTTGTTGGCTGTCCCCTGAAATACATTTATATCCCTCATACATTCCCCTTTCCCTTGCCAGTTGGCCAGAGGGGCATCTGTTATCAGGAAAGCCCCTTCTTTTTTAAACAGGGTGTAAAATGGGTGATTAAATCCTCCACTGCCATCAGAAGAGGGAAGAGGAAAGGAGAAAACGTTTTCTTCCAAGCTTCTGTTTTTAACATTTCTAAGCAGTTAATAAGTCATCAGTGTGTTGCTCGGTGGGCTGGCTGTACAACGTGCCATGTTTTTTAACCGTGTGTACGTTGCAAATGTAGGAAAGTGTTTAATTGGTGGACTGTCATTGAAGGGCAATAAGGAAATGTCTGTGTGTCTGTCTCCCCACCCTCAATCCAGCAGGGCTGAGGTACAGACAAGCAATTTAGTCACTCTCCCCTTTTATTTAGAGACTAAGTAGCTTTTCGTGTGTGAGCTGTGTCTTCTCCTGCCTGTTTTTCCTCTGCACGTGTTGAGGAGCAGCATTGTCTTGGAGACGGGAGGAAAAGGCTGTGGATTTTGGAACCCAGCTGGGCTCCAGGTCCCTCAGGTTGCAGAGGAAGTGGGTGTGGGGAATGTGATGCATCCCAATTCTACTGGGTGGGGGGTGGTAAAAACCCATGGGCACAGAAGGCAAAATTGATGCCACCTTTCCCAGGCTTTCTCAGGGATGGAGCAGAGAAGGAGAAGGGATTAAAGGCAAAATTAAAACTTGTCAAAACAAACCATAGCAGTGGCCAGCACCAGGGACTGTGCTGGGGTGGCAAAACTTCACGCTGGGCCTTCCCCTGGTGCAAGAACTCGGTGCCAGCAGAGTTCAGCCGACGTAAAATCCGAGGGGCTCGTGACCCAGCGAATTCCAACGCTGATGGCAAACCCAGAATTCGGGTATGGGGGGGGGGTGAAAATCAAGGCACAAAAGGGCACTCACTGTCCCGTTGTGGGAGACCCCCTCTAATCAGGATATTCCCCCTCGACTTTGCTCCGCTCTAACCTGCTGACAACAGAACTGGGTCACCCCGGTGAATGGGGTGGATTTGGTGCCGCCTCCGTGTCTTTGAGGCTGGGAGGGATTGTGTGTTCAGTGTTACAAACAGACCTTGTGTCTTTATTTCCCGACCAGCAGCGCGAGGCTGGACAAGGAGAACGGGACCGGCCGTTTTCCCCGTAACAAATGGAGGGTCCCGTCCAAGCTGGCCTTGCCAGTTGGCTTCCAGACAGGGGGAGCTTATTCCTGTTGTGAGACCTCAGCCAAGCTCAGCCAGGAAGCCTGAGATGTTTTAAATTGGGGGGGGAAAGGGGGGAAAGGCATCCAGGGCTCCTTTGCCAGCTGGGAGGAGTTGCATTATCTCGGTGTTTTCACGAGTTGGGTCTTTCTTTGTGTGCACTCCCAGGGGATAGAGTTGTCTCTCTACCCCTGGCATGATGCTGGCTTGGGAGGGAGGTGTGAGAGGGCTTTGTTTGTTCTCCTGGCACTGCTCAAGAGGACAAGTCCACCCCTGCTTGCTTGAATCACCCACAAGGGTGGGAGAAGGACGGAGGATGCGCTGAGAGTGCCGGTGCTGAGGGATCTCAGCAGTGAGTCACAGCCAGGGGAGGTGGATGTTCCACTGCACCCAAATGGCTCCTGGTGAGCCAGACACAGAGAAGCTGTTGATTGCCTTCCTTTGGAGCAGATGCTTGTTCCCCATCCCACCCCGGGGTGTTTCCTCTCCAGCTCTCTGCTCCATCATCGTGCTTCCCATCTGAGGTCATGGGGGAATGCCCCCGAAAAACACTTGCACCATCGGTGTGTAATGTTGCTCCTGGCCCTTTTCAAGTGGAGAAACATCCTTGGGTCTTTCAGGGCAGATGATAAGAAGATTCTGTTTGAAGGAATCCTATCCTGGAGATCTCTCAGGCATTAGCTCATGACTTTACAGCCATTTCCCTGCTTAGTCAAACCTCAGCACCACTACCAGGAAGAGAGGCTGGTGCCCTGGATGCTTCTCTGCCCATTTCCAGGCATCACGCACAAGTGTCACCTCCCTGAACAGCCACATCCCCTGGACACTCAGGAGAGAACACCCTGCACTGCCCATCAGGTGCTCCATGACTCTCCCTTGCTGTGATTCCCACTCCCAGCCACCCCTCAGCACCCCTTGTTGGACATCTGAGGTCAGGATGAAGGAGGAACACCTGGATGGGACTGAGCAGGAATGACTGATGGTGTTTGTTGAAGCAAAACCTTCTCAAGGCCGTGTCCCACCCTGGTGACACTCAGCCTTCCTCACCACAAGCTTGGGGATCAGCCAAGGAGGATCTCAGGAGAAGGGATCCTCCCCAGAGTGCCCTGTTTCTTGGGGGGCATCTCTAACTATCCTCTTGGAGACAAGTTTTGGAGCTCAGGGGGGTTTTTGGTTGATCCTCTTGAGCTGTTGGATGCTCCTGTAACTGCTACAGCCCGTGCTGAAGATACCCTAACACAGGAGACGATGTGTCCTAAACTTGGCTTTGTGCCTGGATTAGAAATTAAAGGCAAATCAGGCAACCTAAACCCCTGGAACTGCATCAAAGGCAAACCCAGGCTAAATGGGAAGGATCCAATTTCACAGTTGGGTTTGTTAAAGAGGTGGGTGGTGGTTGCTGGTGGTGCACAGGTCCCTTTATTAACAAGTTAAAAACGAAAGGTCCCTGCCTGGAGGTACCTGGAGCGTCAGACTTTCTCCTGGCTGCCCTGCTCAGGAAAGGTCCTTCCAAACCCAGCAGAGCTACTCTACCCACATGGATCCTCCTAGATAACCTGAATGTGTCAGCAAGGATGATGGGAAGAGCGAAAGGACAGTAAGAAATACTTGGCAGCAGCACAGCAGAAATAATCTGACAAATCTACTCCTTTTTTTTTTTTTTTCCTCCACTTTTTCATAGAAATTATTCACCTGTTTGCTCGCACAAATGTGTTTCTCATTTGGGGTGGCTTCGGGATGTTGCTGGAATCAATTCAACTCCAGCCTGTTCCCCTTGCACCGAGCCCCAGCTTTCCCTGAAGCTGTTTAAGGATGACAATTTGCAGAGAAGAATTTGAGAGACGATTTTTTGTTTCTTGGCTGCAAATCTCAATATCTTTATTAGTGGATTAATCATTAAAGCAAGGCTTAGTAGAGCGTCCACCAATACAGTGTTTTGCTTTCAGATTTCCCTTTGCAAAGTAAAAGAAGCTTTGTATAACCCCAGAGGAAGTTTAATAGTTTCACTCAAAGACTCCTGTATGTGTTAATTTGCACGAATTATTAAAGGTGCCTCCTCTACTTCCATAGACATCAGGATGAACAAATAGGACTTGAGTTATTTTTGTGTGCGTCTTTGGGTGCTGAATTATTACTATTTTTTGCCTGCATTTTTTTCTTGCTTATGGTAAATTATTATTACACTGCAGACCTTTTCTATCTGGACTTTCCCCCGGTGTTTGCATTCTCAACCATAGGATAAATGGGTGTGAAAACCATAAAAAAACTCCCCTCTTCACCGGGTTTTTAGTGCTCAGAACCAGGTAGGAGAAACCTCCCCCCCGCCCTCCAAGGACTCAGAAAATAAATTACACGAATCCAGCACGAATCACCTCTGAGCTGTCGTGATTTTTACACAGATCTGATGATTTTAGTGTGGAAGTGCCCAGAGATTTCGGGCTGCTCGGCCGGGGCAGCGCCGGGGGGAGCTCCGCTGCACGGAAGGGTCCTGGAAACGAAAAGGAGGTAATTAAAATACACATTTGCCAGAGAAGAGCCCAGATTTCCCATGCAACGTGCAGGACTCGACAGAGCAGAGCTTTTCCTTTCTGTGCCCCCCTCAGCTCCTCGGTTTTATCACCTCTCAGTCAGAGGCAAGCAGGACAATAGACATTCTTTGAGAAACTCGCTACAGGAGACGACGACGACTCCCCGAGGTCTGCGGTGCCAGTTTTACATCTCCTTTGGACTTGTCCTCGTGGCAAATGTGACCAGAATAGCTATTTTGGAATTAGCTTTCTGCGGTGCCGCCGTTGCAGAGGGAAGAGATTTTTTTTTACTGCAGGCGAATCGCCCCCGTCGGGGAAGGCGCTTGTGTCGCAGCCGGGATGGGGATGTGGAGAACGTCATGTGGGAACACGGAGAGGGTTCCTGATGTCAGGAGGGTCAGGTGTGACGTGGCCACGATAAGGCCGTGCTCTGACCGTGTTCCGGACTGCAGCACCATGTAGCCAAAATAGGGTATTCCTCCTTAAAATCGCGTTGCCTGGAATACTCCATCCAGCGTGAGCCCCCCACCTCGTCCCCCTCTCCCGTTCCTGGGGTGAGAGGACCCTCCAGAAGGCTCCTGGTCTCAGCTGTCTCAGGTGTCTTGGGGTGGATGAGCTTCTTTGCATAAACCTTTGCAAAATTCAGAGCTTAACCTGCGTTTGTGAGAGTGGTGATGCAACAAACCCTTCCCCGGGTGATTTCTGTTCTCAGCCACGAGGTGGGACAGTTCAGATCAGGTACCTGTTGCCATTTCAGACAAAATGGGTTGCAGTCCCTGTGGTAAAAGCTGAAGATGCCAGCAGGTCACCTGTGGACAAAACCTTTTCACCTGAGTTGTCTTTGATAACTGGACTTAGAAGTTCCCACCTTCTCATTAATTCTCATTAATTCCCATTACCTCTTGCCAAGCAGTGTCTTTTGCATGGCTCAGCTCCCACCACCTGCATATTCTGGGCTGGATTTAAAATGTTTTTCAGTGGATCCATTGTTTTTAGGCTCCCTTGGGAAGCTTCCACTGCTTGGTGGTGACCTGCCTGCAGGAACATCCATCCTGTCCATGGTGGAGGTGGTGCTTCTTTTTTTTTGCTCAGCCAGAGGGAATGATAAAAGAAAATAACGTATGATGTTCAGGCAGCATCAGAAAAGCATCTCTGTGCCACAAAGCCTCCGTATCAACCACCCCAGAGGAGAGATGCCTGCATGGGTTCTACCAATTTGATGAAAAAGAAGTAATCTGAGCTTTTTTTTGGGGGGAAGAAAATCAGGATGTTCTCCTCTAGTCAAGTATTGCTGGGAAAAGTGATCAGGCCCTTGGTTTTGTGGTGAAAGATGTTCCACGAATCCAAGGGAAAATCAAAGCTTCAATGAACACAGGCCAGTAAGGGTTTGTGGAGGAGGGGGAAGATCTTTTATTAGGCCATCAGATAGGACTGGAGCAGAGAAATGTGCTCCTGGGTACACAAGGTCTTCCTCTCCTCTAGATTAGTCAAAATTAGGAGAGATCAGACAAACGAAGGGGGTGGGTTGGATTGTGCCCTGTGGTGGTGAATGGTTTGCAGCCTCCCTGCTGAGCTTTATCTCATCAAGCTCTGCTCAGAACGAACCTCAGGGGCCTTTTCCAGCTGCAATCCTGGGGAAAGGTTGGGCTTACCTGAGAGACAATTCCAATGGGCAGCTCTGGAGGGCAAGGGCTGCAAGGTCAGCGTGTTGCAAGAACGATTCTCTACCCAGTGTGTGGATCAAAATGTTGGCAAAGGAGCTCTCACAAGGGTTGGATTGAGAGACTGGCCCTTGGGCTGCAGGGATTCCATCTCCGTGGTGCAGGTGCAGCCTTGGGGAAGTTGTTTGCCGTGAGACCCGTCTCACAGTTTGTATCGAAAATCAATGTCTAATTCAAGGTAGTCTTTCATTTTCCACAATCACCCTCTAGACAACCAGACCTCTCTAATTACCCGTCCATGACTGGGGCAGAGCGAGGCTGCAAGCTCAAGGTGTGGGAAACCAACCTCATCCCAGCAGGGTCTGCAGAATCAGACATATCCACCTGGCTGTCCCAAAGACAGCAAGAGACTGGGCATCTTAATCTGAGGAGACCGACTCACCTTTTGGTTATTTTGTGCTCCTGCTCCTCATTTGTAAAACGAAGATCAGTGTCCTCTGTGCTCCGTCAGGGGACGGGCGTGCTGTGGTCACACAGCTGGATCTGTGGCTTCCTCATCCCTGGAAGTGTCCAAGGCCAGGTTGGACGAGGCTTGGAGCAACCTGGGCTAGTGGAAGGTGTCCCTGCCCATGGTAGGGGATGGAATGGGATGATTTTTAAGGTCCTTTCCAACCCAAGCCCTTCTATATTTCCATGATGCTACAAAAATAAAGTGTCACCACTGGGAGGCATCACTGGCAGGAGGGTTTAGTTACACTCCTGGTTTGGGTGAGGAAATGGGCCTGGACCTGGATTCTTGCTCAGGACAAAGTGCTCCAACTTGCCCGAAGCAAAATCACCTCGGGGAACTTTTGTAGTGGTGGAAAACCCCAGACAACAGTTGTGACTGGGTGATGCTCAGGGTGACCTCAAGAGCAGGTCTGTCCATCACTGTCCTGTCCCTCTTGGCCTCCTGGGCCTGACTAAAGTGCTGACCCAAAAAAACCTGGTCCAACAAAAAGGAGCAAAGAGTGCAGTCCCTGTGGAAGCACTTTTGGGGATGGGAACCTCACAGCCTACAACAGCCATTGAAGATCCCTGTACCTTGAATTCCATAGCAAAACAGGGACAGTGGTAGTGACCTGTGCTGTCCTTCAGTTCTTGGGGTACCAGGAGCCACGGGAAAACCGTGTAATGTGAGGCAACAATCCAGCATGAAGCTCATTTTGCTCATTCTTTTTCCTTACCTTCCATTTAATCCTCTGAGTAGAAAATTCCAGATCCAATTCCTGTGCTGCTGACTCTTCAGGCTCAGAGTCTGCAGGGATTTGTAACCAGCAGAGGTGTGTCTTGGTGGAGACATCAATCCCTCAGCTCTCACACCTGGAGATCTCGAGAAGGTTTCTGCAGTGGTCATGCAGTGGAGAATTAGGAGGATTCTGTAGAAATCTTCTGCAGGATTATGTCCCAAACCCTAGTTTTAATGCTGTACCTATTCTTTTTGGTCAGATTTTGCTTTGGAGGACTGCAAGAATCGACCAAGCCTCTTCCCCACCTGGATCTCTGCTGCCAAGTGCAGAAGAAGTGCTTCTCTGGAAACCTGACAGCAGAAAACCTTCTTTCTGCCCGTATTTTCTTTAGAAGAGGAGAAACCAAGACCTGTTTGATCAGCACCCTTTGGTCCTCTGAGGTGACATGAAAGAGGGCTGGGATGAGAAATACAGGCTTGAAGCCAGGACTAGAACTCACAGGACCTTGCTTTGACTCCCTGTTTCCCTCCAACCTCCCTCTGAGACGTTTTTATTCTTCTCTGAATCGGTTTCACATCATTTATCCTTCTTATATATTTTGGACATCTACAGGGCACAGGATTCCCATCACTGTGTACCTGCACAGCTGTGGCTGTGCCATGAAAGAAATGAAAATTTAAAATTAACTTCCTGGAGGCCGTTCTGGCAGAAAAGCTCCTCGGCACCGACCACCTTGAGTATCTTTGCTGCGCTGAGGCTCCTCAGAGGCTCTTTCTTCAGGGGACACCTCTTCTCTCCCCTTCCAAAAAAACACGTCCCAAAGACGCGTTTTCTGCAGATTCGCTTGCAGACAATTATTTAACCACCAGATGTCTCTCCACGCTCCCCTGGTGAACGAGGGAGTTAAAGCTGGAACTCGTGCCCTACCGAAAAAACGCTCATTTGCAGCTTTTAACCCTTGTCTTTACGAAACGAGGAGAGCGGGGTTGGTTTTTCACCACCTCCAGAGCTGCTCTGCTGTCAGGGGTGGGGTTTGGGGCCGTGTCCACGGGGTTGAGAAGGCTGGAATAAATATTCTCTGGAGCTTTTTAAATCACGAGGGGGTTTGCCTGCCATGGCAGCACTGCTAAAGGTCGGTGCGGGGAAGGAGCTTTAATGAGGGGGTTTCAAAACGCAGAGTGTCTAAGATGGAGTGGAGCAGCCAAAGAAGGACACCCACCCGTGAATTCAGAGCATGGAGAACATGCCCACAGAGGACTCTTTTCCAGCCTCTGCTGTTTCACCAAACTGCTGATTCCCAAGGTTTTCATCCTTTGGATACCCAAGGCTCAAACGATTCAAAGTCTGAAGCAACTTTTGCCTCCTAATTCTTTTGAGAGTTTTACAGTCAGAAGACCTTTGTGTCAACTTGGCACTTGGGAGTATTCCAAACAAAAGTGGGAATTGCATATGGAATTGCACATTTCTGAGTCTAAGAGGTCATGGACCTGAAAAAAGTAGGTATGACTTCCTCTGTCCTTCCAAATCGTGACTTACTTCGGTTTCCAGGGGGACAGATCATTTTATTCTGCTTGTTAGTCAACCCACAGCAGGTTAGGAAAGGAATGTCCCAAAGAATTTTCTCTTTTCCCACATTTTTCTTTAAAAACTGCAGGACAAGCTGAGTTTGTGCCCCTTGTGGAGCTGCAGCTCCTTTAAATTTACTCTTCCAAGTCACCCCCAGTTTGGATTTACAACCAGCTCCCGAACCTGAGGGGAAGCCTTTGCCTCGAGAAAGACAACAGCTCTGGGGGCTTGGGGTCTGAAAGAGGAGCCCACTCCTCACCCCTGGAACGCTCTGAGAGACTCAGCAAAGTGAGTTTGGGTTTGAACACCTTCAAGGTTTGACTCTTCCTTACAGCCACAGAGTCAAAATCCAGCTGAGTCAACTCAAACCTTTTGTGCTTCTTCAGCAGCTGAGCAGAGTCTGTTCAGATTGATCCCATTAAGGAAATTTTATTTCATGGTCTGGGCAGGCACTGAGGCCATTTTTTGGTCAGAAATGAAGTTGGCTTTGGCATCTTCAGCTACAAGTCTCTCCCTAGTTAGAAGTGGCCTTCAATCTTCAAGTCCTGCGATCACCAAGACCTTTTCCTGCTCGTGGAAAGCACTGTAGACTTCTCAGGAAGAGCTGCTTTTGAGCTGAGAGCTGACACGAAAACCTGAGAGAAAACTTTTGGTGCCAAAATTTAATTAACCCATCAAAAAAAAAAAACCCAAAAAAAGAAATAATGCACATTTCTCTTAGTTTAATACCTTTTATTTGGTACTTCTGCTGTGTTGCACCTCACAACTGAGATTCCTGCAAATTTGAGGTGAGGCTTGCAGTTTTGGGAAGGTTTCATCAGCCCTAATTTGCACCTCTAAAAGTTAAATGCCCAGGTCCAAGTTAGTCAGCCCGGGCTTGCTTTGTGGTCAGGGGAGAGGAGAGTCACCCCCAAGGGGGAGATTCATCTCTGCAAACAGACACCCAGGGCTGGTCATGCAAAGCACTTGCTGGACACGTCCCGCTCTCTCTCTTGGCTGGAAACGCTTGGCAGACTTTTAATCTCCATAAGGTGAGGTGAAATGACCACTTTTTCTACTGGCTTCATCTCTTTTTCCAGTCAGGTTGAGAGAGTAAATCACCTTTTTCTGCAAGTCATTCCTCCCTGAAGTGCTGAAGGAATATTAATCTCTCCCAAATTTGTTTCGTGCTGATGAATATATGGGTGGGGTCGGGCAGGAGGTTGTGTTGGCCCCATCTCGCAGGCCAAACCCGGGGCGATGTTTCCACTCCCAGCAACCCCCAGCTGGGATTTCTGATGGAGGAGTTTTGTCTTTCAGTGTGAAAACCCCTCGTGTGGATTCCTTTGGTGAACATTGCCCAGTCGCTCTTTAAACTCTGGTAATTTTAAACATCGGCAGCTCCCCATGGCAGAGATTTCTACCAACAGACGACACCTCAGGATTAAAAAAAACACCCTATTTTTTGTTGTTTTCACCCTGTTAACTGCAGTGGGTGTGCCCCAGGTTTGATATTACGAGAAATGGTGGATATTTGCTCCATATCCACCGTTGTCTCCCAAAGCCCCAAGGATTTCTTGGGCAGATTATGCCGCCTTGGACCAGGCAGCCCGTGCTTACAGAGCAGTTCCCACCTTCCTCCTGCCAGCAAGGACTAACCACACACTTGATGACCCAGCAGGATATTAAGTTTTTTATTGGCTTGTGCTAATTGCAAGCCACAAGTGAAAAAAAAAAGGTGATTTCCTCGGCATTACATGCACGATCAACGATGCTCAAAAAGTGGGCCTGACTTTTCTCTGCTTAACCCAGGAATTTTCAAGTTAATAACTTGATGCTTTTTCTGCTTTTAGATGACTTGCAAGACATCAGGTTGGTATGCACAGCTGTGTGTGGCCTCCTTGGGTAGGGTTGTTTTACACCAGAGTTGTTTCAGGCAGCCCCCAGCGATGGTCAGGAGCTGCTTTTATTTGTCAGCATCACTGGGGATGCAACCAGATAAAACCTGATCACTGGAGCTGGAAGTTCTTCAGGGCAGGGCCCACTGCTTGTCATGTGTTTGTGCATCCCCTCGCACTGGGGATGGTCTCCAGCCCTGATGAGCCCAGAGATCCCATCACCAGACAAGGATTATCACTGGGATCAAGACTGTCACACAACTGGATCTCACTGTGCTCCCCAGATATCCAAACATCCTAATTAAAGGGGAGGAAAAAGAATCCACCCAGCTCTCGCAGCCAGCCTTTTGGCCGGGTTTTATTCCGTATTTGGAGCGTGCCTGCTGCCTTTTAACCTGCAACCATCCTCTCCCTGGCAGGAACAGCATCTGCTGCTCAGCTGAGGTGTGTCCAGCAGTGCCTGCCAGGCTGGAGCAGCCGCTGGGCAGCCAGGGAGCTTATTCAGAGATCTTGAGGACCACTCAGTTATCACTCATTAACAAGCCTAAAGGTGAGCCCCTTGCCAGCCCTCCGTGTGCCAATCTCCTTCTGGCTGACTGTGGTGCTTGCAGGGAGGTGTTCCCACTCCATGGCTGAACCAGGAACAAGTTTTCCTTGTTGATTTAGGTGTTCATGTCAGCCACAGTCCTTCCCTCGCCCACTTCAGGGCTATTTACCTGTCCTGCCCTCTCTACTTCACTGAGACACCACATTGTCCCAGCTGACACCGTGGAAAGCCTGGAGGGGAGAAATCCCCTGCAAATTCCCGGCCTGGGATAGAAATGTGTGGAGGCAAAACCATCTGTAGGTGTTTGAAGGGGCTGGGTCTCACCTTGTTCCACGTGCAAATAGGTAAGTCTTTGTCAAAAAATTCCCCCGTGTTCATTCCCATCGACCAGACAAGGGCTCCTGTGTGGTCCCTCCTGTCAGCTCAGGCCTAAGGAGTGAGCAGGACCCAAGTTACTTCATTTCTGAGAGCACCTGGAATTCAGGTGTGTTGCCTTTGAGGGAGCAGCAGTGAGGAACAGAAATTCCAAAGGCAGCGTTTCCCCACACACACACCTTGGAAAGCAGCAGTTTGTTGAAAGCAGAATTCCGGCCAGGTTGCTCAAGACTAGGCTGGAGTTATCAGGCACCTGGAGACAGCTGGTGACTCAGTCAGGATATGGATTCAAGTCTCTGTCTGACAGGGAGGGGAGGCTTGCACTTGGATTTCCATAAAAGCTGCCATAAAGACCTCGGCATTCCCAGGATGAAAGACACTTCCTGCATAAAGCAGCTGCATTGATGGGGACAGAACAAATAGGTTCAAGGCTCTCCTCGGATGGAAGTTCTCCCTGTAGCAAGCTGGCAACCCATCACTTATCAATCACCATTGTTTCCCACGCACACAGAACTGGGAATTGTCTCACATATTGCAGGGAAAAAAATATTGTGGAGCCGCTTTATTTCTGGGAGCTCAAGGAGATGGTGAGACACACTCGACATGGCCTCACTGTGCCTCCTCTCGACAGAAAAGCAGATGACATTTAGGGTGTTGGGATGTGCAGGAGCCAGGGGGAATGGGACAGGGGTTCAAAGGTGCAGGTCCAGAGCACAGATCTATTTTAGATGACTGTTAAAGCCTATTTAACCTCGCTGTCCTTGCATGAAACCAGCTTGAGGAGAAAGGGAGCTGACCTCACCTTAACACCAGCCCCAGGTTCAGGAGTGAACACTTCACCTGTTGACACTCGCAGGCAAATCCCAGAGCGGATTGTAGCCCTGTGGAATGCAAATCTGGCTCTGTGCCTCCAAATGACTCCGTGAGAGGGGGGGAAAAAACCCCTCCACACCTGCAAATAAAAGAGATCCGTAAGCAAATTCCAAAGCCAGGCTGGGTAGCAAAGAGATGGCAAAGCCTGTCAGATTTTATTGGGCCACGGAGTGGCTGCTGGTCAGGAGTTGCTTTCAGCTGGATTTCGCAGGTTCAAAGGACGTTGTGTTGGGCTGGTAGGGCTGAAATGGGGTTCACAACTTGCAGGTTAAGACATCTTCATTTGGGTGGCATTATGGGATGTGCTGCCTCCACGTGCTTGAAGGCTCCAAGCTCCCGTGACAGCCGGTGCAGATGGAATTCCCAGTGTGCTTGACTAAACGGCAGCACCATCCGTGGGATCTGAGTGTAATTCCTCTGGGCATCCCCCTCCCAATCCACAGGGACATGGACCTCCTAACGGGTCTGTACGGGCCAAGCCCACATGGCATTGCAGGTGGCCAAAGGGATCCAAGGCAGCCCTTACGGGGAAATAAATCCCTTCACGGACAGTAACGGGATCTTGAGGGTCAGACCTCAAATTGAGGCAAATTGTCACTTGGCTAAAGCGTCTGGTGCCTGGTGACGTGTCTTGGGGCGTCTGAGACCTCTCCCTGGAGCTGCCAGACACGACACAGGCCTGCAGGAGGCTCGAGGTGGCCCTGGAACAGCAGCTGGAGGACAGGCAGGACGCTCCAGGTGGAAAATGCCCCGAGGGCACTCCTGTGCCTGCTTGTGGTTCTGTGGGCACCTACCCTGGTGTGTGTGAATCCGTGGGCTGAATCCCAGTCCCTGTAATCGGTGAAGCCTGTGTGGCAAGTCTGTGAGTTTGTGGAGCCTTCGGGTGCCTTGTTCACGTGGAGATTTGCCTGACTGTGGGTGGTTTGGTTCCACCAAACCGGGGCACGAGGACTCAGGGGACTCTCAGGAGCCTTGAGCTCACTCCACACACCCAGACCAGCTTTCTCCTGTCCTGTGGACCTGGCACATCCCAGACTGGTGTGAGTTACTGTTTGTACGTGACTGGGAAGCCTGTGCATGGAATGGCGTTGGGAGAAGGGATGAAGTGCCACCGGTGATTGAACTTGGCCGTGGTTTGCTCAGGAGGAATGCGGTCAGTGCTTATTTTACAGGCTGAGAAAGTTGGGAACGCTCAGCCTGGAAAAGGGAAGGTTGTGTGGAGACCTCACAGCACATTCCAGTCCCTGAAGAGGGATCCAGGGAATCTGGAGAGGGACTGTTCATCAGGAGCTGTAGTGACAGGATAAGGTGGAATGGGTTCAAACTGAAAGAGTGGAAATTTAGCTGATATACAATGGAGAAATTCTTCCCTGTGAGGGTGGGGAGGCCCTGGCACAGCTTGCCCAGGGAAGCTGTGGCTGCCCCTGGATCCCTGGAAGTGTCCAAGGCCAGGTTGGATGAGGTTTGGAGCAACCTGGTCTATTGGAAGGTGTCCCTGCCCACGGCAGGGGGGTGGAATTGGGCTGATCTTTAAAGTTCCTTCCAACCCAAACCATTTTACGTCTGTATTATTTTTTGCTGGGACCTTTGACCACGTTCAGTTCACCGTTCATCGGAGAAACATGGAGCTCTCAACTCTTCTGATTGTTTGGTACCTGGTTACATCTCTGCATTGAGATCTGTGTGCACATCAATCCCTAAATTATGCTTGGGAACAACATTTGACTCTTGGTTCTGTGCAGCAAAGCTGCCACTTGGTAGTGGAACAGTTTTAGGTGACCCCTTTGCCATGAGTAGAGGCCACTGCCACTGCTAAATGGGACCATGGTTTGTGCTGCCTTCCCAGGGAGAGGGAAAGGACTGTTCTAGAAAAAAAGGGGGACTTCAGCAGCTTCCACAATCATGAAAAACCCAGGTCAGGAGGCAGCAATAAGTTACCAAAATCATATTTTCTTTTATTCCTAAAAGGGTCTGTAGGGGTTAACAGCCTGTGTAAGGTGAGAGCAACAGAGATGTTCACTCATTTCTTAGTTTTTCCTATTAAAGTAAAAAAAAAAAAAGGCTCTTGCTCAAGCCTGGTGGAGCAGGGCAACACAGCTTGACAAATAAACTTATCTCAAGTGCTCTTTAATGCGAATGTTTATCATTTATTTCTGGAAAATATGCTGAGCCCGGTATGCTGAAAGCTCTCCGTGGTGTTTGAGCTGTGTCAGCCAAAGCCAGGCATTGGGGGGTGTGTTTGGGGTGGGGATATTTTGTCTGGGGCATCCCAGTGTGCTGCTTCCCTCCCTTCCCATGGGAAAGGGGCTTTTTTTTTTTTTTTCCATTTATAAATGTGTTCATTTAGAGGAAAAAGTGTTTCTCCGGAAGGTGATTTATACAAAGTGAAGTCTGTGTTTTAAATAAGTGGGATAAATTTAGGGATGGGCTGAAATCCCTCCGTTGGCTCTAAAGGAGTTGTCAAGAACGATCTTGGAGGAGATACTTGGTCCGTGAGGGATCAGGTTGGGTGGTTGGAATCTCCCCTCAGTAAAGGCCACGAGGAGAGCTGTGGGATCTGATCTGTTCCTGTTTGGGTGGGGTGGGAGGTGAACAGGCACAGAGACCCTGGAAACTCTGCTCTGTCTCACTGCAGCTGTTTCTGTTGCAGAAAACCCCATCACCTCTGCAACCAAACCATCTCTTCTGCAGCCAGCCCATCACCTCTACAACCCATCACCTGTACAACCAACCCACCACCTGTACAACCAACCCATCACCCCTGTAACCAACCCACAACCTGTACAACCAACCCACCACCTGTACAACCAACCCATCACCCCTGTAACCAACCCACCACCTGTACAATCAACCCATCACCTGTACAACCAACCCATCACCTCTACAACCAACTCACCACCTGTACAACCAACCCATCACCCTTGTAACCAACCCACCACCTCTACAACCAACCCATCACCCCTGTAACCAACCCACCACCTCTACAACCAACCCACCACCTCTACAACCAACCTACCACCCCTGAAACAACCCAGTCAAACAAAAAGTTCCAAAGAGAAGCTGTGCTCCTTTCTCAATGACCTCTTTCCAAGAGGATGCCTTTCCTCACCAAGGACAGAGGAATGGGAAAGGCTGTGACAGGCTTTCTTTGGGAGCAGATTTCTCTGGTAGGTGCAGTGGAAGGCCAGCCATGGTAGGCTCCAGTGAAAGGAAAAAGGTGATTTTCCCTTTTTTGCCTGTTCCCAGAGTCTCCCTCTAATTACATCCTGAAGCTCATTCCCAGCAATCTATTCCCTTTTCCAGCATGGTTACAGCCTTGGAGGTTGCAGGACTGTCCACCAGGCTCCCAACCTGATGTGCTAACAGAGGAAGAAAAGGACTGGAATTGATAGAACCAGCACAAAGTTTCTCAGAGCCTTCCAGGAACAGCATGAAAAGTCACTTCTTTCCCACATGGGGCTTTTCTTCTTCTGAAAGAGAAACTGAGTCCCTGTTTTAGTGATGCCCAGTTGGGAAATGGACTTGTGGCAGTTGAAGTGTGTTTCTTTTACTCACAGCTGGGTTGTCACCTACCACAGCAGCTGGGAGTGGCTTAAACTGTGGGGGAAAAAAACCCACCCAAACACGGGTTAAAATTGATGATGCTTTTTTTTTTTTTTTTTTTTAATTTTCATTATAAAGTTAACACATCTATCAAACTTAACTGGTAACAAAAAACAGTTACAAGACATCTCTAGTGTGCTGTCAGTAGAAAATAGGGTAAAAGCCAATGAGGTCACAAGCACAACAGCAGAGCAACAACACTGTCCCAAATGAGTTATTTATATATACTCTTGCTAATATATACATTTATTCATAAAATAAATAATCATTAAAAAAAAAAACAAACCATCAGACTTAACAAAATACTGAGGAGAAAAAAAAACAAACAAAAAAACCCAAAACGAAACAGCCAAACTGAACAGAGGTGACGACTCTACTTTGTACAACAGCTTTGGAATTTCAGGTTGTATCATACATGCAGTCTGTAGAAAGGGGGTGCTGGGGTGGGGTGAGGGCAGGGGCAGGCTGGGGGAAGGGTTACAGACAGTGAGGTGGCTTTGAAGGGGGCGATGAAATCAGGCAGACAGTCTGTGGGAAGGGAAGAGCAACGGCGGAAAAAAAAAAACAACCCACTCACAAGAAGATACTTGTCCTCGGCCGCCGGACAAGCACGTTGTGTACCGGGGGGGGGGGAAGGGAGGGAATCCCCCTGGGGTGCTACAGGTTTGTGTTTTATGTCTTCCACGCTGCTGGTGGCCTTGTCAGACAGTCCAAAGCTATGACAGGGCTTGTTCAAGCAGGTTTTGTCCTGGGAGTGACAGAAAGCGAGGCCAGAAGAGACAGATCGAGTGGGTCTCCACGGAGGTCAAGAGGCGTAAAGCTGAGCTTGGGTGGGCAGTGGGATAACCAGCTCTGGAGGAACCCACAGCAGAGGGAACCGGGGGGTTTGATTGTGCACAGGAGGATTTTGGAGGTTTTGGGGAGCCTGACTTGAAAAGACTTGAGGCCTCCTGTGCTTTGACAGGAGCTCTGACGTGATGGTGCTGCCCCTCACAAACACGGGTGGTACTCAGCTGCTTCTCAGCCCATGGCTGGGGCTGAAACGCCCTCAGGGCTTATTTGGTGGAGTGGAACCAATGGTGAGAAATAAATAAATACTAATAAATAACAAGAAGGCGCTTGGAAAAGAGAGGAAAGACGGGGAAAGCATCTCCTCCCGCTTTCCCCACTCTCCACTTCCATGCAGGGCTGTGCAAGACCTCCCTTGGTCCACAGGACACGTGTTTGAAAAGGTCTGAGGAGAGAGAAGACCAAGACTTGTGGAAAAGTCCCCTGTGGCTTCAGGAGCCTTCTCTGTGTGGATGGTGTTACCAGAACAGCAGGATTTTGCCTGTGGATGACCTGGTGGGACATGTCCACGTGTTCACCCACAGGAAGAGCAGAGATGCTCCCTTGGGGTCAAACCTGGGACACACCAGGCAGTAAAGTGGGTTCAAATAATTATTCTTACAGAATAATTGTCTGAACTGCTCCCTTTGATATGCTTGCACCTGATTTATATCAGTTCAAGTGAGCCCAGAGAGTTTTCCATCCTAAAATCACCAAAGGCATGAGATTTAGGAATCTGGAGTGGGATCCAGCTCGTGGATTAAGACACACGCTCGTGGATGCCCACGGGCCTGTGTCTCCATGTGATTAGACATCTAAACACCCACATCTGATGGAGAAGCATCTGTATGGATCTGTCAGATGTGCCATGAGATTTAAAGGAAGACCAAACTCTTCCAGAGCAACTTCCAGGAGCCAGTGGGGTACCCTGGAGCATTCCAAGTGCCTCTAGACACCTATTTCAATAATTTAGTTCAGTCCTGGATGTTAAATTTAGGCAAATGGAGCCCATAATTTGGCTGGTATGGGAGCTGAAGCACCCAGCTCACATGTAGATTCCTGCCTTTAAGCATCTCACTTTGTATTCCAAATCCCACTCCAGGTACCACTGCCTGGGAATTCAATCCTAGCCTCTCGTTTGTGCTCGAGAAAACCAAATCTCCTCCTCCAAGGTGGAGATGCACCAAAGACACCTCTGGGAACTGCAGCAAAGTGCGAGCAGAGTGACTCGCCCAAGCCCATGAAGACACTGGAAGTGTCAGGAATGGGGATTAAACTTGCCTTTTTTTCAGAATGGAGCCTCATTTCCCATCAAACTGAGGGATCTGCACCCCACAGATGTTAACAGAGGCCTGTCAGGGGGGTGATGAACTGCAGGTCAGTAACTTCTGCTGGAGCACAACAGAGGGCAGGAAACAGGAGGATGGAAGGGGTAAGCCAGGAATGAAACAATTCAGCCACACCCCAGCACTGCTGCCCAGTGAGAGAGGGGAAATGTAGGAAAGGATTCTCCCCTTAAAGAAGACCCATCTAAAACAGCCAGGATTGAGCTTGGAAGAGGGTAGAAAAGAGGAGACATGCAGGTATGAAGAAGAGATGAGATCTCGTCCTGCCCAGCCCACCTTCTCTCCCACCATCTAAGGCTCTTTCTGCAGCTTCTCATCCCGGCCCCAACAGCTGCCTGGGCACAGGAAGGACAGAGCTGAGCAAACACTCCACTCACTCCCTCCACTGACAGCACTGGAGCAGGTCTCTGGAAGAGCCAGGAGCTGTTTTCCTATGGACACCCTACTGAACCAGCTGCAATGGCCAATACCTGCAGGGTAGTTTGATTGGATGCCTTTTCACGGCCCTGTTCCACCTTCCCAAAGCAATTTCACTGAAGCACCAAGGGATGGCTGCAGTAATTCCCATAGTGCAGCTCCCAGGACTGATTCCACCGCTCCTGGCTCCTGCACCGTGCTCAGGCTGTAACCCTGAATATCCCCAAGAACATCAAGCTCAGGATTTTCAGCACTGAAACCGACCTTTGAAGCTGAAAAAAAGAGCAGCCCCCCCAAAAAACTCAGAGTGTTTCTCCTGTACACGAACTCAAGGATGGGGGCATGACAAGCGTGTGCCCACACACAACAAACACAGCATAACCCACGGACACCTCTGTGGTAAAACATGTGAACGCACTGGAAACACAAAAAATATCTCGGAGTGAGAGGCAGAAGAAATTGCTTTCTGAGCTTTGTCAGCACAGAGATCCTGCAGTGCTCAGCCGAGACGGCATCACTTCCGTCTGCAGGGCTGATGTGGTCGGTGCTGACTCGGGGGTTTCTGGGCCACGTGGCATTTTGTGGCGAGGTTGTCACTGCAACCCCCTCCAAAAATTAAATCCTGACTGCCTTAGTTCTGTATGTGAAGCCCCTTATAAGGGTTGGGGAACAGTTCTGGAGGCTTCAAAATGCTTTGGAGAACCATTTGGGCACGACACTGAGCCAAGAGAGGCATGTCGGGGGTCAAGGAACAGAAAATGTCATGCATTTCCCTCCCCATATTTCCATTTTCTCTGAGAAAGAGAAGCCTCCAAATTCTAAAACTAAACCAAACCAAGAAAAAAAACAAAACAAAAACAACCGAACAAACAACCAAACAACTCCTAAACTTTCCATTTCTTTCACAGAAAGAAAAGAGATGAGGCCACTTTCACCCCTCGCAGGTAACTCCGCTGTCTTTAAAGAGGTTGGATGCGGAACTGATGGGGCCTGTCCAACCCATCTGTCCAGCTAAAGGAAAGGTTGGATAGCAGCATGTAAGAGGATGGAATTACGATCCATTTTTATTTTTTTACATCTGGGTTGCTTGGTTGGATGATATTGTCTCCCTTTTCCCTGGTACTGCCAGACCCACCCCTGCTCCAAACCACCTGCCGGAGGACAAACCTCCTCAGCAGTGGAGAGCGAAGGGAAGGACGTCACGGATCCTGGAGGTGGAGTGGGCAGCTCCAATTAGTGAGAAATAAATGATCTTTTCCTTTTGGCTGGAGCATTACCCAGCTCGACTGAGGGTGGGGAGGGGGGGGAGAGGAAGGTTTGGCAGAAAACCATTTCCAGAGAAGTGCACAATCCAGCTGCCCACACAGAGCTCTCAGGTTGCTCTGGACACCCAGCTGCCCAGGTTTTAGATTTGTGTGAGTCTTATGTCATTGAAACAACACCTGGATCCCAACAGGATATTGTAGGGCAGCTAAAATGTCACTGGATTCTTATATTACTGAGAGAAATCCTAAGTCCCCTCTGTAAGGAAAGCCCTGCTGTTCCCACAGAAGGGGAGAACCTGAGGCAGGAGGTGGCTCTGGGCTGTATTTAGACCATCTCCCAAATAACCCTTGATGGAGACGTGCTGATGTGTAGGCAGGGATGGCACTTCACTCATCGCTGTCTCACTCTTTCACCCCAGTACAGTGGAAGCCCTGACTGGAGACAGCTGGTCAGGCAGTGCAGTGGGATCTTAGTTCTCCAAAGACACTCCCCGAATTCACGTGGCACAAGGCCCTTCTCCAAAGCCACGAGGCCACGAGCAGTGCATGTACCTCAGACCCCTCACAGGCTCCCTTCCCTCCTCCTGGATGGGCAGGGTTGGACCCAGCACCACAACCCTTGGGTGCGCTTGGAGTGATTAACAGAGTTCACGCAGGAATTTTTCACTGACTTTAGTAGCAGCTGCTCAACCCCCTCACGTTGTATCATCACAGTGGATGATTAATTACATAACAAACCCCCAAAAATTATGCAGAGGCTTTGTTAAAAACCCCCCTGGATGGGGTGGAAGTCCCCAGCCACTGAGCTGTTTCAAGCTTGGAGTGAAGGAGCACAACTTCCAGCCCATCTCAGCCGATGATCAGATTGCAGCTTCACCTCCTTGACTCATGGTGGACTTCACATCATCAGTCTGTGCCCATCCAAGAGCTCATCACCTCCCCTGAGCTCACCAGCTGAAGTCAGAGGAAAGACAGAGGTACACCCAGCGGGCAGTTTACCAAACACAGCCCAGGTACCACCCCAGGTGTGTTGAATCACCTGCTGGACTCCTATTGGTCCCAGCAGAAAACTAGATAAATAGCTTAGACCAGGTGAAATGAATTCCACCCCCACAGTCCAAATCTGTTTGTTCACCTTAAGGGGCAATTGCTCAGCAAATGCCTAGTTCCAATTTTTCCCCCCGAAGAGCTTCACCTGCCGGTGATGTTGGGCTTGTTCTTGGGTGCAAAAGCAGAAACAGTGGATGTGAGCAGGCTGTGGATGGGCTGGAGCAGAGTCCAGCTCCCACACGTGGAAGCCAAATCCCTCAACCCATTTCTTCACTGGTGTGGGTGTCAGAGAAGGACTCTGAAACCACTTTGCTCAAAAATCTTAGGTAAAAGAAGTTGTGGGTGTGACCCCACTAAAGTCAATGGATCGAAGGGACCTTGACCTGCAATATTTTGCATTTTTGCTGTCAGGTCACCATTTGTTAACAGAAGTACCTGGCAGGACATGTCTAACACCTCTTGTGGCTGCTTCCACTGCATCACATTAAGTAAATCAGATGTATCTTCCCTTATCCCATCTCCTCCAATTCATCAATGTCTTCCACCCCACATGCGGTTTTCCTCAGTGTTTGCTTTCTTGTCGGCTTGTGTTTGAATGTTGGTTGTTGTGGCACCTTCCCCCTGCACTGGCTTCCTTCTCTATTTTTCATAATGATCAGGTTGTGCTTTTCCCCAAGACTGCATTACAAAAATCAGTCGTGTGTCCATGAGTTGGTTCCTCTCCCTCTCATTTTTCAGGGATCTGTTGCTTCCTCCCAGTCGGTGTGTGGCCATCCATTGGGTGCAGTGTTCACATGAACACACAGATTGGTTTTCCTCCCCGTGTTTTCCTTTGCCCCTGTTGATCTCCTCTCTCCTCCTCCCCCTTCAGTTTCTCTGCTCTCCTTTCATTGCAGCTTGTTGTTGTTGTTTGGTTTTTTTTTTTTATTTAATTGAAAAGCTCTGCCAGAAGTGCCTCCATCCATAAGCAAATCTTGGTTGTGCCCACGGGCGCAGCCCTGAGACAAATGGGTGATGCATAAACTGCACCAGCCCAGGAGTCGTCCCAGGAGACGCTGTGACTCAGAGCCAGCCCTTGGAGGCATCATTTCCTCCTGTTTTCCCTCTGATGGGATTAAGCCCTGTTTGTTCCCTTCTTCTTCTGCATGCTCCCTGCTTTGGTTCCGGGGAATGAGCTGACAGGCAGGGAGGGAAGAGCGCTCTGACTTCTCCAGGAAGACATCCAGGTGTGAACCAGCCAACAGCCCCAGTCACATTGCCATGAGGAGACTCTGGGAGTTGGCTCATGCCCTGTCTCCCTTCCTGGGCTGAAGACAAAGAGCAAACACCAACCCACGGTCCTTCTTCCAGGACAGGAACTCAAAAGCACGGCTAAAGCAAAGAGGACACAGGACAAGTGCGTCTGAGGCTGAAGAGGCTGTGACTCCGTGCTGGGTTCACCACTCCTTTGTGCCAATACTGATCACTCAAGCAGGGTGGCAGTGCTGTAAATCCCAAGGTGATGGGGCTGAGTTCATGCCTGATACCCACTGAAGGAAGTCCTGATGCCCACGGAGGAAGTGAGACCTGTTTGTGCAAACTGGTGATCCCGATCTGGAATCAGAAGTAGAGCAGCGTGGGAAGATGTGGAGTCAGACGGGCCAGCACCGCAAAGCTGGGGTTTAGTTCTGTGTCCAACTTACCAAACTCTGGGCTGGTTCAGAGTCTGGGTTTTGTCCATTTTAAACTGTGCCACTTTTATAGGTGGGAATGGCTGTAGAAATCAGGTGTGGAACAAAAGTTGGCTTGAGTGTGAGACTGTTCCAGCTCGTGGGGCTTGGTGCAGAGGGTGGGTTGGTTCATCATCATGTAAATTAATGGGTGACATCAGTCCTTCAGAGTCATGTTCATGACAGACTTGTGGCCTAAAGCTGTTCCTAAGTGCCTGGGGGAGGCCTGAACAATGTGCAGAGGGTGGATGTACTAAGTGCACTTCCCACAGTTGGTGACAGGATTCTCAAACGAGGTGGGAAGGGCGAACGCTTTCCCTTTCCTCCCCTGGGAACAGGCTGGGAAGCTGAGGAGATGGATGTCCCACACCCAGCAGCGTTGGGGCTGTCCAAGCCCAGGAGACTCACTCTGGCCCGTGTGTTTCCAAGGAAGACTCATTGGCTGATTGAGCCACAGCGGGTGCAACGACCCCATTTGTGGGACTGTCTCCTTCTCAATACCCACCCCCATCCCGAGTCCTCTTCACTTCACGTGTCAGGCACTGAACTTTTCCATGCTGTGCACATCACCTGTGTGCCAACAGGGCATTGGCAGGAAGCCACCAGCAGTTGTCTCACTTTCTCTCCCTCCTCTTCTCCCTCTTTCCCTTTCTCCAGATGTCACTGAATCCTACGGTGAATCTGGCAGAAGCTACTAAGCTAAAAAGTCCCCATGAAGAGCCTGCCCACCCTACAGCCCTATTATATGCTTGTAGACTTCTCTGGTTCCAGGGCAAAAGCAAAGAAGTCATGTTCTTCTTTTAAAATAAAAAAATTTAAAAAATTAATTTATCTGCTTTTATTTCTTTTGCTGCTGTTGCTGGTATCACACACAGAGTCTGGCCACTTGGGTATGGAGATGGACCTCTCGGAAAGCTCAGTGCTGCTGTCCATCACAGCCTCTGCCTGGCTGAGGGAAAAGGAGATTCTTGGGAAGATGCAAGTCTTTCAAAGGACACTTAAATCACACGAGTCACTTCAGGTGGGTGGGAGCAGAGCACATCCATGCTTTTGCTCGTGCTCTTCGTCCCAGCTCTGTGGCGTTGGTCGAAAAACTGCTCTCCCGATGGAGGCACCGCAGGGGGACAACTCGTGTGACTGCCAGATGTACCTCAGGATAGCCCAGAAGTCCTTAGACCTATTCTATCCCACGAGTTTTAGCCTTTCTTTTTTTTTTTTTTTCCTTTTTAAATTTTTTTATTTTCTCCCCCAAGTTTTTATTCTTTTAATATCAAAAAAAAAAAAACAAAAACAACCAAACCAAAAAGTCGATTCCTCTCAACGTCTGCAAACCCTCAGAGGAAGGAGGCTCGAATCCATTTCTCCGCTTGGAGCCCGCCAAAGGGTCCTTTCCCCGCTCTATTTGCACGTGTGGACGTCGTAGACCCGTATGCACTCCTGGCACCGGACGTAGCAGCACCAGTGGAAGATGCAGTGGCACTTCTCCTTGCGCTTCTCAGTCCTCGTGTTGTGGCCGCGGCCGCAGCACAGCAGGTCGCAGCCGTCGATGCCGTGCGAGGTGACGTTGCAGATCCTGTCCCGGGTGCCGAAGGAGCCCGTCTCGGGGTTGGGCTCGCAGAAGTTCGGGGAGTTCTCGTAGTAGACCAGGTCCTTCTCGGTGGGAGCCTTGAAGAAGTTGTACTTGGGCCGGAGGGTCTCGACCCAGCCGCGGGATTCCCGGTGTTTCTCCACCACCATCTCCGAGGCGCTGTCGTACTTGTCCTTCAGGTAGTCCCCGATGACCCTGAAGTCTGGCTGAGACCACCAGCAGGTCTTCACTTCGCAGCTGCCCGAGAGGCCGTGGCACTTGCACTTGAGGTGCATGAGCTCGATGATAGACTGGAGGGGAGGAGAAAGGCAAAGGAGAAGGGAAGACATTAACCTGCCATCCAAACACTTCTGGCACACTGATATTTAGCCACGGTTTCCTAAAGAATTACTAATTGTTTCATCTATTCATATTTCACCTATTCATATTTGATATATTTGCACACTTGTGTACAAAACCCACCTCATCCCCCAGTCAATGCCCAGCTCTGATGCCGGGTCTAAGGAACATAAACCTTCCGCAGCTTAATTGTTCTCTATGACTAGTTCTGGTTCCCACCTCAAATTTAAGCCTCTACCAAGAGCTTCCACCAGGGGATGAAGGGATTTCTGAGCATATCGATGCTTATCAATGTTCAACGTGGGAATATTGCAGTGCTGTCACCCAAGAATTCAGGCACACCTCGGCAGGGAAGTGAAATACACCCAAAACTGCTCCAGCAATGTCTTCATAAATAAAATATTCTGCTGTCCCATAGGAAATTAAGGAAATGTGAAATTTTCTAACTATCCAGAATAGAATTCTACGTTTTACCTAGAACAGAATCCTGCCTTTTAGATATGTTTTATGTTTGCTTCAGCAAACAAGGTTCTAGTCTTGCTGTGGCTGCATCCAGAAACCAAAACATAATTTATTGTCATATTTAAGCCATTTCAGAAGTTAAAAAAAAAACCAAACAGGAGTCCAACTTCTGCTTTTGAAAGGCTGAAACTTCAACACAAAACATTGTCTTGGAGCACATGCAAAGGTGATTATTGATCCCAGAAGGCGACTCTTTGGTTTTACACCTCTTATGAAACTAGCTTGAACGTTTCCGGAGGTGTTGCCCTCCAGGATTCCGAGGTGGGAGACGACCTTATGCAACAGGGCTCGATAATCTGCATTTTCAGACCGATCAGCAAATTTCTGGGTACGTGAACAGACTCGTGCCAGGCTGAGGCCAAGAGATTTGCCATGAATCAGCACCTTGCTGCTCACCAGGTGCTTTCCTGGGTTATTTACGGAGTATCACCCGCCACAAAAAGGTTGTAATTAGTGATGAGAGGGAACCACAACATGTTTGGTTCGTATAATCACGCTGAACTTAATCAAAACTGCTGGCGGAGGGGCAGGGCTGGAGTTCCTATGGGAACTGGGATGAAACATTGCCCATGGCTCGGGGTTAGCTGGAAACACTCGGCTATGGAGGCCTGGAAGAGCTACTCCATGAGTGCTGGCCTGGAGAGAATGGAAAAGTGCTTTATAAAACACTAGGATTTTAGATCCTTTGACACCTGTAAAATGTTCCTAAAGTAACTCAGTGTCAAAGAACAGGATTTACAGTAAAAAGGCCCCCGCAGGCCTGTGATCACAGGGATGTTTGCTCAAAGCTCGTTTTTAATAAGGATTCTCACTTAAAAGCAAATCCCTCCTTTTCACTCTATACATCTTCCCCACAGTCCTCCTCTGTCCCGTTGTCTATCCCAGAAACTTCCACCAGCAATGCACAATATCTGGGGTTTCCTGGGAGGATTTAGACCAGAGCTGGAGGAAACCATGATTGCTTGTGGCTGTCCACACTGGAGACAATTTTGGTTTCTGGGGGGTATTTCGTTTCCAAAAGTTGTATTCCAAGGGCTCTGCTGTGGTGTGAGGTGGGACAACTCCCCTGGGATTTGAGAGAATTTATGGGCTATTCTTGAGATGAAAAAAAAGTATATCCTCTCGGTGGGATTATTCCACCCAGGGAAAAGATCCCCTGTGTATGAGGCAGCCATTGTGCTGGGGGAAAGATTTTCATGCTTTCTTTTCCCTGACACATTTTTTCCCCCTTGGTTGTTTGAAGTAGAACCAGATTTAGGGCATGGTCTAAGTTTTTCTTCAAATATTTCCTGGGAAACAGAACAGTGCTGAGAAGAGGGGTGGTGGGAAATGGTTTCCTGTTCTTCCCCCCCCTCAAGCCTACGAAGCAGAGAGGTGATGCCATGGGAACGGACAATTCCACTCCAACTAGGATTCAGTTGTCTCAACACCTGCATTTAATGCCATTTTTGAGTGTCAGAGGTATCATAAGGCATTGGCTGGACCAGATGATCTCCAGGGGTTCCTTCCAAACCCATCCCTTCCGTGATTCTGTGATCAGCCCCAGGATGGCAGATCTGCAGGAGACACGCTGCCTTTCCAAGGACAGGCTGGATACTTCAGGATGTCTCAGCTTATGCTAAAATGCATTTTCTTAAGCAGCTGAATCCACCCCCTAAGCCCTGATCCATCTCAGCTTCAGATATACTACAGCCAATAGATGGAAACAGGCCCAGTTAGGGCGTTATGACTGAATTATTGATTCCACTCATGGAATCACGGAACGGCTTGGCTTGGAAGGGACCTTAAAAACCATTCAGCTCCAACTCTCCTGCCGTGGGCAGGGACATCTTCCACTACACCAGGTTGCTCAAAGCCTTGGACGCTTCCAGGGATGGGGCGACCACCACTTGATGATGCCCTCACCAAGCTGGGATGAAATCCCACCCTAGACCTGTCCAGATCCATTCTCTATAAAAGACCTCTGGACAACTGACTCCAAGGCAGACACTCACATGTGGGTGGGTGAATTTACCTGGAGCTTTCACGGATCAGTTCCATCGATCACCTCCCTGGCAAGGACTATGACAGGACAGGTATCATCTTTCTGAGATGTAAACCTGCCCAGGTTTAGGTGCGGTCGTTCCCCCCTCCCCGATCCCCTCCCACAGTTCACCGCGGCAGGTAAGAAAACGCGAGCAGGAGATGGAGAAAGGAGAAAACTGAAAGTCCTTACGGTCCTTCCGGCCTCGTTGTTGTGCCTGTTCATGGCCGAGCGAGCGTCGGGCCTGTTCTCCCGCGCGTCCGCGAACTCCCGGGACACCATGCTCCCGAACTCCACGTCCTCGCTGCAGCCCCCCCACTTCCAGCCCTCCCCGGGGGAGCCCTTGTGGCGGGTGTCGCAGCCGCAGATGGTGGCGGAGCCCTCGGCGCAGGACCTGGTCACGGCGAAAGCCACCCCGGCCGAGGCGATGGCGTGGACGAAGGCCGACTCCCTGGTGGCTGCGGGAGAGAGAAAGCAGGGAATGAGGGGACCGCCCGCGGGTTTGATCAGTCCTGGGAACGTCTCCCCTCTCCAGGGCGTGGCAGGAGGCCAGGAAGCTCTCCTCTTCCCTGTGGTCTGGCTTGGACCTGCTCCAGAGAGGTTTTCTTTTTCTAGGAAACGAGCTCCTGTGCGGGCAGGACCAGGCTTGACCCGGGGCCACTGAGGTCAGCCAAGAAGCTCTGACTCGGGTCATCCCGAGGTCCTTCGGAGAGGGCCACGGCACAGCAGAAAGCTGGGCAAACCAGGGTTTCAGGGGGCACGCGGAATATGCCACGTGGTGCCTTGCAGCCGGTGCTGCACCACGCGGCCAGACCCTGAGCTGCGGGCTTGGCCTCAGGCTCACAGAGCCTGGGTGCGTTCCCAGGACGTGGAAAATGCAGGTCTACACTTAACAACAGCCTCCACCCTTAGTGGTGGGACCAGCACCAGGTAAAGCACCTCCTCTTCCTCGCCTGGGAGAGCTGCTGATAGCTGGAAAAGGGAGGAAAATGCCAGGATGGACAGGTAGTCCTCACTCCTCACTGTGTAAACTGAACACTGTCCTCACCCTCCATCCTGAGGCCACCTTTCCTTTCCCTAGGGTGTGTACTCGCTCAGTGACACTGTTCATGGCATCTTGCACCTGCCCAAAGTTTTCCTCGCTTGCCTAATTAAGGTCCCTGCCAAGGGGACTGAAAAGGAGATTTTTCCTTTTCTGACTGTCGCCTCGGGCTGGTGGGAGGGATCAGCCAAAGGATGTCATGGCTAAAGGCTGAGGAGTTTTAGTCCTTGTGAAGACCTTCCATCACAGCCTTTCACCCCAGGTGGAGCTGGGTGGGGAAGGGGAGCTTAGCTCACTGGCCTGGCCTGGCTGGATGTCAATGCATTGTACCAAAACGAAAACCAAACGTTTCAAACTGCTTTGCAAACTGGGAATATACCGAAAGATCAGGCTTTATTCTCCCACTCACCCCCCGAGTTTGGGTTTCTTCACTCACAAGAAATGACCCTGGAGTTCAACACCACGCCTCAGAAATCACCCCTGCTTTTTGGCTTCGGTAAAATGGTATTGTTGCCATAAACAGGGCTGTTCTCAAGCCCTTGAGGGAATTCAAAGCAGACACAATAGTTCTGATAACTGGCCTCCTTTAACCTCTTACAGCATTCCCCACAGGAGCTCACCCTGTGCCTATGGACCAGTTATCCAAGTAGTCATGCTGTTTCTGACCCCTTTCAGACGATTCTGCTACAACAGCGTTGAAACACGAATGGATCCAACAGGCACAAGGCCACATTTTCAGCTGAAGCATCTTCACCAACTTCTACTGAGCTCTGTATCAGCTGACTATTCAAAACAACTCAGACCTTCTCTGCATCACATTTTGCTGATCTGAGCTTTCCCTGGGCATTTTGGCTTGATCTTTTACCCTCCAGATGCTTCCAGGCTTTACTAAAGCAAAGAGTTTAATGCACCAAGCCAAAAAAGTCAACATGTTTTCGGGGAGCAATCAAGGCTGCAAAGCAGTCCTGGCTGGATCGTGAGGCTTAAGCAAGAACTTAAGCTTTGCTTTGGGAAGGCTACCAAACACAACAACATGCAAATGAAATAACGTGCATGAACTTACAAGCTGAAGGTATGAGCAATGTCCTGGAACATGTTTGCCTATGCACATGGGGAGGTTAATAAGTCACCAAGGGCTAGAGCTTAAAAAAAAAAAAAAAAAGGAAAATGCAGGAACCCTCAGGTCCCCAGTGTGATTTTGAAAAGCCCTTGTTCAGCATCTGTCCAGCCTGGAGGATCCCAGCATCCTGCAAGTGATGACCATGCAGTTCATGACTGAAAACTCAGCTTGGAGCATGAACAGATGAGTCCAGTTTTGACAGGACTCTGGACTTGCCTAAGTCCAGGTGGGATTCAGAACCCAAATTTTGTGGGTGGAGAGCTTTACATGATCACTCCAAGGACGCTTGACCAACCTTGGGGTCTTTGAAAAGCAAAGGCTTCTCACAGAAGCCACTCAGACAAGCTGGTGGTTTAAATGGCATTACAGTCTGGAAGGGTATCCAGAGTGCCTGACCAGCAAAGGGCTGACCCACCTTCCACCTCCTCCCATTGTGGCCTAACTGATCTTAAAACCTTTTCACAGAATCACAGAATGGTTGGGTTGGAAGGTCCTTTAAACATCACCCAGTTCCATCATTCCCAGGTCTTTCTGCTCAGGGCTGCTCTCAATCCATTCTCCACCCAGCCTGTATTTGTGATCCTGAGGATTGGCCTGACCCAGGTGCAGGACCTTGGTGAACCTCGTGAGGTTCACACAGACCCACCTCTCCAGCCTGTCCAGGTCCCTCTGGATGGCATCCCTTCCCTCCAGCATGTCAGATGCACCACCCAGCCTGGTGTCATCAGCAAACTCGCTGAGGGTGCCTCCATCCTGCTGTCCACGTCCCTGGCAAACACCAGACCCAAAACCAATCCCTGAGAAACACCACCAGCCACTGGTCTCCACGTGGACATCACTCTGAGTGCAACCAGCCATCCAACTCCTTATCCACCAAGTGGTCCATCCATCAAACCCAGTTATCTCCAGTTTAGAGACAAAGATGTTGTGCTTCTACCTGACACCTGCAGTGGCTAAAGCACCTTGATTGGGTAGATTCCCTCCCATCTCTTGGGAGTCACCCCTTCCTCTGCTCAGGAGAGACCTGATCCAGGCCTTTGGGAAGGTGCTGTAGGTGCTGAACTGATGTTTGGAAATGCTGTGTGCTTTGAAGAGAAGGTGTCTACAGCCATGGTGTCTGTGCATGGGTTTATCTCCTGCACGGCTGTCAGAGGGGTGGCTTTGACTTGGGAGTTTGGATCTGATTTCGGATTCAGCAGGAGCTGAATTAGCTCAGCACAGACATTGAGGGACTGGAGTATGTCCAGAAAAGGACAACTAAGTTGGGGAAGGGTCTGGAGCACAAACCTTAGGAGGAGTGGATGTGGAAGCTGGGGGTGATAAGCCTGGAGAAAAGAAGGCTCAGGGAGGTGTAGCAGTGCTGGGTTAATGTTTAAGCTTGATGACCTTAGTGGTTTTTTCCAACCTTAAGGGTTTTACAATTCTGTACAGGTGAAGAGCTCCCCAAACCCCAGGGAGCTTCAGGCCACACAGCCTGAAGAACTTCTGCATTTGCCAGGAGTTGGTCCCGGCTGAACAAGCAGTTCCAGGAACACCGTTCTGGCTGTGGATACCGAGCCCTAAATCTCAGGTCTATTACCTAAACTCCCCACTCGTTTCAGCCCTTACCAAAAGCGGGTAAGGGCATTGAGGGGGGTATTGATGAGATTTGCCTCGAGAAGCACCAATTATCCCGAGCTCTTCTCTTCCTCAGAAAGAGCCCGGGCGCCTTTTACAGCCTTGTATACGATGTAATCGCTCCCCTGCTTTTGAAATGCAGCCACCCCTGGGGTGGAGCGCAGCCACCAGTTAACAGCGCACAACAGGAAGCGAAAAGGTTGTATCTGATCGTAACTACCTGGGGAATGCGGGCAGGCAGGGCAGAGGAGCCGAGATCTGGCCCCGGGGGCAGCGAGGTGAGGAGTTTGCCTTCTTGAGAAAGTCGCAAGCCCCAGATCTCTTAATGACTGCGCGGAATTAGGGCACCGGGTTTACGTCTCCTGCCCCTAAAGTTAAGGCACCGGGTTCAGTCCTGACGCAGATGGAGCGGTGCCATCGGTGAATCACGTCCTGCCACCTCCCGACTTGTGGCACCGTCCTGCCCTTACGAAGCAGACCTGACCCTGCCGAGCATTTCGGAGCTCCCCGCGTTGTAGCCGCGGGCGGGGTGGCCGCAGGAATGGAGCAGGAGTGGAGAGAGGTGGAGATAAGCCCAAGGAAAGCATGCACTTGTAATGGAAATGAGGGGTTATTAAGGTGCCATATAAAAATGCGAGAGATTTAGCGAAGATAGCAGGAAAGCGCCGCGTGTTTGTCAGGTCGCCTCATTCCTCTCTGGGTGGTTCTGGTAGCAGGAGACACGCAGCTCGTTAAGGACTTGAAGGGAGGGAGCTTCTGGAAAGTCATCTGGCTAACAGGGACTAATATCCCATGGGGATGTTGACTTACAGAGCGATTTAACCACTTGCTTTTCAGTGCAGCACAAAGGATTGAATATGAGTGGGAAAGGTGCTGAGAGTTAGAGAGCCCTTCGGGATGTTTGCCAAGGTCTCCAATTCACTGGTTTAGGAACTTCTGGAAAGGAGTTCCTAAGGAGCCCAGTCTGTGAATGTGAGATCTTGAACGTCCCCTGAACACCCTGGGCAGAACATCTCTGACCACCACGCCCCAGCAGCAAAAACATCTCGAGGTGCAGAAACACACAGCTGAGCAGTATCAGCGGGATAATTCAGGGGCCTGAGCATGAGGTGACCCGAGCTTTGCTTTCCTGCTGTCACAGGGCTGTTTTATGGGACTTTGGGCAAATCCTGTACTCAGTCTGTGCTTCTGCTTCCTTATCTGTACACCTGAGGACAATCCTGCTTATCTCCTGCAATGCTAAATTCAGTGATGTCTTCAGAATTCCAGGCAGAAGGTGTTGGAGACAAGCAGAGGGTCATCAGGTTGTGGGTGAGGAAGTCAAATGAATAACTGTATAAATATCTCAACTGCCCAATATATGAAACCTGCTCTCCTGTGTCCTCCTGCCCAGTGACTTATTTTCCCTGAATCCGTCTCTGAATGACTAAATGATTAACCCCAGGTCAGGTAGATATCCTAGATATGTGGGAAGAAGGACCACGGTGACATAGGAGGATGAATATAGTGGTTTATTTTACTCTTAAAAGGCTAAAAAAGTCCCTTTTTACTATATCTGTACCATAACACTAAGCCCTGTTGTCCCCATTCCTGACAACCTAAATCTTTCCTTCCTCCCTGCACAGTGGCAGTGGAAGAAAGAAATAAGAAAGGAGGAAGGGAGAGAGAGGAAGGTGGGGAGGGAGGGAATGAAAGAAAGAAGGAAAGAAAGAAAGAAGGAAAGAAAGAGAAAGAAAGAAAGAAGAAAGGAAAGAAAGGAAAAGGAAAGAAAGAAAAAGGAAAGAAAGAAAAGGAAGAAAGAAAGAGAAAAGGAAGGTGTCATGTTGCAGAGAAGGAAGCAGAGCTCAGCAGCTGGAGAACAGAGAGCCAAGCAGTAGAGATGGATTGTTTTTTAAGGGTTTCCTACTCATGTCACTTTTCTAGGTGGTGCTCCCGAAGCTTTGGAAGCTCCTTTGCAAAAGGAGCACTGATATTTCCAGGACAACTCCTGACCCTGCCCTGTGGAGACGAACCTCCCACCCCAACAATCCAGGACCTTGTCACCGTCCTTTTTGAATCACAGACCTTGGAGTGAAGCACTTTACGCTGGATAATGCATAAACAACATGGAAAAGAACAGAATTGTCCCAGACCGTGAAGGACAGAATCCCCACCCTTCAGCCACTCCTCCCAGCCATCATTAGCACATTTCCTCGTGAATACAGGCTCTTGCTCCCTCTTCCACACCAGGGAAGACATTGCAATGGTGTGGCTGTAAAGCCTGAATTTCTGACACCACCATCGTCTTGGGTGCTCTTGGGAGAGGCAAAAAATGGAGTAAAATGGAGGGAATAATGCATTGGCTTAGCAGGACCATGGGGAGGAGTCGGGCTGCTTTCTCTGAGCTGCATTTTGCAAACCTAAAGGACAACAGAAAGGTCCCTGTTGCATCAGCTACTTCAGACACCCATCTCTGAGGGGAGGAAGGTGTAAAGTCTTTCCAACATTTGTCTGGTAGGGCATGTACTTAGGGAATGTGAGAAAGGGTTTCAAGTCCCTCCTTGGCTCCAGGGGGTATAAACCCACAGCTGTCAGTTAGGATTTGCACGGCGCTTGACACTACATTGAGTCTGGATTGAAAAAAACCCAACCAAATAAACTAAATAAACCCCAAGAAACTGGAGAGAGAAGTGGGGAGAGACTGGTGCTTCTGGTATTTGGAGCCAGCACAACTGGGGGCCTGTCCTAACAGCTCAGGTTCCTGTGGCTGGGGTCTTCCTTGCGTGTTAAAGCAACACGGGGATTGCAGGCCAGGCAGGGGTTAACCAGGGGAGAAAGGTGGTGAGGAATTTCCAAAGTGAACTTTGAGAGTTTTGGAAGGCCAGTCTTTGACTCAGGTGAGTGAATTTCCATTGCAGTAGGAAGAGGACAACCCAGCTGCTCTCAGCACCCTGTGCTGAATCCGTCAGGGTGAACACCTTCCCCTCGTGGGGAGGGTCACCCAGCAGCACTTCCACGGTGAAAGATAAGCCAGAAGGGCTTGAATGGAAAGTTGTGCTGCAGCCCTTCGGATGAAAAAGGAGAATATCAGAGAAAGATTAATACCAAATGTGCCTCGGCGGTTGTTAAATAGATGATGACCCCTGGGAGAAGCAGCTTTCTTTAGGCTCCCACAGCCTTGCAGGCAGAGCTGCTTTCTGAACAGCAGGAGCGAAATCCAAGGGGACTGGTGAGTCAGAGCTCCCAGGATTTGGAAAAGCATTTGCAGGAAACACTGAGGGCTTATAGGAACGGAATGGTGTTGCCTGCTGGTCCCGAAATCCACGTGCGGGAGAAGCAGTGCAGACTCACTTGTCCCAGATACCAGCAGAGGAGACTCCAGTCCCTCAGCCCAGCTGGGTTCTGCTAAACTGGGCGACCAGCAGATCCCTCAAAGCCAAAACCTGCGGGTTCAGGAATATGGGGACGATGGCCCTGAGCACAGGATGCGTTCTGGGGGTGAGATTTAAAATGCGGACAGACTTTTTAGTAGGGCCTGTTGAGACAGGACGTGGGATTTTAAACTAAAAACAAAAAAACCAGACTTGATCTAAAGAAGAAATGTTTTATGATGAGGGTGGTGAAACACTGGAACAGCTTGCCCAGAGCAGTGGTGGATGTTCCATCCATGGGAACATTCCAGGTGAGGTTGGAAGGCGCTTTGAGCAACCTGTTCTAGTGGAAGATGTCCCTGCTCATTGCAGGAGAGCTGGACCAGATGAATCGTAAAGATCTCTTCCAACCCAAACCAGGTTCTGAGAAATGAGGGTTCACTTCTTCAGAGCGCACGTTTCTCTCCAGGGAAAGGAGTGAAGGTGGAAGTTGAAAACAAAAAAAAGGTTAAAATGCTTCTTTTTTTTCTTTTTCTTTTTTTTTTTAATGATCACAGAGAAGGAAATGGTTTGCCAATCAGGACTATTAAATATTGGCACAGCACCAGGGGAAGGAAGGCAGGGAACAGGGAAATCCTTGGCACACGCCGGCTGACAGATCCATCCACGCTGCACACACTGTGCCCAAGTGCTGGAGGGGAACAAGTGTTGTTCCCATCGTGGAGGAGGAGGAGGAGGAGGAGGAGGAGGATCACAGAGGTGTCACGGCTGCTCGGAGCCTGACATTGCTCGTGGGGAAAATACTGGGAACGTTGGAAACAAAATATTGGCTCTGGCAGCCTTGGAGGCTGCAGAGCTTCAGTTTCCCCACGTTCCCCTGGATCGTAGCAACAGAGGATCCCGTATCAGATAAACCAACTGAAGGGTTTTACAGAAGCTGTCTGGCTCAGCCTCAAGCTTCCCTCAGCTTCTCTCTGGAGAGGTCCCTGTTCCCAGTGTTTGTGTTTCCCCTGACCCATCCTCACACGCGCAGGTTGGTGTCCTGCAGCACCAGGACACCTCCCCAGTTACCCCCTGACTTCTTGAAAGGGGTTACTTATACTCCACTTGCTGTTTGCCTTCCCCCAAAAAATTACACCTTCCACCCATCAGGAAAGGCGGAGAGGAGCAAGTTGTGGCCTTGGACGTGCTCAACACAGGGATTTTAAAAGGAGGGGACAAGTCAGGCTTCCTGGTGGGAGGGAGATTCATTCCACAGAGCACATTCCCAAATTCCCCAGCGTGTGCTGTGTTTGTCCTAGTTATGTTAGAAAACATTTTCCAAATCAAATCTTTAGGAAGAGGCCCTGAGCTGCCTGAAGGTTTTCGTTTCTTTGCTTGGTGTCACTCCCAAGCCTAAACCACCGAGCAGCCAAGTGCCCTGACCGTGGTTTTCTGCTCCACCACAGCAGCATCACCCAGGAGGTCGCTGTGGTTTCTCTGAGCAGACTCCAGAGGTCTTGGGAAAATCAGAGCCTGGGAGCTGCCCCACCCAGTGGGATACAAATGCTGCACAAAGTGCCTCTCTGGACATAAACTCTGCCTTATTTTCCCCATTTGCAAAGAAGTGGACATAAAGCTCAGCTTACACTCTCTAGCCTGAGCTTTGGGCATCCTTTCAGCCTCCAACATCATGGAGGAGAGGGGAAAAAAGGAGGGCTTTTCTCCTCACCCAGTACTCCGTGATTCCTTATTGCCCTAGGAGTGATGCTTATTCTTGGATCGCTCTGTATCCATAGGGCCTTCCATGAGGAGCTCAGGCCCTGGAGCTGCCTCTCTGCTGAGCTGTGCAGGTGCTGAGTGATCATCAGCTCAGTGCAGGGAGGTTGGACTAAATGACCTTTAAAGGTCCCTTCCAACCTAAACTGTTCCACATTTCTACCACATGAAGACTTTCAAACCAGCACCTCATCTGGGCTTAGAGTCATTATAGGACTCTGTGGTAGCTCCAGGACATTCCAGAGCGGCTCTGCATTGCACAAAGACGTGTCCAGTGTTAAATAAATCCCTATGAATCTTGCCCAGAAGGGCCTGATTGCATGGGAACCTTTGGGCTGGAGCAGAGCCGAAATGACTGCCTGGGATCCCTTGGATGCGGAAGGATCACTGAGTCCGTTCCTCAAAGACCTGGTTGTAAGACTGGAATCAGAGAATCCCAGAATGGTTTTGGAAGGCACCTTGAGATCATCTCATTCCACCGCCTGCCATGGGCAGGGGCATCTTCCACTAACTCAGGTTGTTCCAACCTGGCCTTGGACACTTCCAGGGATGGGGAATCCACAACTCCATTCTCTGTATAGATTTACAGACAGATCTGAATGATTTGGAGCCTTTCACCAAGGAAACCCAAGCTCCTGCTGCCATGGACTGGTGGGTGGACTTGTCTCAGGTCCCCTGGTCTTTTAGCAGCTTTCCCAAGAGGGTTTATCTCCAAACTAGGGAAGCCCACTTTGCAAGAACAGCAGTCCCTGGGGGCTGCAGGTAAGAAAGGCTTTCAGGTCAAGCCCTGAAATGGGATGAGGGTGGCTCCAGGATGCCAAGCAGGAGCTGCCCCACAGATCCATTCCAGGCTCTGCATGACACCACAGCCTGTCCCCTTCCTCGCAGAGGGCTGTGTCAGCTCCGGGCCCAGCTGATTCCGCAGAGTTTCTCATCAAAATCCAGCTCCAGGGTTTGCTTGACTTTTTTATCCCTTTAAAAACCAGGCCCCTAAATGCAAAGATGTATGCAAATGCATAATAACAAGGAGTTAACCACACTTTTGCATATCTTAAAGGAAAGGTTAGGTTTGGGTCCCATCTGTGTTTTGAACGGAGTTGTGACTGAGTTCTTGTTTCCTCTGAACCAGCTGTGCTAGTGTCAACACATCCCTGGGAAGATGAAAGGCCCAAAAAAGACATTTGATCAGATTAGCTGTGATTCAGCTTATTGGAGGGAAATTATTAAATGGGCAATTCCTGCCAGGGAACATGAAGGCGATACAGATAAGAGGGAAAGTTGGATTGAAGGAGGTTGGATTAACACAGCTTGTAAAATCCTGAAGGCCAAGTTTCCCTAAACATCTGAATGATGGTTTTTTTTTTCCTTACTCTTCTTTTTTTTTTCTTTTTGCTCTCACTCTGTTGGTTTTTAATGGTTATCACTGCACTGTGGTTATTGTGGCACTCGGCACAACAGCGTGGTGCTCGCACTTCCAAACCTTTCTTGCACTTCCAAACCTTTCTCGAACTTCCAAACTCTTCTCACACTTCCAAAGCTTCCTAGCACTTCCAGACCTTTCAGGCCCTGCCTGAAACAGGTAAAGCCAGATTGCCAGGCACCAGAGCGGCCTGGAAGAGCCGTGCATTGGCGCTGGGAGCAGGTCCAAGCCCTCACGTGAGCCTGAGCCGAGGGTGGGTTGGAGGCTGGAATGCTTTCCCTAATTAGCCACTGTCAAAACAACCCCAGGTGATCACAGGTGACCAGACTGATCCGACACCAGACCACCACGACAGGCAAATCAGCAGGACAGTCTGGTATCAGTAACCTGGGTCTGCTGCCTGCTGAGCAAACCCCCCTCTATCGCTCTCTCCATCTCCCTATCTCTCCGCTGATCTAATCATCGCCCTGTGTGTCTCCCTACCTACCCTGCTCAATGCAAGCACGTTTTATCCGTCTTTCTGGTGGCTTGGTCATGTGTGAAGTGCTCGGTGGCATCTGATCCCCCACCACCACCGCCACCACCGCTGCCTCCTGGCATCCCAGAAATGCCTTCTCCTGAATATTTCATCGTCCTCAGCCAGCAGGGTCCTCTTCGAACCGCCCCGAATTACCCCGAGCCCTCGTCCCTCCAACAGCCGCCGTCCCTGGGAGGCTGCAGACAAAAGGAAGCTGCGTGCCAATTGGGGGTTATTAGCAAAGATACAGGGCCCTCATTGTGGCAGGACAGAGCCCTTAATGAAAGGGGAAGGCAGAAAAGGGAGTAGGGGAAGGAACCGGGGTGAAATTCTCCGGGGCGCGTTCCAGGTTAAAGGAGCGTCGGGGTCCCTTCTGGCCTCGAAAGAAAA
This sequence comes from Pseudotriccus pelzelni, assembly GCA_035584735.1. NCBI lineage: Eukaryota > Metazoa > Chordata > Aves > Passeriformes > Tyrannidae > Pseudotriccus > Pseudotriccus pelzelni. The sequence continues at coordinate 1,043,370 of JAWMRA010000078.1, read as the reverse complement.
AAAACAAGAAAAGCAAGAAAAAGAAGACAAGCCCCAAAGAGTCCTGTGCAAAACAGCCCCAGTGGTCAGTGGGGTACAGGGAAGCCAAAAAAAAAAAAAAAAAACCCACCAAAAAAAAAAAAGAGAATATAATTGTATTCTGTTATCAGAAGCAACATGGTGGAACAAAAGGATCGCCTTCGCCCACCTGAGAATGGAATGTGAGGCTCCATTTCGCTGCTCTGATCGTATCTGACAGCCCCCCTCGAGACTGCCTGGTTGGTATGGCAAATCGTCCTTATTACCTGCTGGGGTGAATGAATCCCCCTTTGTGCTGCCACTGTCACGCCGCATTAGGTTGACAATGGCCCGAGATATTTTATATGAAATTTGCCCTCACTTGTGATTAGCCAGCACCAACTAAGTCATAGCAACCTAGAACTATGCATTGGCCGGGCCCCGTTGTCGGCCGAAAGGGAAATCCCTATTCAAATGGTTTAATAAAACAATCTAAAGGGCGTGTGAATCGTGAAAAGCATTTTCACTTTTCTCTTTAGCTTAATCTCATGGTCGCTGGGATATTGTGCTCGGAGCAGACCCCAGCAGGGTGTGGGCTAAGGTCCCCCATCAACTTCTTTTACAGCCTCCTTTTCTGCGAGTTAATGATATACCGGTGTGATTGCCTCCCGCAGCAAGAAGAAACACGCATTTGATGAAAAGGATGGACCTCCTAACACATCCTAAATGGCAACAATTTCTCATCCAAAGGTCACAGGTCATAACCTGGATTTTGAATCACCACCCAGATCTTTTTCAAAGCCCTGCTAAAGCTGGGGGATTCTGTTTTACACACAGACACACACACACAGAGACACCGCGTTATCTCCAGAGGTTCCTGCTCCGCTTGAGTCCTCAGCTTAGTGTTTGGAAACAATTGGATTTCTCCCCGGGTTTGGGCTGCAGTTTGCTGCCTTTCACGTCCTCTCAGCCCTGGGTTGTGATGGAGGGAGAGCACAAGACGGAGGCGGGCAATGCAGAGAGGTGCAGGGCACCTCCCGAGCGTCCCTGAGGTCACACAGCAACACCCGGGGTACAAACAACACCCTTGCTGGAATCAGCAGCTGCCTGTTCGTCCAAAACCTGCCCCGACCAGGTTTTGGATCCATCCAGCAAGGCTTTGAGGCCTCAAAACTCTCCCCACTGGCTTGCAGGTGTGGAAAAGCTCCCCCAGTGCTGACCCCTCGCTAATCAAGGTCTCCCACGCCCGGGCGAGATGCAGCCGCAGAGCTCTGGCAGCGCAGAGGGGTGGGAGGAGGGAGAAGTGCAGGGTTCCCCTTCTGCGCTTTTGCTCCACTTCCTCACTGGGGATGGAAGGAAGCAGGCAGGGTCTCTGCAAGGCTAGTGCCGATCTTAACGTCCACCTGAACGGAGGAGAGCTTTGCCTCTGCAGGATGAGGCTGGAAATCCCCAGGGAGACAAGCTCCCTCACGAACCTCCCGCCGCCGAGTTTCCAAGCACAGACCAGAGGTGAAGGGGAAAGCAGCACGGGAACCTGTTCAGTTTTCCCTGCTTTTCTTTCCTCTTCTTTATTCCCCCTCTTCCCATCAGGAATCCTTGAGCCAGGTGGGGTGTTCTTCTGGCTGTACATCCCTATTCTCCCTCCACTTTTTCCCGCTGGAGCTGGGGCTGCAGGGAGCAGCTCCACTCTCATGAGGGACCCTTTTGGCTTTCAAAATCCACTCTGACCTCTCCTCAAAGGTGTTCACACGAGCTGTGGTGTGTTTCCACTGCACCTCTCCACATAATTGCGAACTATCTGGGGCAAGGAATGATTTTGTTATTATGTGCTTGTACACTGTTTAGCACAATGGGGCCCTGATCTCTGCTTGGGGCCTCGGAGTCTGCTGTAATACAAATAATTAACCATAATGGAGCTGGGAAAATATCTTAATAAAACCATGGAATCAATTTGAGGCAATTAAGCAATTTTTCAGCCTGCAGAAGTTTTTGCTTTGCAGGCTCAATTTGGAGAAGGGAGGGGGTTTGGGTGCTGGAGGAGCTGCTCACCTCCCTGCAGCAGGTTTGGGCAATCTGGGGTGTTGTTGTATTGGTTTTTTTTTTTGTTTCTGTGGGTTTCAGTTTCACCCAGTTGGGGAAGCAGGAAAAATTTGATGCAGCTCCCAAAGCATAAAAGCCACTTTTTATAAATAGCTTGTGAGAGGAAGCATGGTTTGGAGGCTGGATCTGTGGTTCCTGAGGGAGAAGGGGCTCAGTGCTACAAAACACGACTCTCAAACAGCTCCCCTGCCCCGGCTGCCCACCTGTGAGATGCAGAGGGATCATCATCTTCCCACTTTCTAATCCCAAACACTCGAGGACACCGCTGGGGCATCGCAGACCTATTTAGACCCAGCAGAACAAGGAAATTGCAAAGCCTGGGTGATTTACAGGCAATTAGAAGTCAGCAGATAAGCTCTGGATGACAGATATTCCGATTATAGTTGGAGCTCTTGTATAATTTTCCAGCGGAAAAGGGAGCTAAATATATTGAACACTTGTCTGGAGTTGTCTTCAGTTGTGAGCTTGTCCATCACCGAGGGAGGGCATGTGAGGACGCTCCTCATCTAAAGGTGGGCAAATCTGCTGCCTCACCCAACCAGAAAAGTAGCCCCAAGAACTCAACTACAGCAGCCTTTTGGGAAGGGAACAATTGTACCTTCCATGGACACGTCCGCTGGCCAGGGGGATGCAGACCCACAGCTTGGTCCTGCCGAGACCTTTCTTGGTCAAGCCTTGGCAGGAACATTTATCACAGAGGGGGTTGGGTTGGAAGGGACCTTAAAGATCTGATTCCAACCCCTGCCATGGGCAGCGACACCTTCCACTAGGCCAAGCCCCATCCAACCTGGCCTTGGACACTTCCAGGGATCCAGGGGCAGCCGCAGCTTCTCTGGGCAACCCGTGCCAGGGCCCACCAACCTCACAGCCAACAATTCCATCCCAATATCCCATCTAACCCTGCCCTCTGGCAGTTTGAAGCCATTCCCACTTGTCCATTGCCCTTGTTGGTATTATGACCAACAGTCGTGTTCTAAGAGCCATTCTCTTAAACCTTTCAATCCTAAGAAGGCACAACCAGAATAATCAGAATGGAAAAAGTGGGGAGGAAAAAAAAAAAAGAGATATTTTCCTCCATATACCGCTGTGCAATGACAGGATGGCTAAGACAAGCCTGTGAGCTGGTGATCAGCCTGGTGTTGGTCCCACATAGGAAAAAACACGTCCTGGTGCTTAAAAAGTGAAGGAAAGGATCTCCACCACAGTGCTTTCACCCTCTGCTGAAAGTATATCCTGTTTCTGGTTCAGTTCAGCCACCACAAAGAGGGAGCCTGTCATCCTGCTGGGCTGCAAATATCGTTGGTTTGGTTTGGGAGGCTGAGCAAAAACATACAAGGTGAATACGTGGCTGGGAGGCCACCTGGCAATCTGTCACACCCAGGACAAGACAAGGAGCTCGAGCGCTTGGTGAATATAAGGCCACAGAACTGAGATCCGTGGAAGTTTTCCAGTGGCTTCACTGTCAAATGATAGCTGGAAGGGACCCACAGGGATCCTGGAGCCCAACCCTTAGCCCTGCACAGGCTCATCTCTGTGCCCCAAAGGTTTCTTGAACTCTGTCAGCCCAAGGAGCTCTCAGACATGAGGATTTCAGTTCCTCACTGAGCCACATAGATATTTGAACCAGAGGCCCCAAAAATCTCAAAGCTGTGGATGGATGTTGTCAAGACTCAGTTCTGCTACTGCTAAAATCCCTCCCATAAGCAGAACTGCAGCACAGCTGTGGCAGCATGAGATACCAACTTGACCTTAAAAAAAACACCACCCTAAAATTCAAATAACCTGCTGGAGAAGCAGAGGATACCAAACCCCTCCAGAAAACGTTCTCATCCAGTCATCATTTGGATTCACAAGACAAGCCAATCTCATTAATCTCGTGCTTACCTTGTTTTGCCCGAGTTTCCCAAGCTTAACCCACCTCCCTAATTCGAGGGATGCTGTTTCCTCTCCCAGCTGGAAGTGTGCAGAGATGCTCTCTCCTGTGGAGAAGACCTCTTCCAGCCTGAGCTGCACACGGATTGGGCCTTCCCAAGCAATGGGCACCCAAAATGGGAGTAACCTCCAGGTAGGAACTGAAGTCTCCCTGCAGAGGCAGGGGCCGTGAGCGAGTGGGAAGAGGAGGCAGGTGCTGTGGGGTTTGATCCAGCTTCCATGTCTGTCTCTGGCTTCACCCCTTTTAAGCCAAGTGATAACAGTTCCTTTGATGAAGATTCCCTTCCCCAGGCTACATGTCATTACATATATTTGCTTCTTTTCTTTCACACTGTGAGGCTTTTCCAGAGCTTTGCCAACCTGACTGCAAGAAAACTTGCAGTTCCAGCTTATTCTTGCTGCTATAAATTCACCTGTTTGCTCTTATATCAGCCCTGCCTTCATATTTGAGGACTGGGCACGATGCTAGTCCTGATTTTGCAGCTGATGTTCTGCTACAGGTTCTTAAAGAGCATCCACACCTCAGGGATACGGGTGTGGGCTCTCCAGAGCTGGTGGGAACAACTGACGGCTCCTTATCCAGCAAATTAACTTGGAGGGGAGGAAGGGTGACGACCCATTCTGCTTTCGCTGTCTTTGGTGGCTTTAGTGGGAAGGCATTTGCCAAACTGCTGGAGCAACCCAGAACCTTAAGGGCTTCCTGCCAGTGCACAGCGCTTTCATCCCTGCCTATCTCACAGCAACGAAATCAAAGCTCCACATCCTGCAGCCTCTTGGGACGGGAATAGCTGAAGATTCCTCTCTTGCCGTTAAATGTGAGCTCCCTTGGTGGCAACGCTGCTGCTGCCCTGTGTAATGAGTGGGGGGTAGATGACATGCGAAGTGCGAAAAATAACTGGAGAAAAGAAACCCAGAACCCTTTGGAAATGTTTATGCAAATCACTTACTGAATAAATCGAGGAAAGTAAAAATATGTATATTTTGGCCAGCAGCAGAACAACGGGGGGCCTGATCCTCCTCTTGGCCCGGTGTAAATATACAGAATAACTCGTATCTAATGCAGTGGAAGTGGCAGCAAAGTTAAGCCAGTGTAATTAGGGGTGCATCTTGGTGTTAGAATATTTATTTTCCTACCAAAAAAACCCAACCTTACAATTTTAATGAGAACCCCTCACTTGTTGTTGTTTTGTGATCTCCAGATGCACTGGCAGGCTCAGCCCCTGCTCCCGAAGCACTTAAAAATCGCAGGTATCAGACTTGGACCTCGCACCCTCGTGCCCAAAGGCAGGATCCACTCTGCCTAAACTCTCCCTGACAGATGTTTTGCCTAACCTGTTCTCCCAAACCTCCCAGGTCGGGGCTCCCACCCCTTCCCCGGGCGATCCATCCTCACGCTTCGCCACCCTCTCCGTTAGGCCGCCCTTCCTAAAATCCCGGTCCCCCCCGGATCGGGCAAAGCCAAGGAAGGGATGGGAGCGCCGGGAAGGGGGGACAGGGAGCCGTGCTGTTGTGTGACAGAGCTGGGAACGCAGAGGGAGCCCTCACCTCCCGATCCCGCTGGGAACCTCGCCTTTCTGCCGGCCTGGTTTTTAATGCCTTCCCTCTCCACGCTCGCTCCCATCTCTCATGCTAATTTCCCCCTGCCTCTCAGCACCCCAGCGTGTGCCCTCGGAGGGAGAGGCTGTTGTAACACCCGCAGCCCTGCACTGAATCATCCCCCCTTGCTCGTACATGACTAACGCCCGTGCTATTTGTGTAACTATTCCGATTGATGTGCGTTTAATATGTAAAAATTTAATTAAAGTGTTATTCATAAAAAAATATCTGGGCCAATTTAATATTTTTTTTTTAATTCCCTCCCCTCCCCCCCCTTCCCCCAAATACCCAAAGGGAATATTTCAATTAGGGACTAAATGCCAGAAAACACTGTCAGATTCCACACACCCCCCCTTCCCTCCTCAACACCTCCCCATTTCTAATCAAAGCATCGGGGGATGATATTATAAAGAAAAAGCCACTAAAACCACAACAGCATTTACTGGTATTCGCTCTGCAGGTGCAGAGATCAATCCTGAGAGAAGCTGAGAACTTCCAGCTCTCGGTGGAAACCAGTGGAAGTTACTCTGAGGAGAAGCCAACTCCATACCCGGAGCCAGCTCCTTGCCCAGTGGATCTGTGCTAAAGCTCTGATTGGAGAATCTGCTGAATCTTTCTAATCAGTTTGGTCCTGCAACCTTTAATCATGCAAATGGTTCTGTGTGCAGTTCCAGACTTGCCAGCAAAAGGCTTGCAGGACTGAAGCTGGGATTTGTGCTGGCACAACAAAGTTGCTGATGGTTACGGGCCGGAAAATGCATCCCTCCCAAAGAGATGCTTCTCCCAGGTTTGCTGGGAGGAGTAAAAACTCTTGGGCTTGCAGGTTACATGGCCCAACAAGTCTCTTCAGTCAGCAACGTCACTCAGGAGCTTAGGGGAAATATTAGTATTGCATGGAATCAGAGAATCACGCAATGGTCTGGGGTGGAAGGGAACTTGAAGATCATCCAGATCCAAACCCTTGCCATGGGCAGGGACACCTTCTGCTTGACCAGGTTGCTCCAAGCCTTGTCCAACCTGGCCTGGGACACTTCAGGGATGGGGCAACCACAGGTTCTCTGGGCAACCTGTGCCAGGGCCTCCCCACCCTTATAAAGAATTTCTTTCTGATATCCAACCTGAACCTGCTTTCCCTCAGCTTAAAGCTCATCCTATGACTGCCCCATCACCTGCAGGTGATCCTATAACCTGATGGCAAAGGCATCTGTAGATAATGGTTCCTACAGATGTTAGGAAGAAGTTCTTTATTCAGAGAGTGGGCAGACCCTGGCACAGGTTGCCCAGAGAAGCTGTGGCTGCCCCTGAATCCCTGGAAGTGTCCAAGGCCAGGTTGGAGCAACCTGGGCTGGTGGAAGGTGTCCCTGCCTGTGGCAGGGGTCTGGAACTTTAAGGTCCCTTCCAACCTAAACCATTCTGGGGTTCTGTGATTCTACAACATCTCAAAATCTTCCTCAGACTGGATGCCTGTTTGCTGCCTACACCAAAGTAGCCACAGCTGCTGCGCCAAAAATGAGGCCGATAAAAACGCCACGTGTCACACGGAAGGAGCACTCCCCAAACTCCCCAACAGAAGGATGAGTCACGAGGCTCATCCTGCAGGAAGACCTCCAAGCCCATTTAAGCCAAGTCTTCATTTGTAGTAATTCTGATGAGGTGATTGCAAGGGCTCATTGATTTGTGTCCCCAGAGGGAGATAGTGGGCTACCTGAAGGGTGTGTGGGGACGTGATCCACCCCGGTGGAGCAGCAGCCTGGCAGTGCACACGTAGGAGCTGTTGGATATGCTAATATGGGAGCACGGGCCTCATCCTGAAATCCTAAAGAGGGGATTAGAGCAGATGAGTCCTCGTTTAGTTTTCCAGAACAACGGCAGAGATAAATCTGGCTGCTCATTTGGAGGGTGTTAAAGGAGGATTTCCTGGTGGGTGGGTCTCCTCAGTGGGGTGTTATTGTGCTGCCAGTGGGGCGGGAAGGAATGGATTAAGCAACTGGGGATGGGATATGGAGCCTGACAATGGATATAAGCTGGAGAGGGTGGAAAGCTGTCAGTGGGCTTTAGGAAATCAGGTTTGGTTCCTGGCTTATTCCTGGAGACCACACTGTTGCTCTCGAGCTGAGGATTACCCTTCCGAAATTCAGCTGTGGCTCTGCTGGCCCTCCTGGTGTGGGAGGCAGCCAGACTGGAGCTGTTGGGGCACCCAAACACTGCCCAGTCCTGCCCTGCAATGCAGCAATGCCAAAACTGATAAGAAATGTCATCTCCTGCCCGTGAATCACTCCCAGGTCCCACCATCCTCTCGGCTTTCTTGACTAGGTGCAATTTTTCTACTGTGTTTCTTGGCTATGGTGGAATTTTGGGCCTCTTTTCCTTCCAATCTGCATGTTTGGACTTCTATTCTATTCCACCAACCTTGCTGCTAATTTTGGGGGATGGAACCCTGTGGAAAACCTACACAGGGTTCAGGAACTGAGAGCACAGCTGAGCAAAGCAGAGAGAGCTGAGAGAGGGTTTCCACTTCATCCTGGAGATGCCATTTTGTTTAGAGAGGGGAGATTTGGGGGAGGAACTGGGGGGATTCTTCAAATTTCAGGGCTTGGGTCTGCCCTCATTTTAATGCAGTTGCTGGGGCTCAGAGTCCTGGTGAATAAATACCTTTAAGGAGCAAAGTGCCCATGATCTGCAGACTCCCGCAGTCTCACAGAGCTGCTTGGAGGTCAAGCTCAGAAAGGAAGAGCTCCCAGGGGGTAAATCCTACCCAAAGAAGATGCATCTTTCACCCAGGCTGGTTAACCTCAGTTGGGTTCAATCAGTTTTTATGGCAAGGCAGTCTGTGGACTTGTTCAGGTAAGCAGCTGAAGTTCAAGGCAGGTTTGGGTATTATCTTGGGTGAAGAGCTGAAGTTCAAGCTGTGAGGGCAGGATTGGCTCCCCACAGCTCCCGGATCACTTGTGGCTCTCCGGTGTTTTGGGTTTGGCGAGTGGTTGGTGAGCAGCAGGGCTGTGCTCTGGGGGGGGGGCTTGGAGCCCAGTGTCAGAGGGCTGAGCTGCTCTGGGATGTGGTTTATCTGCTCAGACCATCTCCAGAGGAGCCACCAGCATCCTCCGAGGCAGCCCTGGTACACCACCACCCTGGGCTTCCTGATGTGCATCACCTGTGGCTCACAGAGGGGAGAAGATCCACCATCCCACGCCGAGGTTCATCCCAAGCTGTTCTGATCCCAATCAGCACCAAGTTGAGCTCTCCTGTCATTTTAAGGCAGGCTAATTGCCTCAGCTGCCCAGTCTGAATTAAGAGAACACCCTTCTCGTTCTGGCAGGCTTGATGGAGCCAAATAAAACTCCACAACCCTCACGAAAGTCACAAACCTCACAAAAGAAGGTGCAGCCCTGGATTAACAAACCAGCTCCAAGCCTCTTAAATATCAGAAGACCCGTCCCTAGCAAGAAAAGCCCAATATTCTTTCAGCTTCCAGTCAACCACATTAGTGGTCAAGCCCATAAAATAGGCAACTACCTGTAGTTAATCAGTGTTTGACGCAGTGACCTCACGGAGTTGCAACACCAGGGATTAAAGGCTCTTTTCCAGCAGAGCTGTAATGCTGATACATGATGGGTTTAAACTGCATCTCCCCCACTCTCCTGACTTTGAACAACTCTTATTTTTCAGCCAGCACCGCTGTGTGAGGCTGGTGCCAGGGTTGTAATGGTGAGCGTGGCTCTCACAGCAAAGTATAACCCGTTTGTGAAGCATCTACATGGAAAGTCAGGCATGGGAATGTGCCTGGGATTCCTTAAAAACAACCAACAAACCCATAAATAAACACCTTTTTCACTTTTCCCTCTCTGTGCTTTATGAAAAAAACCAACCAAACAAACCCAAAACACTGGCCTTATATGAGGTTGATTTAAATATTTTGGGGAAGTCACAGCAGCTGCAACGTGTTCTGGAAACATCCAAGGTCAGGTTGGATGGGGATCCGAGCAACCTGACCTGGTTGAAGATGCCCCCGCTTCAGACAGGAGGTCTGAAGGTCCCTTCCAACCCAAACCATTCCATGGTTCTGGTAATGAACAAAAGCTCTAATGACTGAGGGGACAGGAACATTTGTTATCCCCTTCAACTCTTTCCTGATCCACAGAGATCACTGGCATGATGTGTTTGCACCAGTTATAATTAATAAACCCATAAAGAGAACTTTAAAATCCTCTAATATTTGCCTTCAGAATGGCTAAAGTGACCTCTGGTGTGTTCAGGTGCAAGTGGTGGGCACGTTAACTTTGATTGAGAAGTTCAGGTGAGCAAAATACAGAGAATATTCATAATTTCTGATGCTGGGCATGGATTGTAATTCTAATATAAATCACTGTTTGGGCACAGACTGAACAGGGAGATAAAGTCACAGATTTGGGTTTTATCTGTTACAGCTCTGATTTGATAGAGCTGTGAGGCTGCTTTATGAATTTAGAAGGGTGATCACTGCTGATATTCTCCTCTCAGTTAACCTGAATTTAGGCAGATTCTTAGGAGGTTTGGAGATCATGTTACGCTTAAGGCTTGTAATAAGGGACCAAAAATTTACCATGTTGTGGGAAATCGTGGTTTGCTTCCTTTTGAAGAGCTGAAAATCAAATGGACAAGTGCAAGAGTTCGAGTTTTTAGGCTGTTGGAGTGTTTTATCCCGTTAATGGCAGATTTTGTTGTTTGAGAGGATAAGATCATTCAGCCTCAATAATATCAACCCACTCCCATATTCCATAAAATATTAAAGGTACAGCAGTGTGCTCCTACAGTAGTTTAATGATTTCCTATTTCTGCATAAGATCACATTCAAATAAAAAAGATGTAAAATACCTTTTTTTTAAAAAAAAATGAAAAAAAAAAAACCTTAAGAAAACCAAACCTGTGCTTTTTTTTTTTGTCTTGAAATTAGAGGGAACCTGCAAAATGTCTCCATTTTTGATGCAGCTGCCTTTTCTGCTGGGGAAACTGGCCCAGAAAAAAAAAAAATAAATACGTTTTTGACAAGATATAATATCTCCCAGGCTGGATCCTGCCTAGCCTAAGGGGTCTCTGAGTTTTTTATGGCTCCAGGTGAACAGAAACATCTCCCTGTGCTCTCCCCACCCATTCACACTCCCACAACATCCCTGTGGCAACAGCTTCCCTGGGAAAGTAGCACGATTAGGAAAGGATAAACCATAATTATTAGCTATCATTTAATGTGATTTAGCACCTGGAAATAATGGAGAGGAAATTGTGCCAGATGCTTAGTCAACAAACTGCAGCCTCACCAGGAAGTGTTCCGTGCAGCTTTACTGCCCTGTCCATCAAACCTGGGAGGAACAGCCACGAGCGGGCCAATAAAACTCCCCAGATTACGTTGCAAGAGCTGCAGGGCCCCACGTTTGACCTACTTTGGTCTCACTCTCCGGGGTATCCCGTCGCTCCTGCGCTGGCCTCCATGGGAAATGGAGATGCAGAGGAAGGAGGACCTGCCCCCCACTGTCTCCAGAGCCAGAAATGGAAGCAGAACCTCCTCTCTGTTTTCTGCCTTGCCCCCCATCACTGGCCCAGGCTGGCTCATGTAAGTTTTGTGAACTGCTTTTCTTCTCCAGGAAGGGTGAGATGAGTCGTGCCGAAACAAAAAGTGAAAGACCCTCTCCATTCCTCAGGCCGGCTCTAGAGAACAGCTCTGCATTTCCAGGGATCCAGAGGGCTTCCTGCCTTTCTGTTTGTGCTTTTACAGAACCACTCAAAGGCTTGGGTTGGATCATCCAAGATCATCCTGTTCCAACCCCCTGCCATGGGCAGGGACACCTTACACTAGCCCAGGTTGCTCCAAGCCCTGTCCAACCCGGCCTTGGACACTTCCAGCCACAACCTCTCTGGCCAACCTATTCCAGGGCCTCACCACCCCCTGAGTGAAGAGTTTCTTCCTGACACCAACAGAATTCATATTCTGTAGATGGCTTTGCCATCAGGGTTTAGGGTCACCTACTGCCAAAGCTCCAGACCTCCCCCAGGGTTCACCATGCCACCTTCTGCCTACTTAAAAACCCTGCCCAGCCTTGAAGAAATCACAGCAGTTTCCTTCAAGCCCTTCCCTAGAGCATCTCCAGACTGTGACATACCTACATCCCTCTTTATGGGCCCACTTTACGGTGTCTGCTGTGGGCAACACTCTCCAAAAGCATCTCTTTGACCCATGGGAGCAGGATGAAGGTGAGCAGGAGACGCGTTCTCTGATTAATGTCTTGGAATCTGCTTCACAAAGCGCTCAGCTACCTCATTTTCACCCACCTCATGCTGTTTTCCCAAAAAAGGCCCCTTCTGTGCAGCACCTCTGCCCGCCCTGGCACAGGGGAAGTCCCTGCCTGTGTCAGCTGGGTGCTGTATCCCCAAAACCCTCTTTCCCCCTACTCCTGCTTTGTCCTCACAGCTCAGCCTCGGGTCATTCCTGTGAGCACAACAGAAATCCAAACACAGCCACGACAATCCTTTTGAACCATTTCCTCCCCGGTGCCTGATCCCTGCCTCCTTCTCAACCCTGTGGGTCTTCTCGGGTGATGAGTCCTTCCCTTGAAGGAGATGCTCCCAGAAAGACGGGGCCGAGGAAACAAGGAATGAGAGAGGTTGTTCCATCGAGGCACCGGGTTCCTCCTGCAGCAAGAGCTTAGCAGGGAACGTGCAAATCTACGTCTTGCCAAAAAGTGCCCCGTCTGCCTGTCGTTGCTGCTCTGCAGGAGACATCCCCATTCCCCTGCTGTGCCATCCCACTGCAGGAAGAAACACGCAGTGCATCTTTATACCCCCTTTCTGCTGCCCTGTCATATCTGCTCGGGGAGGGATGGGAGGAAATTCCCTGCTTGTTGCACGGGAATCCAACCAGATGATCCCACAGCCCCTTCTGGCCTTAAAATCCCCTGGTCTATTCAGCCCTGCCAGCTCAGAGAGCATCTCAGAGGGAAGAAAAGCCACATTCACAGGCCTTGGATCCCTCTTTGTCAGAAGACTTCGCTTGTTCGGGCTGTTCGGTGCAGAGAAGTGCGGGAAGACACGTTTGGCCCCTCAGCCCACCCAGAGGACGGAGCATCCCGGCTCAGGACCCATCCCAAAGCGAACCCCACGGGCAGGACGGTGCACCCCGGCTCAGGACCCATCCCAAGGGAAAACCCAGCGGGTTCTCCTTCCCCCCCCAGCGCCCGGGCGAAGGCGACCGAGCCTCCGCCGTCCTTGGCTCCCGTCCACGCCTGTGTGTGTGTGTGTGTGTGTGTGTGTTTGTGCCTCCCGTTGTGCTCCAAGGGCCCATTTGGGGCCGGGATTCTCCCGGGACAAAGGGATGCTAATCAGCTCCCTCTGCTGTTCCCTTTTGTCTAGGACTAGCTCCCACGCTTGGACTTGGCACTCCTCGGGATGCGGCAGAGGGAGCTCCTTGTTGCGACCAACCTGAGCCCAGTTTGGGGAATGCAGCGCACCCAGCAGGGAAAGGGGAAGGAGGGGAGCGGCGAGGGGAGGAGGGGGTGGGGGGGGGGGAAAGGAAATAAATCCATAACTCCACACAGCTCCGCTCCCTGCCAGCCCGTCGCATTGTGCCCGAAGCAGAAGTTTCCAGCGCCTCCCGCCGCCGGGAGAGACGCCACTGGTTTTGTAGCCACGGGCTGCCTTGTTCCTTCTCCTCTCCCCGAGCCCCAGTCCAATGTTTTAGTAGCCAGGGAAAAGAAAAAAGAAAAAAAAGGAAAAAAAAGAAAAAAAAAAAAAAGAAAGACTCTCCCCCCACCCCCAGCATAAGGGTTGGTGCAGTGGGAGGTGGAGGGAAGCAAACGGGATCGGCTCCTGGAATTGCTGCCATTTCCTTTTCACCATCACTCCTCTCCCGGGTTTGCAGCCTGTGTCTGGGTGTTGGCTGTTTACAGCTGTTTACACGGGCTGTCTCAGCTCCAGAGGCGCAGGAGCCAGATCTTTATCCCGGGATCACTTTGCAGGTAGGGAGGTGATGAGGTCAGAGCCTCTAAGAAACCCCGAAAAGAGCTGAGCCCAAGGATCTCGGGCCACGCTCAGCCTCCAGCTGCCCTGGGGATGGAGAGGGAAATGCAGCCACAGGTGGTGTTGACCACAGTCTTCTGGTGCCATCCTAAGTCACCTCTGAAGTCACAAGAGGCTGAAGTGACCCCTCTGATGGTCACCTGGCCCTACGTGGCTCCAGCAGTAAGAGAAAGAGCTCCTCCACTGCTATCGTGCTCCCAAAAGGCTGAGGGATAACGCCTTGGCATGTTTCCTCAGCATCTCTCTTTGCTGCCCTCCCAGCCTGCAGCTCCTGCCAAGGCTCAGTGGAAGCTGTTAATCTCCCAGCACGACGTGGGCAGCAAACCAGGGATGTGGCAGCAGCTCATCTAGACCTCCCCAAACTGCTTGTCACCTCCAGTGCTGCTGCCTGGACTGAGTTTGCTACATAAATCCCAGTCCAGGAATGCTGAATATGGGTGAACCCGGCCTGGAACATGGACTAGGGCAGTGCAGATGTGCTGCCCCATCCCCTGCAGGAATCCCCAGCTCCAAACTCAGCTTACAGGGGCACTGAACACAACTGATGCTCCTGTCCTGAGCCGGGATCTTCCAGCCTTTCCCTCGGCAGAGCTGGCAAACCTCTGGCCTGCAGTATTTCTGCATCCTGACGGCTGAGAGGAGCTTTTCAATTTCATTCCATTTTCAATCCTGCTCCTTCCAGTTTCCTTCCCCATAGTTACAGGGCAGAGTTTGTAGATCTCCGTTGTTGATACCAGGGCAGCTGCCCAAATTGCCATTAGCGGAGAGGTAGACGGGGTGTGGCTGGAAATCAGATCCTCTTGGGAAGAGTTTCATGAGAGAGCAGAGAGTACCTCCTACATGTAACTAACCTCCTGGATGGATCAGTATCTTGTGGCTTTCTGCTCATGCCTTACTTTATTGCAGCAGTGCAGAGCTCTGATCTAGAGCAGGGAAAGATGGGGGGGAAGGATTTGGCACGGAGATGCCAGAATGCCACCAGGAAGACATGGTGAGGTCTGCTAAGTATCTTCATTTTAAATCATTATGAGGTGTTATTGTGTCCTAAACAGCCTGTTGGTGGTCCAGGAGGTCCTTTTTGGTGCCATGCTGTTCCATGGTTCAAATGGCCTCTCCAGCCACGACTGGATGTCAGGATCGTTTTCCCAGCAGGAGAAAGGTGAGGGGTGGGAACTCTTTGCCCCCAAAACTGGGCCTCTGAGGAGCACACATGGAAGTCTGAGCCTGTAGCCCTAGGCTCCCTCTATAGTCAATGGAGAGAAATAAACATCTGGGCATGATTCATGTTCTCCTGAGATAGGTGTCTAAGATAGGTCAGATGAATTGCTCCCCGGAGATGCCGATTGCTCTCCACTGACTACAAAGGGAGCCTGGGGTGACGAGCTCAGACTTTGACATCTAGCTTTGGAAGATGAGATCAGGCCTATCAGAGAGCCTGTGGAGAGATATTGTCGTGACACAGCCAGAAAAAAACCCCACGGAGGAGACTCGTGTCTCCGAGGGATTATAACTGGATTTTAAAGTCTTGCTCCATCCCGGGGGCAAATTCACCTGGATATCAGCAGACACAAGATGGGCTTTCTCATCCACCTCATCCACAGAGGTAACAGGGACAAAAGAGTCAACCCTTGAACACAGCTTGGTTTTGTCTTTCTTGACGGAGACAACACACGGGGCTTCTCCCCAAAAAGCCTCGAGCCCAAATTAAGCCCCACTTCAAAACAAGCCTAGTCCAAAGTCAGCCCAGCTGTGAAGGCAACAGTGCCCAGCATTCCACGGGAAACTGGATGTGATTTGAATGCCACATCTCTCAGGAGGCAGACAAATGCCTGCTCTGCCCTCCACGTAGTCCCTGGGAGCAAGAGGCTTCTCATCCAGAGCCGGTCTCCCTGGATTCCCTCAGTGATTGATGGAGAGATGTAGAAACTTCAGGGTGTGAATAATTTAATCCCAACTGTCTAGAGCACAGCAGATGAATCATGCCCTGGAGGACCCCAGCAAGGAATGGAACTCCTTCGCCCCGTCTCGCTGTCTGGCAGAATGGACCCAAACTTTTGCTGCCCCACTGCTCTTCTGCAGGCCCCATTTTAAACTTTTTAGGAAGTCTGAGTAGCAAAGAAAATGAATGGTCAGTTCTAGAAGAGCTTTCCTGAGTCTAGCAAAGGGGAATAGAGTGGCTGGTTGTCAACACCACAGAGCAGTGGAGGAGACTTGTAAAAGAGGAGGCTGTCTGTCTGCCTCTTGGTGATGTGTCAAGGCAAGATGTCCCTTGGGAAGAGATGTTGTAGTCAAATTCAGATTCTGGGTTCATTCCAGAAGTCTTGAGGGGAAATTCTCCAGTCTGCATCATGCAAGGAGTCTGCTTGGATAATCTGACAGCCCTGTCAGGCCATAAACATGCGTTATGTGCTCTGCTGTGGGAAGGGATGAGGCAGCTGAGATCCAGAGATCTCAGACCTCTGCCAATAACACACTATTATTGCTACCCCTTTCCATTGTCCAGAGACCTTCAAAGGGATTATTTGGTGCCATTTCCTGAAGGACACTCTGCCACGTTTATAGGACAGTGTCGTCTGCGGGGACATTGTGAGGGAAGAGAATAGTAGTTTTTTTAGGCTTTGTGGTCTCTCTGGGTAATATGAAAGGGTGACACCATCCCAATCCATCCCACCTTGATCTGAGGTGGAAGTGCTGCAAGGCAAGACTTCAGTGGGCTGCCCAGGGAGGTGGTGGAGTCGCTGTCCCTGAAGGTGTTAAAGCAGAGCCTGGATGTGGCATCAGTGCCATGGTCTGGGTGACAGGGTGGTGCTGGGTCGTGGGTTGGACTCGCTGATCTCAGAGGTTCTTTCCTAACCTGTTTGATTCCGTGATTCTGCGGTCGCCCCAGTTTGATAACAAAGCAGCCGAGCGGTGTCGAACACTCCGCATCTCCTTCCGTGCTCACGCCGGGAACTGCGCAGACACCAGAAAGAACATCCCTTGGCCGGACAGGGACGGGATTAACCCAGGGGGGGCGCGAGCAGTGGGTCACTACCCCTGTCTTTGTGACTCCCGACATCTGCCTTGCGGCAGGGTCGGCGGCCAGCCGTCGTTTCCGGAAGGAATTTGTGCCCCCGAGCCTCGGCCTGGCCCACCAGACCCTCGTTTGTCGGGTGGGGAGGTCGATCTGCGTCCCCAGAGGGCACATCCCATGGGTGCACACACTTGACGGAGCGCTGGGGAACCAAACCCCCCCCCCCTTCCACGTCCCGATCCACGGAAGGGGCCGGAGCAGCTTCCCAAGGCTGCACGAGTGTTCAAGTCTAATGAACAAGCCCCGTCGGCCGAGGCTGAAAGAATCCGAGCCCTCCCCAACAAAGCATTTAATCCAGTTTGGCGTAACCTCTGACATTATTAGGGATCTCAGTGACCCTAATCCAATCAGATTGATTAACTAAAGCGGAGACCCCATAAGCTGACCCCCCTCTGGCCTCTGCTATTTAGCCCTGACCAAACAGTGGGAGAGTCGTGCCGTATTTACACCACAATGGGGCCGCGCTGAGAACCTGTTTCATTACAGAGAGACTTAAACTCCCATTACTCCATCAATGTATCATTCTTCAATAGTTCATTAAAAGCTGCTCCTCCACAATAACTATTAACCATTTCTCAGCCCAGCTGGCAGGTTTAGAGCCCCGGCCAGCCTTCAGCAGAAGGAGGTGGGAGTGAGTGAAAGAAGTAGATGGACAAGGGCTCCCTTTTTAAATTTAAACGAACTGGGGGCTTAAATAGTTGGAGGTAATTTACTTTTATTGAATGGGGGAAGAGGGAGGAAACTTTTATTTTGACTTAATTACGTGCTGAGGTCCTTTAAAGAGACAGGGCCATGATAAGCTTTTATTGTATGACTTCTCCCGAGTTCATATCTCTGCCCAGAGGAGTTTCAAAGGGAGCCCTTGGAGCACTGAGAGACTCTAAAATGCACCACAACCTTATCAACAGCCTCTTCAGTCCACAGAAGCTAAAATAAAGGCAAAATCACAATTCCCAACGTATGGCACTGAAGTTCGAGTTGGAAAACGCCTGTTGGGACGCACTGTTTGCTTTCTGTTGATGGCATGTCCCTCTCCTACATCCTCCAGAGTTTTATCCTGCGTGCTTTTAGAGGTCAACTCAAAACACTTTCCCTTGCCCTTGGAAGATGAAACAACTGCCTACAAACTGCCAAGTGGCTGAGCAGGAGCTGTGTCTCCATTTAAGGTCACGTTGCTATGGCCATAAATTTCTCCATTTCCTACGATACAGGTAAAGAAACACACGAAAACGTGGGGTTTTTTTCCCCTTTAGAAATTACTGTGAGGAAAGTTCAAGTGAGGGTGAGACTTGAACTTCTAGTATACTAAAAATCACGTGAACTGTAGCCTGTGATATACGACTGATAAAAAGGTGGGCAGGTTCAGGTAAAGGGAAAGAGATCAGACTCCTTTTCCTGTACAGGCATCCTGTTCCTTGCATTCCCAATAGTCTAGGCTACCCAAGACACCCATTCCTAGGGATTTCCAAGTGGCATCTATCTGAATGTTTCTCCATGAAGCTGCCCAGCTGCCCAAACACTCCCAAGACCACAAAAGGGGAGAAAACCTCTTCTTCCACTAGCCCTGTAACTATTTCACCTGTGCTAATCCCTGAACCATTCCCTGTGCAGGTAGCACAGCTCAGCAAGGAAGGTGATTCTGTCCCCTTTGGATAGAACCAGAGAAGCAAAGAATCCCTGAGGGGTTTGGGTTGGAAGGGACCTTAAAAAGATCATCTAGTTTCAACATCGTGGGCAGGGACACCTTCCACTGGACCAGGTTGCTCCGAACCCCGTCCAACCCTGGAACAATTCCAGGGATGGGGAGTCCACAACCTCTCTGCAACCTGGATAGGGAATGTTTATTCCACAGCCGAGGACCTGCAAACCAGAGGAGTCAAACAGCTGGGTGGGATGGGGGGTTTCTGCTCTTCCTGTGTCCTGAGTGACTGACAAAGAGCTGAAGGGACACGGGGACAAACCTGGCAAGTGTTGGCTTCAAACAGCAGCAGACCAGGATCCCCTGAACATCACTGATCCCTCACAGCCAAGCTCCTCAAAGCCATTCCCGTTTAATTTGTGCTTTATTATGGGGTCACAAAATCCCAGAATTGTTAGGGTTGGAAGGGACCTCTGGAGATTAGGCCTAGTTTAAAATATATACATTAATATGGTCTGAGCTAAAACATGTGGGACTTTTTTTTCCCCTTAAAAAAAAAAAGCATCATGGGGGGAAAAGAGTCTGGTTTTAGATGAGATATCAGAATATGGCTCTTAAAAGGACTGGTGACAGTTTGGCACTGCTGAATCACAGCTCGAGCCTAGCCCTGAATGAGCAATGAGATGCCACAGCAGCAAGGCAGCCTCAGCAAGATTTGGGCCTAGAAAGGGTTTCCTGAAGGCATTAAAATTGGTCCTTTTCAAAGGAAAAAGTGCAGATAGTCTGTGAGGCAACGGGGAGATGCCTTGGGAGCTGCTCTGGTTTGTGCTGAGGGAGGATGGGGGTCCTCGCTTACTCCAAGGAGGCGCTGCACTTGGATCTGGGGTGACTTAAAATCCAAGCTGCAAAACCAGGGTTTTCCTTGCTGGCTTTCTTTCTCTCCTTTTCTCCTTCTCTCTTTCTGGGTAGGAGCTCAAGTATGTTCCTACCCTGGGGGATCTGCCGCACAAGAATGCGACCGAGCTGTTTTTTTTTCTCCCCCCTCCTGCTGTAGGTGAAGCAAAACTGAAGGGTGGTTTGATTCTCCCTCAAGGAACAACATTCTTCAGTTATGAAATAGTCCCAGACTGCTTTCCCTTCCCCGAGCCCGGCCACTGAAACCCTCCAGTCTCGGGCAGGGCCGGACACCTCGTGCCGACACCGCCGTGACGTGAGGGTTTGGCACTTGTGGGGTTGGGGTTCCTTTTCTGGTCAGCAGGGGGGTGAGGACCCCTGTCCTGACACACAGGGATTGCTGCTACGGATGTGGGATGTCTAACCTGAGGCTCTCCAGAGAGTGAGGGGCTCCCTGTTGCCCAGAGGGGTCGTGGACTCACCACCCCTGGAAGTGTCCAAGGATTAGGGTTGGACAGGGCTTGGAGCAGCCTGGGGTAGTGGAAGGTGTGGAGGGTGGAACAAGATGATCTTTAAGGTCCCTTCCAACCCAAACCATTCTGTGTGTCCTTGAGGACATCCAGCCCTGGGTTATCTGGGTCACTTCCTGCCCGTTGCCAGTGGATGTTCTCGGACAAGTCCTGTTGTGTACGGGGAAAAAAGATCCATTTTTGGCCTAATCCAACTGTAAGGAGGGAGGTACCCAGAGCAGTGAAAAATGCATGAAAAATGCTGTGGTATGAGGTTTTCACACGGGCTCGAGTGCACCCACGCTGTGGGTCTTGCAGATGATTATTTTGGGATGGTTTCTCACTGCTAAACCCAAATAGTGACATCAGAATGAATCAAAGACTCACAGAACGGTTTGGATTGGAAGGGAACTTGGAAGGAACGAGAAAGAAGGAGGAAGAAAAGGAGGGAGGGAGGAAGGGAGAAAAGGAGGAAAAATGGGCCTCTTTGTGCTAAAGGGAAAGGCAGAGCTTAACCCAGACTTCGTGAGACCAGCAGGAGCAGGCTGGACTTTAAAAGACGTGCAAGGGCAAAGGAGGATAAAAAAGTTCTTACAGGCTAAAATAGGCTCCTACCGAACTACAAGGGAAAAGACCAGATACCCAGACTTAGCCTGGGGCTTAAATCTCACAGCATCCAACATCTTAGGGTGATCTAGGAGTTCCCACTTCTACCAAAGGGTGCAGAAATAGCTGCCTGAATTTGCACCCTGTCCTAATTTGCCACGTTTGTAACCAATGAAAGCAGAACCACTAATTGATGGTGATTTCCCCAGGCCTTTGATCTTCTCTGTATTCCACTCCAGTATCAAAACCGCTGTTATCTGATAAGGCCAGTCCCAGGAACCATCCCCAAGAGCCCCATCATTTCCCTTCTACCATCATCTGGAGAGCTGGAAATACAGCGTGACATTCCGTGGGGTCAGAAAAGGAACCAGACATCCAGCTTGGCCACTGCCAACACAGTAACCCTTGTGTTCCTTCCAAGGGGCACAGGGCCAGAGGATAGTTCATAAAGGGGCACTGGGAGGTCTCCAGTCCAAACTCCTGCTCCAAGAAGGGTCAGAGCTGACCCCACTCTCTGTGGGCACTTCCCAGTCCTCTGGGTCACCTGTACAGAGGTGTGAGGTGAACACAGAGGTTTCCTGGGAGTGGGTGTTGGCTGTGCGATAGGGGTGGTGGGTGACCACCCTCCTGACACTGGGGAGGCCCCCAGGCCCTTGCTATCCCTGTGAGAACTATCTTCTTGTCCCTACAAAAACCCCTCTGGATCGGGTTTGAAATGCTCGGATGGGCTCCTGGGCCAATTCAGTTTTCCCTGCCTGTATCGCCCACGTCCTTTATCCAGCTCCAAGTCCTGTCTCCTGACGATCTTTTTCCCGAAGGAAATGAGCTCCCAGCAGGTTTCCCAAGGTCTCTGCTGCCGCTCCACCACAGACGCTGCTGTTCCCCAACCCGGTGGCGCCGCACTCACCTTTATCCAGCACGGGCCCGAAGATGGCCAAGCTGTCATTGACAGTGGTGCAGTTCCACCTCCGGCCCCGGAACTGGTGCTGGCATTCCTGGATCCCAATCTTTACCCCTTCTGCCACGCTGGGCATGATCTCCACATAGTTCCGACAGAAGCGCAGCTGCTTCGGCACCAGGCCCGGGATGCTCCCGCAGAGGATGGGCTGAGTCCCCAGGGAGGAATACTGGTGACCAATTGCCAAGGACCTGGGGGGAAAAACAAGGAGAAGGAGATACTTTCAGGCTGGCTTTCACCTTGTGGCTTGGTTCGCAAGAACGGGGACAGAAAACCAAAATCTTCGGTTCCTCCGCATTCCCCTCACCGGGAAACGTCATTTTCGCTGTCGTCCCTCCCCCCAAAAACATCATCTCTGTCTCCTGAAGTTCCCTACAGGCCCAATATGGAAAGAAACTCTGCTTTTACTACCTTCCTTCCCTTTTCTTCATCCTCTCAAAGCCTTAACCCATCATTGTGCTGCCTCTTCCCAAAGAGGCTCAGCTCATACAGAGAGGTTTCTTTGCAACCAGGGTGTCAAACCTGAATTTCTTTCTTTGAGAGCCAAGCACACCTAGACAGGATGTTTTATAGGACATTTTGGCAGTGAGGAAGCCCAGGGAATAGCCTGGGCAAAAGCACTTCCAGAGCTACACGAAGGAACAACAGCAGTGGTAGAAGACTCCAGTCTTTGGAAGGGGAACACCAAAAATTCAGAAAGGGGGTCACCATCATTCTGTGGTGCTTCGGGTAAAGTGAGGAGGGTGAAATTAAAGCCAAACCAAAACAGGAACAACAAAAAATAAGCCCAAAACACCCCAATGAAACGGGAGTGCAAATTCTGTGGTCTGCCCAACAGAAGTCTTGAAAGGAGTGTCCGTGAACCATCATGTTGGTGAAGCCTTGGAGACAAACAAGTCAGCTCTGCAGAGAGATCAGCAGATATGCAGCTAATTGGATAGATTTTTAAAGTGTTTTTACTGGTGCTTCTAATAATAACCTTGATTACTAAAACTGAAGGGATTTTTAGAGCATGATTTCCTTTTCTTCTAATTAAATCTCTTGATTGTTTTTTCTGCCCCGAATTAATGACAAAGAGGAACCTGCCTGGGCAGTGTGTATTTCTGTTTACATTCATTTTTGCCCTGTGGTTTTCATTTGGGAACAGCCTGGTGTGTTTGGATTATCAACAGGGCCATCAGGGAATATGCCTTCCCTCCTTCCCTTCTCTTCTGCTCTGACTAAATAAAAGTACAACAGTTCTATCATTGCTGAAGTTCAGATGAAAATCAGCTCGACTTGAGCACTTCTCTAGGTTAAAAATTGTTTTAAAGTGTCTGTGCTGTTCAAGGGTCCTTGCAGCCAGTTAAGGCCCTTCCTGGTGGGGATTTGGTCAAGAGGGGACAGATGGGAAAAGGAGATGGACATTCACATGGTCAGGAGCCACTTCTCAGTGGCTTTGTTAACTATGGACTAAAGCTTTACACGTCAGTCCTTTCCAGGCAGTGAGACATCAGTTTCTGGATCCCAAATGACTCCAGGCAGGAGTCTAAAACCAAGATCATCAGCCCAGCCAAGAATGTGCCCTCCAGTAAATGATCTTTTAGGTGGACAAGGTAGGAGGTGCCTGGGGAAGCAACGGATTTTCAGCTGATTCCCTAAGCTTAGGTGCCCCTTTCCACCTCATCTGCATCTCTGGGAGAAGATTAACCCCACTGAACAGGTCTGTGACATGGACTTCTCCAGCTGACCCACCCACCCCAGCCCGCTCTTGTGAGCAGTCAGTGGAGAGGAACACACACTTCCACGTCACGGCTCATCTGCCCGTTCGGGATGTTTGCTCCGGGCTGGGGTGAATCACAGCCTTGCCCCCACTGGCTGTGTCGGCCAGACTGTCAGGACAGCCTGGCTGACTGGATCGGTGGGGCACGTCTGCGTTCTGAGGTGAATCACACCGTGATCCCTCACAGCTGCGACGGACAAGCTCCTTGGAGAAGTCCCACCCAGGAAAGCTTTGTGGGAGTCCTCCTGTAGGAAGGAGGAGAGTTCCTGCAGGAGCCTGCAGGAACCCACGGGAGAAGGCCAAGGGAAGGACTCATTAAACTCATTTTCCCTATCTAAGGGGCTTGATATGGGGGGTGTTTTTTGCGCTTTGGGTTAATTCAGGGCACAACTATTGGCAGAGAAACCTCTGTGACCTGAAGCCCATGCCAAGTGTTTTTTGTTTCATACAAAACCCTGGACTAAAGTGTTTCTGCACTGAAGACACCTTCTAAAACACCGTTTCTGGCTTCAGGGGACTTGTTGAGCACGTTGCCTCTGTGGCCTTGTAGGAAGTGGAGCTTTAGGGAGCCACATACCCAAATCCCACTCCACTGAACCCCCCAAGAACTGGGATGTAGGAGGTATTTACAGGTGCCAACGTTAGGCTTGGGAGGTAGGTGGTCCTATCTCTGCAGACAATATGGAAAGATGCCTTCAATGGAGTGTCCAGAGAAAAGCACTGACTCGTCCCTCAGAGAACATTCCATTGACTTCAGAGTTCAAAATGTGGACACTTCCCAGTGTCTTAACTTTGCTGGAAACATCTGCAGATTTTGTTTCCACATCAACTACAGTCGCCAACATCCTTCCCAAAGCTTTCCAAAGCCCCCTATCCCATTCCCAATGAAGCATTCACTGAGACAGAATCAACTTCTTGCAGGCTTCATCCTGCTGAGAAGCCAGAAGAATGTTTTTGAGCTATTTCAGCAGGACCTGGGTGAAGTTTTAGGATTCCAACCTCATAAACTGCAATCATGTGAACAGCCAAACTCATGCCTGTCTCTGGGTGTGTTTTTTTGGTGGTTACTACACTGGTAGAATGAAAATCCCAGTCACAGGAAAAGCAGTTTATGGGTTGGTGCCCTCACCTATTCGTTTCCGTTGCTGGGAAGATCACCTAAGATTAAAAAAAAAAAAAAGTCTATGAAAACATGTAGAAATACCTCTAATTGCCTTTTCACGCTGCTCCCTTCTCAACCCAGCAGGGAAACAGTCACACCTTGCTTTGATCTGAGTTACAGTCTGGGAAGTTTAATCTGCAAAAGACAATCTCCAGCGAGAGCCTCGTTCTCGAGGTGTCATCGGGCCCCGAGACGGCGTCGCTCACATTTGGAATTTCATGGAGGAGTGTGCAGGGCCCTGGACTTTCAGCTGAAGGCACGGGGTGGAATCCCAAAACACCTCTCCACCAGCTCTCTGCTGGGGAAGAGAGCTGAGCACAGGCTCACCCGCACGCTCTGGGGGGTGATAACATCTACCCGAGCAACCCTCTCTTGGTTTCTGCTCAGCTTCCAGGTGTAAACACTTTCTCCCTCTCTGAAGTCGATTTATCTTTTGGAGGACCCAATTCTTTCAGCTCCCTGTCATTGTTATTGATCGTCAGGTAGGAACCTTATGAAACTTCCAACCTTCTCCTCCACCCAAAGGGAAAAAAAACACCAAAAAACAACCCGACAACAACCCGACAACCAAAACCTTTAGAAAAGATTGGGAAAGTCTGTAAAGATCAGAATCTCATTTCAGTGTTACCCAACTCTCTAGTAGCTCCCATCATTCATTTTTTTTCCTCCCTCACTGTTTCCAGTGATTAAATAGCTGCCCTTTGCATTTTTCCACTCCCCTTCTCAGCCATCTCCCCCAGGTGGGTGATTCTGAAAACGTGGTGTCGAGCAGAGGGTTGAGTGTCCTCTACTGTGGCCTAACCGGGCATCACCCTCAAATTCCTCAAGCACTTCCTGCGTGCGTTGATACCAACCTCTTCTCTCCCACTGGAGGATTCCTGGAGCAGGAATTTTACAAACACACTCAGCCCCCAGAACAGGCACCGCTCCAGTCTGAACCAAGGGAAAGGGTCAAAGAGCTGTTCCTTTCGGACCAATTAGGCTTTTTCTTCCCATTAGCACAGGAGGAGCTGAGAGAACACTATTCTGTACGTCCACAGCCAAAGTTCTTGGCTTATCTTTAAGCCTTGCATGCCCTGAAGTGTTTAATTCAACCTCCAGTGTGCATTTTTCGCTGCCAACACACCTAGAGAGCTCTTCATTTCCCTTATCTCAATCTGCTCCTTCAGCACAGCCGTTGTAAATAAGAACCTGGCCACCTTGTTCCTAAATTACATGTACCCTCCCTCCTGGAATGGATACCCCAGCCAGGTTAGGAGGGAGAAATATGCAGGAAATAGCTGCTCAGAGCTTTTTGAGGGGAAAAAAAGAACCCCCTTGGTTTCTGGATGACCTTGCTGTACAGCACCACTCCACCGGCTTTCGAAGGTCGCCACCTCCTCAGCACGGCTGTCAGAAGTCCTTGACGCACCAAGAGCAGCATGCAGGGAATCAGACACCTGCTCCTTCCTGAATTCTGTTAGGCTTGAACTCTGCTGGGGCTCTGTTCATCCTGGAGAGGCCCTTTGCTGGCTCCAAGTGCTGCTGAGAACTTCCTCAGTGGACGTCCTTGAGGCGGCTAAAATAACTTCATCTATGAATTTTGCAGGATTATTTGCAATTTATTAATGTGGCCAGGGTGTAACTTGCCTAATGACCCAGGATAAGAGCCAGACAGCCCTTAAATCCTCACCAAGCATTGGGAACTCAGCAACAGCCGTGACTTTGCTCCCTCTGTTTTACGCAGATGGCAGCCAGCCCTGCTGAAGGAGCTGAGTCAAAGGATGTTCCCTTGCAGGTCCCTTTTCATGGGATCCCCCTATCAGCAGGATGTCCCACCTCCTCCAGATCCTTCCTTACAACCCATTCAAGCTTTCCAGAGGTTCAGCTCACTCCTTTGCCCCTTTCTCACTCGTTTTGGCTGCCTCACTGTGGGGCCACATCCCTTGGAAGATGAGCCTGAGCCGCACAGGGAAGGAGGGGACGGGCCGTGCAGAGTGGTCCAAAAAGAGTGGCCTAATAAGAGTGGTCTGAAAAGGCGCATTTTCACAACACGCCCTCGGTCTCACGGCCCTAAAATATTGAAATGGAGAAGGTGGGTGGAGAAGTCTCCGTAGGTTGTGACAAGCTATGAGGAAAACTCAGCAGGGGTTGTCTCACGTCTGCTGGCACGAGCCAGGAGGCTCCCAGGGAAGCAGGTGATGGCTGGGCAGCCCTTACTCTGCCCTAAAATGTCCCAGTTAGACCCTCTGTGGTGCCCATGGGCTGCTAAGGTCCACCAGCATGAAATTCCTGTGTCTGAGGCTGCCTGAAAGCACATTTTGGGGGAGAAATGAGCAACTAGAAGGCTGTGGAGTTTCCAAAAGCCTCCCCACACTGACACACAGCACAGATGAACTGTGGAGCCCCTCTAACAAGGACAGCTAGAAGCTGGGAAGGACATCCCCGAGGGAGAGAGACCAGCTGAGCCTACGGTGTCTCTTACACTCTCACAGCAAACATCCAGTCTCCATGAAACTCTTCTGTAGAGACACAGGAAGGACATGGAGCTGTTGGAGAGAGTCCAAGGGAGGGACACCAAGATGATCAGAGGGATGGGGCAGATCTGCTGGGAGGAAAGGCTGGGAGAGTTGGGATTGTCCAGCCTGGAGAAGAGAAGGTTTGGGGTGACATAACTGTGGCTTTCCAGGACCTGAAGGAGCTACAAGAAGGTGGAGAGGGACTGTTTACAGGGGCCTGGAGTGACAGGACAAGGGGGAATGGCTTCAAACTGCCAGAGGGCAGGGATAGATGGGATATTGGGAAGGAATAGTTCCCTGTGAGGGTGGTGATACCCTCGCACAGGTTGCCCAGAGAAGCTGTGGCTGCTCCTGGATCCCTGGAAGTGTCCAAGGCCAGGTTGGACAGGGCTTGGAGCAACCTGGGCTAGTGGAAGGTGTCCCTGGGGGTGGGACTGGACAAGCTTTAAGGTCCCTTCCCACCCAACCCATCCCAGGATTCTGTGATTCTTTGGCTCCAGCACCATCTTCCCTGAAAACAGCGAGGGAAGAAGTGACACCTCCTGTGGACCAGGGGCCCTGTAAGGTCCCTTCCCACCCAACCCATCCCAGGATTCTGCGATTCCTCAGGAAGTGTCCAGGCCCCACCACCTTCCCTGGAAGCCATGGGAAGCCCATCCCCTTCTTTGCCTCCGTGGGAGAGCCTGGAATGCAGAGCCTGGAAAGGCTGGGGTTGCTGAGCTGGGCCAACGCTCCCGTCTGCACCCAAAACGTTTGCTCTGAAAAGCCTCTTCCCTTTCAGGCCACAGCAGCTCTGCAGCCCAGAGCCCTCGGGAATGGCTTCATCCTGCCCGAGGCAGTGCATCCCGCTGGATGTGGCCAGGGAAACGGGGGTGTCAGCACTTCCATTGTCAGGATTTCATCCCCAGCTGGGGCTCGGCAGCATTTTTTGGCGGGGCCGGTGCCGGTTGCTCAAAGGAAAAACAAACTCCCCCCCCAAAAAAGAACCCGCCCGCGAGGGAATTCTGCTCGTGGAGCTGCGTCTGTCGGGGCTTGGAGGGGATAAATTGGGATAAAGGGGTTAAGAGGCAGCAAAAAAAGGCGCAGGAGATGTTAAATGTGTGTTAAATGAGGTGTTAGGAGGTTATGGAATCGTGGGATGGGTTGGAGGAGTTTGTCCCACCCCGTGCCATGGGCAGGGACACCTCCCACCAGCCCAGGTTGCTCCAAGTTCATCCAGCCTGGCCTTGGACACTTCCAGGGCTGGGATTTGCCCGTCACCACCTAATTATTCTGCAGATCATTGGAGAGGTTGAATTTGAAGCAGTGTAAGATTGGAGTAGTTTTGGCTCTCTGGAGGAAGAGCTGTCACCAAAATGAAGGTATTTTTACCAAAAATGCAGTAAACTCTTTAAGAGTTCAGGTTGAAGCCTCCAGCAGTCCACAGGCTGAAGGAACATCTCCACTGGGGTGTGGGTTCCCTTCTGGAGCTCCCTGAGCAGCCTCTTGGCTCAGCTGCTTCCACAAACAGGAGCTTCAGGAAGAGGATTTGGAACCAGCACGACCTGGTTTTCCTCTCCGCTGAGCACAGAGAGGAAAACTCCAGTGTCTGAGGAGACTGAGCCCAGGGAAGGTCAGCCCTGGGGTATCCATGGGGAACACAAGCCGTGCAGGGCTGGAAGCAGGAGAACCAGGAAGGTTCTGGAAGGAAGACCGGGTTGGATGAACTTGGAGCAACCTGGGACAGTGGACGGTGTCCCTGCCCAGGGCAGGGGGTGAGACAGGATCATCTTTAAGTTCCCTTCCAATCCAAGACATTTGAGGGTTCTGTGATCCTTGGAATTGGGCTCACCTTCAGAATGATCCTGAGAGGGTTTGGGCTTGACTTGCCTTGGTTTTGGTTGCAAATAGGATTGGGAGATACTTCCTAATGAGGGAATTCTGAGCTCTGTTGGATTGACTTAAAGTTCAGGCTGTTCACAAAGCTTCTGGAAGTTTGCTTTGCTTCTCCCCAGAATAGCTGCCTTATTTCATCCTTCCTGTTTATCCCTTCTCCCTTTGAAGCGTTCCTTGCTCCCACCTTTGTGGGGGAGAGGAGGAGGCGACGCTGGAGTTGGGATGTTTATCTCGGTATAAAAATCCGCTGCTGCTCCTGCAGAGGCAAAACAGGGAAAGCACAGACCCTGAGGGGTTTTGGCAGCAGGAATGGACGTATAAATTAATAACAATTTCATGTGTTTGGGACAAGAAAAGGATGTTTTCCTGCTGGTTCTACCTCGCTCTCCCAGTGCATTATCCCCGTGTTTGTGTGAATACATCTCCATATTTATCCATTATTTAGTGACTTGAGAGAGCTTGGCAGTTTATAATCCATTACATTCAGGCTCCCAGCCGTGATCAAAGACCCCACATCCCTCACAAATCATTCCCTGTTACCTGAAACCAGGGAAGACAGAGGGAGTCGTGGCCTCTTTTTGCAGGAAAACCACTCAATAAGGGAACTTCTCTCCTGCTTGTCCCTATTAACATTTCATCAGTGGAATTCCAGGAGAATTAGGAGGCAAATCCCGGGATTCTGTGGATTTGTGTTGTGCAGCTTCTGGAAAAACGTCCCCGTCTTCCAAGGATGCTTTGCTGAGTTGAAAGGGGCCTCTCGGAGCGTTCTGAAGTCACAGGTCGCAGGGTTCTGAAGTCCTGTAGGTTCATTCCTGGGAAACAAGACGCAAGAAGAGATGAGGAGAAAAAACCCGAGGATTTGGGAAGTGGAGCAGAGGGAAGGCAGGAGGCAGAGATGCTTCAGCTGCAGTTGGGGGAAGCCGGTCCCTTCCACAACCACGTCGTGGCGAGGTGGGAGCCGAGGAAGAGCCCGCAGCAAATGGAGCTGAAGAGTCAAGGATTAAACAGTCTCTGCTGATTTCCTGGAGGGTTTGTGCTGCCGGATGGATTTGCCTAAAATAAACTGCTGCTTGCCTGGGAAGACGGGCAGAGCATCCCCTGGTGCTGCTCCCCGGGGAATGGCTGCGGAGCCAGGGGTTTTGATCCCCCACGAACCACCTTTTCATGAAATGGGATTTTTAAAAAGCAGAGGAGGTTCGGCACCACGTTCCCAGTTCTGGGGGTGCCAGGCTTTTAGGGAGGAGGATTACCCAGGAGAATTCACTGCCCAGCAGGGCTTGGAGCAGGCAGGGGATGGTCCTGCCCGTGGCAGGGGAGGATGGGATGGGATGGGATGGGATGGGATGGGCTGTAAGGACCCAACTCATCCCAGGATTCCGCGATAGGAAGAGCAGGGGTGTTTGGGCAAGCGGGATCTGTGGGGTTTAGAGACTGGTTTTCCTGCTGGGTCTCAGCTGGTGCAGCAGTTCCTGCCCACTGGGAGGGGTGAGGGAGAGGCTGGGCAAACCTCGGGAAGCTGCTCAGCTTCCATAAAAAACTGAGGATCTGGCACGTTGGCAGAGCTCCCTCCTGCACAGGAACGTTATCCAAGGCCTCCTCTGCCCGAATGGAAGTTCCACAAGCCTCTTCTTCTGCCTCTGCAGCGATTCCAGGCACTTTGGAGTCGTTTCATCTCCCTTGGCAGCCCGGGAGCGGCTGTGCCTGCGGATCCCTGCGAGGGATCAGGGTGTGGGATGGAGCTTGGAATGCTGCCCTGGGATCCCCCCCTCCTGCCAGGGAATCATCACCCCGGAGTGCAGCCCCACGTCCAAACCCCCTCATCCCACAGGACCCGAGTGGGCTCAGTGCCAAGGAGGCGGCAGGACCGGACTCTTCCCGTCCCAAAAAACCCTGAGGAACAGCTTGGCGGCATCTCCAGCCTGGAAGGCCGAGTCAGAAGGGGGTTGAAGGCCGGGGATGGACCAGTGGGAAAAACGTGGCGCTTCGGGAACTGCCTCCTCGCTTCCATTTCTTCCATTCCAGGATATCCAGGTGGAGTGAAACCTTTCCCCTCCTTGTTTCTTGAGGCTCTTTTCTCCCTCGGGGTTGAATTCCCGTGTCTTGAGGTTGAGCTGGAGAAGGGAAACTTGCTTTGGAAGAGAGATCTGGAGACTTTTTTTTTGAGGAGAACTGTGATTTAACCTAAATTCTCAAGCCCAGAGTCACAGGATGCATCCAGACCTTTTTTTTTTTTTTTTTTTAACCAGAGTAAAAGGAACTTTGAAGCTTCAGATTTCAGCTGTTGGACAAACTGAAAAGAGCCATTACTGAGCCCTCCACCCTCCATTAACTGTTTTGAAACATTTTTGCAGCGCAGAGAAATAACTTTTTTTTTTTTCTGATTTCAACACAATTACTACCTCTTGAAAAAAAAGGAATTCCCGGAGGGGATTCCTGGATACCCTTTGTGAGGATAAACCACTTCAGCCTCCATTAGACGGGGCTGGAATGAGATCGAGTGCTCCAGGAAATGACAGAAATACCCCTTCGAAAAGAAAAGAAACAACCCCAAAAAATCAACAAACCCCCAGATTTGTCAGGTTTTACCATCGGGGTTTGATCCCCAAGCCCTGGAGCAGAGAATGTGTCCATAGGGATGTGGGTTGGCCTGGAAGGGGACACAGTTTTGGTGGGAACCAAAGGATTTGGGAGATCAGAACATAGAATTATTCCACCTTTTTCCAGAACTCCTCTTTGCTCTTCACTGACCTGAAGAGAGAGTTCCCTGGCAGCGTTTTCTCTGCTCAGCAGTTGTTCTGCCCTTGGACTGGTCATTTTCTGTTGTTTATTGGATATTTAATATTAATTTCCTCCTGGAGTTCAATGATTCGCTGTCATGGATTGAAAAAGAATTCACAGTTTGTTCTTCAAGGAGCTTTTCTGTCACTTTTCGTTCTGTTCTGGTTCTCCTGTTCGTCAGCTTTGGAAGTTGGGAGAAAAAAAAGGTAAAAAAAATTGGGATTAAAAAGGTAAAAGGTAAAAAAAAAAAAAAAGGGATAAAAAAGGTAAAAGACTTTATTCCAGGCCATTTCCTAAAATCCAGATTTAAGTTCCTGCTGTAAAATCCAGCTCAGCCTTTGGGCTGCACTTGAATAAACCCGGGATTTGTGAATCCTTTCACTTGGTGAAGCTGCAGAATTTCACCGAAAACACGAATTCTGTGGTGGGGAAACTGCCATTGGTTGTTCCTTCCCGGGAAAAAAGTGCCAGGGATTTCCAAGCAGGAAAAATGAGGCATTTTTAGCTGGTTCCTTTTAATTTAATTGGGATTTTATTTCTTTCTCTGCTCTGTTACTGCCTTAAACTCTGCTTTTTGCACAGGGAAGGGAAAAGGTGATGAAAGCATCCCTCGGGAATAGGGTCGGGAATGGGATGTGCCAGTAATAAACTGGGAATATCAGTGAGGCAAAACTGGGGGGTTTTGGGGCTTCCCAGAAATTGGAGCTTTGAGGGGAGCAGAGAATGAGGGAATTGCTGATGGATTTCCTGGTGGACGCTGTGGTTTGCAGGGAATGTGTGTCCAGCACTTCCTGGGAGGTAAATCACGATCAGTGCGGGAATTAACTGCGGGAATTACATGGAATTACTGGGAGTCGCTCTCAGGAGGGTGTTGGACCATATCAGAGAATAATTACGTGGGATGTTGGGAAGGAATTCCTGGCTGGGAAGGTGGGCAGGCCCTGGCACAGGTTGGGCAGAGAAGCTGTGGCTGCCCCTGGATCCCTGGAAGTGTCCAAGGCCGGGTTGGAGCAACCTGGGCTGGTGGAAGGTGTCCCTGCCCATGGCAGGGAGTGGGACTGGATGATCTTTCAGGTCCCTCCCAACCCAAACCATTTCCAGCCCAACCATTACATTCCAGCGGGAACAAGGTGACCTGACTCACACAGAGGGTTTAGCAGGAAAAGCAGGACAAGGAAAAAAAATCAGACTCTTCGGTAGGAGATTTCAGCTGACTAAACCTGCAGAGCTGTCCCCTCAGACTGAGATCCTTCAGGAACTCGCTCCCCTGGCTTCTCCCAGGAGCATTCCCGTTCCGCTGAGCACCAGAAATCTGCCTCAGGCTGACAGTTCCCACCTTCCCCAGAGGTTCCCACGCGGAGGAACCGTGGTGGGGATCACTGACGTGAAGCAGCAGAGGACTGACAAGGCCAGGAGGGAAGAGCGAGCCAAAAAGGGAACATAAAACCAAGGAAGAGAGAGGAAAGCTGAGATCCCCCGCAGCCCCGTTCCCTGTGGAAACCCACTTGGCTCCCTTCAGGAAGCCGCAGGGATGACCTGCAGAAGCACCTCCTGCAGCTCCAAAAATGCCATTTAACAGGGGCTATGATTTTATTTCCTACAGAAACCCCAAACCCACGTTCCACCTCCTCCAGCTTTCTCCACCTCCCAGCACGCGACCCCGGCGCGCTTTTCCTTTCCGTTTTCCCGGGGAGGCAGAAAAGATCGCCGTGATCACCCTTGGGACGCGCTCAGGGTGATTTAGGGGCTCGTTCTGCCGAGCCTCAAGGCGGGTTTTGCGGGCACAGGAGCAGGCGCTCCGAGCTTTCAAGCAGCCGCTGACGTCGGTACGTCCCTCTCGGAGCAGCTCGTGTCAAAACACGGATTTCTCCTGAAGGTCCAAAGCTCCCTCCCAGGCGAGTTCACCGAGCAGGCAGAGCTGGGCACGCTCCTCTCCTTCCCAGCCCGCTGAAAATTCCAAATTTTTTCCTTCCCTCTCCACTTTGCTCCCGTATCTGGGAGTTAAATGTATGTACAAAAAGCCTGGAGCTGCCGGGACAGCTCTGAAGAGGAGCAAATGAAACAGCAGCAGGAGAGAGGATTCTCATGTTTTTGTATCATCTTAAAAAACATATCGTTAAAAAATATACCATTAAAAAATATAATGTAAAAAATACATTGTTAAAAATATATACTTAAATATATATATTAAAAATATATCATTACAAATATACCATTAAAATATAATTAAAAGTATATTGTTTAAAATATATCATTAAAATATAACTAAAAGTACATTGTTTAAAATACACCATTAAAATATATCATCTTAAAAACACATGTTATTAAAATATATTACAGATATTGTCTTTTTAAATTAATATTAAAATTAACATTTCGATATATTTTATTTTTTAAAAGGAATATTTAAATAGATTGTATTTTTTACATTTCATATTAAAAATGTAACATTCTACATTTTTCACACAAAAATATGTTTTTAAAATGTCATATTCAAAATGTAACATATTTTTAAATTTTATATTTAAAATACATTAAAATGTTTCATATTAAAACATATACTAAAAGTATATTTAATCTCTAATTCCTCAGTCTTCCCTCTTATCTTGAAGGGGTAATTAAAGAACACTTGGCAGATACCTTTGTAAGGGCCTACTGAAAACCTTTTAGAACTGTATTTGGAGATTACTTTGACTATAAAGAAATCCTGTAAGGAGCAGTTGGAATTTATGAGACCAGAGTACAAGCCTGAACACTCTCTTATCAAACAGTTTTCCATGTTATCAATGCAAATACATCTCTTTTATTATCACACTTACCACTGTGAAATAAAAAAGGATTTTTGACTTATGAATGAATGGAGATTTTAAGGGCACAGAGAACTATCACCTTACCCAGAGAGAACCCAAAAAATGGCAAACTTTACCCAGGTTTGCCCTTAATTCTAAAGGAAAAAACCCAGATTTCAGTTTTTTTACCCGAGACAAAAAATAACCTGTTAGAGAAGTTGCAGGGACGGGACAAACCCTCTGTCTCGTTTGGCAGGTGGGCTTGGACAATAAAATGACACCAAATGCAGTTTGGAAACACAAAGAAATCAAATCCAGGGTAGGGACTGATTTAACAGTAAAATCTCAATTGTTGAGCAGTTAAACAACAAAAAAAAAGGCCACTGTGAACATACCCAGCAGTGAGCCCTGGGCTGGATCTCCGGGAAAACATCTTCTGGATGCTCCTCCGAAGGACAACATTCCTTCCTCCAGCGTAGGGAATTCTGACACGTCATTCCTCTCACGAGTCAGGCCAAGCTTTGTCTCTGAGGCAGCAGCTGAACAGCTGGAATCTGCTTCTGCTGGAAGCTGGAACCACGGCTCCATTCCCTAAAAACAGAGCAGGTGGAAAAAAGCGCTCCAGCATCGAGGAAGTTTTATAGGAGGTGTTTGAAACGAAACAATGACTAAGTACCGAAACAACTTAATTACCGATTCTAAATTGCATTTCTTATACAAAGACTCCGTTTTTAACGTAAAAAAAAAATAAATTATAAACTAATAAAAGCAATGAAATACCCCAGGGAATGATCAAAGTCCAGCACAACCCCCGTTTAATATCTGAAAGCTCCTCCACATCTGAACGCCACGAAGGCGTTTAAAGCTCTTCTGTCCCACACCAGAATTTTGCTGGGTGAGCCCCAGCTGTTGCACAGGGTTCTTCCAACCAGAAGCACAACTCTAAGCAGCTCAGGCCTTCCAAACCACCTGTGAGCTCACGGAATCCCCCGAGCAATTCAACATTTGGCAGCGCCTCCAGCAGACACGGAGGGGCCGGGACGCGGCATCTCAGTCGGGCAGATCAAGCCCTTCCCGGTCATTTCCATCCCCTAATTATCCCCCAGCCCCCAAGCACGGCAAAGCTCAGCAAAATTACCCAATTGGCAGCAGTTTTCCTACGGATTGCTTCTCCCAGGGAGATCCCACTGGCCACCGATCCCTGCGTTTCGCTGCTGCTGCTGCGGCTCCAGGATTCCTCCCTCCGGTCCCGGCGCGGGGGAGTTGTGGCGATGGGCTACAAGGAAGTCATTTCGGATTAAAACCGCTTTTTTTTTCTCTCCATTTCAGTGTTTTTGTGTTTATTTACCCATCAGGAAATACCTAAAATACACCAACCCCCAAAGTATCCCCGAAAATTGGCTCCTCCCTGTCCTCAGGCGGGGTCTTAAATTCCACCCAGGCTCCCAAACTTCGCTGAAAGGGCCAGATCCTTTTCCCGCTCTGGATCCCAAAAAACTGAGCCTGATTCTGTGCACATCAGCCCATCATTTCTGAGGGCCAAGCATTCATTTCTCATTCCCAAACCCACACAAATCCCAAAACACCAAAACTATTCATCCCCTTGATCAGAGTCTGACATTTGTCCTGTGTTCATTCAGTGGTTGTTGGGTTTCTAATATTTATACATATTTCCTTATTTATTTATATATATTTTATACATTACAACATTGCAATATTTATTATTTCATTAAAATCACGTTCTTACTTATATCAATGTTATAAATTCAATTTAAAAAGCCATCTTAGGTAAATAACTTCAAGCAAGCCCAGTTAATTTCTGGATTATAATCAGGCAATACTTTGAGGGCAGAAATTGAAGTTTACTTGGATTCCTGCCTGGAAAAGCAGCTGTGACATTATTTTTTTTCCCCCATGAGGTACCAGAGGAAGCTGTTCCTGAACTCAGAATGAAACTTCTCCTCTAGAACATCCCATTCCCGAGGTCACAGAGGCTGGAATAGCTTCTCCCAGACAGTACAGCCAGGCAGGTTTATTGGGATTATCCCTGGGAAAACAGGTATTCCAGGAACACAAAAATGCTCCCTGTCACCTCCACCTGCACCAGGAATTATGGATCCACTGCCTGGTGGAATTACAGTGATCCATAAAGTGGGAATTCACATGTGAGGGGCAGAAGCAAAAGGATGGAAAAAAGGATTTCCCAGGATGAAAGAGAGAAAAGTCCAGACCCAAGACCCGTTTTAATGTAAAAGGAACCTTCTAAATTCAGCATTTCAGGTTGTTTCCCTTAAATGTGAACATTCCCTCCTAGATTATCTAAGCTGTCTGGATTCTCTTTCATCCTTATGCACTAAAAAGCTGGAAAAGATGGGAATAAAAGCTTAAGATTTTGTAAAAGGTATGACATACTGGAAGTTCAGCTCACTCTCTTATTTATTAATGCCACTGTTTTACAAAACGTAACATCTACATAAAATAAATTACAGCCACCACAAACTAATTATCCACACGTTCTGTTCCCGAGAATCCATTGATTCTGCCATGGAAAGAGTGGATGTAGCAATTTCAGATGAGGAAAACCCCTTGGATTTTGTCCCCCCTGT
This sequence comes from Pseudotriccus pelzelni, assembly GCA_035584735.1. Taxonomy (NCBI): domain Eukaryota; kingdom Metazoa; phylum Chordata; class Aves; order Passeriformes; family Tyrannidae; genus Pseudotriccus; species Pseudotriccus pelzelni. The sequence continues at coordinate 1,006,553 of JAWMRA010000078.1, read as the reverse complement.
TCAAGACACACCTGAACTCCTCACCTTGCTGTGCTTGGGTTGTCACCTACAAGGAATTTGGACCTCCCACCTAATTCCCCAATTCCCAGGCACCCAAGTTCCCAGGGAATGGCTTGTTTTCCTCCTTACTAAGGCTGAGGATGGGCTGAACCTCCCTTGTCAGCTGTTCCACAACCACATTTACTTCCACAGCTGCCTTTCTATCCACATTTTATGTTCTGAAGAGGGGCCAAAATCATCCAAACTTGAGAGACTCAAGTAACAGAATCACGGAATCGCTGAGGTTGGAAAAGACCTCCAGGATCATCCAGTCCAACCTGTGCCCCATCCCCTCCTTGTCCCCCAGCCCAGAGCTCTGAGTGCCACGGCCAGCCCTTCCCCGGACACCTCCAGGGCTGGGGAATCCACCAAAACCGATCCTTAAGGAAAAATAATCACTTCCTGAAGTCAAATACTTCTCACACAAGCAGGATTCTCCTGCTAGTCCCAAGTTCATGCGTGTTTTCCCAAGCAAAGCCCAAGCTCCAAGTGGCAGCTCCCACCAGGAAGAGGAAACAATCCCTCCTTTCCAAGGGATCTCCCCGAGGGAGCGGCTGGAAGGAAGCAAAGAGGCAACAGCACGTTCTGCTTCGTGATTCCGTCTTTAATCCTCATTCCAAAGAGGAATATCCAAGAAATGACACAATGGCAGGAATCTGCGCTGTGTGTACCAGGGTACAGGTATTTAATGAAGCTGTTGCAAGCAAGAAGTAAAGATTTAGTAAATTAGTATAATCATCTGAGGGCTTCCAGGTAATTAAACCCAAATGAAGGAAACTCAACAAGCTTTTTCTTCCTGAAATGCAACACCTCAAAAGTTCAGTTTTGCTGCTGAACACATAAAAGTGAGGAGGGGGGGGGAAGACAAAAATAAAGCTGAACAAACCACAACCACCCCCACACATGGCAGTGCCAGGGAATTAAACAGTTGGAGCAGCAGCTCCTGTTTGGATCTCTGAAGTGAAATATGAACAATGCTCAGCTTTGAACTCCTGAAGGTTTGAATATCCAGGTTAGTTCTCCTTTATTCTGCCCCCTCCAGACCACTAAAATATCCCAGTAAAAATATCACACAATGGAAGCCAGGAGAACACAGGGAAAAAAGGAGATTATAGAGAACTCCCAAGATGATTAACTTCAACAATCTGATCTTCCCAGAAGATCAGAAATACTCTATAATTTCTTCCCAACGCTTCAGCTCTTTCCTCCTTCCTAAAAATCAGAGCTACAGGGCCAGATGAATTCAATATGAACCCATGTTTCAGTTTCCCCATCCATCTGAAAACGCAGCCCTGGAATTATGAGCCCTGGAAAAGTGAGCAGTGGAGTTCGGGACACCAATTTTTCCAACATCAGGGAGTTTCTACCCCAAGTTAAGGTGACAGAGTAACAGTGACAGAGGCAGATCTCACCTTGACAACTTCAGGACTCCTTTTTCCCTCGTTTGCCAAGAACGTTCCCAGTTCTGACACCGTTTCCCAGAGCATTTATCACTTCCCCTGGCACAGCTTTATCTACTTATTTTCTAGGTCTCAGTATCCACTGCTCATGGGATTCATCAGTGGAAATTCTTAATGGGAACAAGTTAAAAAAACCAAACACCAAAACCTGGAATGTCTTCCAAACTGGCTGCATATTTTCCCAGTTCATGCCAAGATCAGAAACCCTTCTGAGCTCACATTACAAACCAACTCCACCACTCCTTCAGCTCCTACAACCCTCACCCTCTCAAAGATGGTGATTAAATGGGTTTGGAATCCATTTTCAATATTCTCAATATTCAATATTCCCGTAATGTTGTATTTCAAGTGGTTTCAAGGAATCATTAGGGTTGGAAAAGCCCTCCAAGATCAAGTCCAACCATTAAGTGGCAGATCCACCACTAACCCACGTCCCCAAGTGCCACATCCACATGTTTTTGGAACCTTTCCAGGGATGGTGATTCCATCCCTTCCCTGGGCAGCCGTGCCAATGCTTGACAAACCTTCCAGGGAATAAATTATTCCTAAAATCCAATCTAAACCTCCCCTGGCGCAACTTGAGGCTGTTTCCTCTTGTCCTGTCTCCTGTTCCCTGGAAGAAGAGACCCTTGTCAAAGGCTCTGGTTTTCATTTGTCCATTACTTTATGTTCAAACCGCACGTGGGGATAATTCATAAACTATATCATTTATCACAAATAAGAGCTAATTCAAGGCTTTCCAGGCTTTCTCCCTGGCCTGGGAAGCCTTTGGAAGCAGGAGGAGGGAAGGTGTGAGCTCCTCCACGCCCTGTCCCCAGTGCAGTGTGAGCCCTGTGCCACTTGGAGTCACCAGCCCACAGCTGAGGGCAAGGAACAAAGGAACATGGAAAAAAACAGGGAACCCATTTCCCTGTTAAACCATGGAATTGGCCACCCTGCCCCTGAAGATTAAAGATATTATTTAGCCAGAACACAGGGAATGTAGGTCAGGCTGTCTCATCCCAACCTGCTCGTTTCAGGGAGCAATTATCAGCTCGGAATGAAAACCCAAGGAAAGGCAAACCCACTGCGGTGCAAAAGCCCTTCAGAGGCCACACACAAACTCAGAATTCCCATAAAAATGCAACTGGATTTCATAATAACCCAATAATTTCATTTATTTACAGCTTTATAGCCCGCATCAACCCTGCCTGGTGTGTCAGAACACAGAGTAAAAAACCATGAGTCTCATTCAAGCACGGAATAAGGTTTAACATCTCTTTTTTTTGGCCAGAAGCCCAGAACCACTATATTGGATGAAAATCATCGGCACTTCAGTCCAGCTACTGGAAATGAATAACAAAATTCTCTTGTCTGCAAACAGTTCAGCACCAGAAGTTCATTGGTGAGAATACAAGAAAGATTTCAAAAGCATCAGTCAGAGAAATGTAACAACGGTTTGGTGCAGCTGGGGCTGAGAAACACTAATTATTTTGGGATCAGACCCAGCCAGCACGGGGTTAGGAGGGGCAGGTCCTGTCTGACCAACCTGATCTCCTTTTAGCATCAGGTGACCCGCCTGGTGAGTGAGGGGAAGGTGTGGATGTGCCTGCCTGGACTTCAGCACAGCCCCGGACACGTCTCCCGTGGGACACTCCTGGAAAAGGCTGGACAGGGACACTCCCTGCTGGGTTAGGAACTGGCTGGAGGGCCAGGCCCAGAGGGTGCTGGGGAATGGAGCTGCATCCCAGTGGGATCTGGTCACCAGTGGTGCCCCCAGGGATCAGTGCTGGGCCCAGTCCTGTTTAATCTTTAGTGATGATCTGGATGAGGGGATCAAGTGAACCATCAGCAAATGTGCAGATGACCCCAAGCTGGGGGGGACTGTTGATCAGCTGGAAGGCAGGAGGGCTCTGCAGAGGGACCTGGACAAGCTGGATCCGTGCTCTGATTCCAAGGGGATGAGGTTCAACCAGGCCAAGTGCCGGGTCTGCACTTTGGCCACAACAAGCCCCGGCAGCCCCACGGGCTGGGACAGAGTGGCTGGAGAGCAGCCAGGCAGGAAGGGAGCTGGAAGTGTGGAGTGACAGGAGGCTGAACATGAGCCAGAGTGTGCCCAGGGGGCCAAGAGGGCTGATGGATCCTGGCCTGGCTCAGGAAGAGTGTGGCAGCAGGAGCAGGGCAGGGATTTTGCCCCTGGACTGGGCATTTCCCCATGTCCTGTCTCTCTGTCCTTGTCCCAAGTCCCTCCCCTTGGAAGGGGCTCTCAGCTCTCCCTGGAGCCTTCTCTTCTCCAGGGGAACTCCCCCAGCTCTCCCAGCCTGGCTCCAGAGCAGAGGGGCTCCAAGCCTTGGAGCACCAGGAGCTGAGCTTTGAGCAAGATGAAGACAGTCCTGAACACCACGGAGTGGCCACAGCTCTGCCCAACCTGCTCAGGAGAGCCGAGGGTCCCCCCCCCGAAACTTCTGGGTCTGAAGTCTGACCGAAGCACTGCTGGCAAGGGATGACCCAGCCCCTCCTTCCTGCTCCTCCGACCTCGCTCCACACCTGTGTCTCTGCATTCCAGGGGGAGCAACTCCTCAGAGCAAACTGAACTTTGCCTGCAGCGCTGCAGAGCCTGGAGCCAGCTCTGCCACCTTCCCTGCCTGTGGAATGAGGGAGTGATGACAGTGATATTCGCTGTGGATTCCCATCCGCCTCCCATGGCTGTTTTGGGCTTTAATTAATACTTCCAGGCTCCTTAAGAAGCCACATTTCGGAGCTGTTATGTAAGCAGGAGTTATTATTATTATTAAAAAAAAAAAAAAGCCCACATTACGAGCGGGTTATTAGTCTGACAGATGGAATTATCAGCGGAATTATATTTTTATCAATCATCCCGCCTTGCCTTGCCTTTTCTTTCCTCTCATCTCTCCTTTATCACCCCTCAGCTCTGGGCTGGCAGCCCTAACATGGAGCGTTGCATCACCGGATGGCTCTGGATGACACTGATGAGTAAACGAGCTCTTCCCAGGCGGGGAAGACTATCCGCGTCGGAAAACTCACCGGAATCCATCCGTGGGTTGAAATGGGCACAAATCCTTTAGGGCTGATGATGGTTGGGGCCCTGAATATCACTTCCCTCACCCAAGGCTGGCTCCCAGCACAGGCAGAGCGAGCGGCTGCCACCCTCACTGTGGGCTGGCAGGAGGGAACCTGCCAGCGGGAAACATTTCCAGTTCCCCAGCAGGAATTGTTCTCCATCAGAACTGGCAGGCTGCAGGGAGGGGGAAGGGTAATTTTCTCTCTTATCTTCTCGAGAAGTTAATGGCACTGCCACATGAACGTCCTTTCCTGAGAGCTACTGATCTGCAGCTCCCTGGGCAGGGGCAGAGGAGGGGCAGGACTGAGCTCTGCTCTGGGTGACAGGGACAGCACCCAGGGAAGGGCTGGAGCTGTGCCAGGGCAGGCTCAGGGTGGATCTCAGC
>JAWMRA010000078.1:962636-995484 GCA_035584735.1 Pseudotriccus pelzelni | reverse complement strand
GACACTTCCAGGGATCCAGGGGCAGCCACAGCTTCTCTGGGCAACCTGTGCCAGGGCCTGCCCACCCTCACAGTCAAGAATTTCTTCCTAACACTTCATCTAAATATATTTATATATACGGCTTCCTAATCTAATCTAACCCTACTCCCTGTCAGTTTGAAGCCATTCTCCTTATCCTGTCACTCCAGGCCCTTGTAAACAGTTCCTCTCCATCTTTCCTGTAGCTCCTTCAGGTCCTGGAAGGCCAAAATTCGGTCACCCCAAACCCTTCTCTTCTCCAGGCTGGACAATCCCGGCTGCAGGTGGGAAAGGAGGGATTTTGAGGAGAGAAAGCGGGAAGAGAGGAGTCCTTGGAGCAGAAGAAACCAACCCAAACGCCTGACTTGGAGGATGAAAGAAGCTGCAGGGTGAAGTGCCAATGACCCCTCGGTGCTTTGGGCACGGAGCCTCCAGGAGAAGGCCCCGGGAATCTCCCAGGGAGCAGGAGCAGCACCTGCAGATCCCTCTGTGCGGCATCTGAGCACTAATGATTTCTTTCTGAGAGTCAGAGAGCTGCAGACAGGCTGCCAGATAGCGATCAGCTCGTGGAGGGGTGATCACTATTAGGCAAAGATACCAGCTTTGACATGCAGCAGCGAGGGAAGCGGCCAAGAATTTGGGAAAGCAATCCCAGCTTTTCTGCTGCAGGTTCCTCTGCCAAGATACCTCCTGTGTTTACTTTAGAAACCAGAGACGAGCCCTCCTCTTCATCATCATAATAATAAAGCTGCAGGGTCACTCAGCTTAGCAGATGGATTCCTTCCAGCTCGGATTTCTGCTCCTTACCTGCGGAGCTGATGTTTCTGGGGGATTATGCAACGGTAATAATTGGGTTTCACAGGAGATCTGAGCAGTGACAATGCCAGGCTGTGGGAAGGAAGCTCCCCTGGAGAAAATCACATCGACCCAGGGATCTCACGTGGTCTTTGCCGGGGTTTGAGGAGCCCGAGTGGCCACAGGGACCACTCAGCCTCTGCAGAGGCAGCTCTGTCTCCCCAAAGAGCTGCAGGAGGAATCAACCAGGATGCTCAGCCTCTGGTTTCTATCTTTTCCCTACTCCTAAATCCTAAATAAAGACTTACAGAATCATGGAATGTGTAGGACCTTTAAAGGTCATCTATTCCAACTCCCCTGCCATGGGCAGGGACAACTCTCACTATCCCAGGTTGCTCAGAGCCACATCCAGCCTGGCCTTGGACACTTCCAGGGATCCAGGGGCAGCCACAGCTTCTCTGGGCAACCTGTGCCAGGGCCTGCCCACCCTCACTGTGAAAAGCACCTTCATGCATCAGAATATTGAAAAGCAGGAATGTAAAGGAGATATTTTAACTGGACGGAAATATTTGACTGGATACCTCACTCAGGATTTTTCAGTTTTCAAAGATTTTTACAGGAAAAACATAGTAAATGATATACAGGTGATATAACTACCAACACACAGGGGCCCTGCACAACTCTGGGTTTTGCTACAGTGCTGAAATTATAATTAATGAAACTCAGTTTCACAAATTATCGTTGAGGTCCGGAGGAACAGAAGGGGATTTAGCAGGAATAAGAAGGGATAAGTTATTTTACTCAAATCGGGAGCACCCGGAGATGTGACAGCACAAATATCCCAGGATTCTGAAGGTTTCTGAGCACTTCACCTACGAGGCACCAACCCATTCATAACCACCTCAGGGGGCAGAGAGGACGCTTTCTTTGGGAGGAAGTGTTGCTTAACTGCAAATGGCAGTGGAACATGTTTACCCTCCATGCCACCATCAGATGTTCTCTGCCTCCTGTTCCCTTCCCTTCCTGTGTCACCCACGCGCGGACACACCTATTGACACATCCCCGTGTGTGGAGGCACCCGTTGAAATTTCTCTGCTCCACTGCACCCAGCATCGACCAGGAACATCAGATGCCCTCAAGGAATCCTTTCTTACACTTTCTTCCCCTGCTAATACTGACTAACAATGTTTGGAAACCAGAAGCTCACGACGAGGTGGGCGAAGCCCCCAAAAGGTATCTCAAGATGTGGGAGGGTCGGTTTGGTTGGTCCTTCTGTAAGACCCAGGTGGGAGCTTCCAGCCCCGCTTGGGTGTCTCAGGACCCCTGGGAACCCACAGCAAGACTGGGTGCTTTGGTGTGGCCCGCTCAGCTGTGTGGGATTCATCTCACCTTCCTGCAGAAGGACTGGGTGGTTCAGCACAGACCTCAGTCGGCCATCCTGCATTTCCCACGTTTCCAGTGGAAAGAGGCATGATTAGAGCACAAGGAATTTGGCCTAATTGAAATATCAGTTTCAATAAGGAGTTCAATCATAGGCTGGACTTCACTGTCTATGTAAGAGTCATACTCCCTGTGCATCCCTGGAAGTGTCCAAGGCCAGGTTGGATGGGGCTTGGAGCACCCTGGGCTAGTGGAAGGTGTCCCTGCCCATGGCAGGGGGTGGAACAAGGTGATCTTTCAACCCTCCCAACCCAAATCATTCTATGACTGATACCTCAGGTGTGAGGTACTGACAGTGCAGGTGTTCAGTGAGATGAATCCCACCCTGAGCTCAGGTGGTAACAGGTTTGTGTTCACCTCTACCAGACCCTTTGGCCAAAGATCTGGTTCTGGAGCAGCTCCAGAGAGACTTGTTGAGAGGAGAAGGGGGTTGCAGGGGGGTAGAAACCCCCTCCATGGGAATTATAACAAACACAAGAGCAAAGACCCAAATCCAGCAGTTCCCATAGTAGCCCAATCCAGGACAGGGACATTCTCACTGGGACATAAAATCCTGAAGATTCATCACTGTTTCATTCACTCTCCTCCTTGGGAGATTACTTTCCTCAACTGGGGCAGGGGAACCGCTGAGAGGCAACCCCAAAAGCTTAGGAGTTCTGCCTGGTTCCTTTTCAACAACGCCGTAATCTTACGGATTCATCAGCGTTTATAGTTTCCAAGTCAGACCACCCCTTAGCTCATCTCCTCTGCACCACTGGCCACTGCTTAATCACCTCCTGCAGAAGGGTGCCCACTCTTGATCCAGAGATATCCAGAGAGTCTCCCAGATCCCCTGGGGATGTGCTGACCATCTCCCCTGGCAGAGCTGCTAGAGCTGCTGAAGCCCAGCTCCCGTGGCAGTGGTGCAGTTGCAGCCCACAGTGCAGAGCCTTGCACAGAAGGACTGTGGCTTTCCAGACAACAACCCTTGCAGGTGCTAATTTTGGCTCCACCGAAATCAGCGAGACCCCAGCCCCGTCTAGGATGGGAAGCAGGAAGAGGAAGGCAGTCAGTCCCCCGTAATTTTTAATCTGGTTTTGGTTTATGCCCTCTAAAACAATAATTAGAGGCGTCACCCAGTCCCTACAGGAGATCTGCTGTGAAAAGGAGCCTGTAAGCAGAATAGGTTGGATCCCTGCTGGGAGTGCTTCTGCTGGGTATTCTCTTTGATGAGGGTGATCTCACCAGCTCAAGAGGGAGTCGGTGGAGGGGAGGAGGGGAAGGTTAGTGGGGTTCAAGGAGGCTGGTGGGGGAGGACGGGGGACCTGCCTCCCCTCCACCCCGCGCTGCTCTCCCCCAGCTCCCCACCGCGCTCACCTCCTCTTCCTTTGGGAGCAGCAAACGCTGCTGCTCCTGTTATTGACACATATTTCGAACAAGCCCGAGCAAGGGACTCAGACACATTACATTGCACATGGTGCCCCGGGCCACACATTCGCCTCCTTCCACCGACAGCACGTTTTGCTTCACAAGGAATGTGCAGGCCCTCACCTCCAGCTATTTATCTGCTGCGCTCAGGAGGAACAGGAGAGAGGGAGAAAGCCCTACGTGCCCACAGTTGGTCGTTAACCCCGTCCTACAAACCCCACAAGCGGCCAAACGTTGACCTCTCTCTGCACGATGTCCGGGCCGCTGTCAGCTGAGGGACCTGGCCCTGGATGGATGCCTGCAGCCCATTCCCCATCTCCCTGAGCTCCTGCCTTTAGGAAAACAGCTCCTTGTCCCTCGCTGTAACCTCACTGACCCACTCCTCCAGCCCCACAACGGAGCGCAACCAGACTATCATATCATCCCACCCTGGAAGAGGAAGACTCCGTGGTGATTAAAAGTTGCTGATCCACACCTCTTTCCAGGATCAGGATAATCTTCTCTTGCTGTTAGCAACATTTTTTTCCCCCCCCTGCTTTCTCTAAATCTTTCCATCATTGTTATTATAATGATAATAACAATAATTATTGCTATTATGCCTTGAACTTGAGGCTGAGATTAGGGCTCCCATTGTGTGAAGAGCTCGGTGGAGGAACGTCAAGGAGGTGATTCCTGCTGGAGAAAGCTCCTTTTCTGCATTCAGGCAGGACATGAAGGGGTGGAAGAAGGAGAGAAAAGGGGCCAGGAGTGAGGTAGGATGAGAGGCAGCAGCAAGGAGAAAATGAAGAGCAGTCAGCAGAATAGCAGGAGTCAGCACTGGGGCCTTGCCTAAGCAAACCCCGCTCCTTGTCTGTGTCCACACATGTCAAATCTCGACAAGGGAGAAGGGGAATGCTCCCTTGAATTTCCCAGCTGCAGAAATGCGGATTTTTACTTTTCTTTTTTTCTTTTTTTTTTTTTTTTTCGACAGAGCGGCAGGAGATCCTTCAGCAGCTGCACACAGGTCTGATCCCCCCCTCACTGCCTCTTCCCTGCTAAAGCCCCGCTTCAAGGACGTCAAAGACCTCCAAAAAAACCCCTCTCTCCGTGGCAAAATCAGGGTGGAGACCTTTCCACCACAAACCCCCTGCTCTGTGCCCTTTACCTCGAGAACAATTCTCTGCACTCCTGTCCTTTCAGGGGGCTGGAAAGCTGCCAGGGATCCGGGGTAAGGAGTTGCTAACATCGTGCCATACTAATAATTCTTCATTTCACCCACCTTTTTTTCTGTCTCTTTAGATTAGATTTGAAGTGCTTCAGGGCAGGGACTGTCTCCTGCTATGTGCACATAAGGTGCTTAGGACCAGCAGGCTTTCCACTTCCTTGGAACTGGCGACTGCCAACGAATAATGAGAAATAATTGGAAAGATCTTGAAAGGTGAGATGCAAAGTGACAACAGAGGGGTTTGGGAGGGTTCTGAAATGTTTTTGAAAGCTTTCTGGTTTGGTAAATGATGAATTCAAAAAAAAAAATTAAAAAATACTTATTTCCTGGCTCTAAGAAATTGAAATTAGTACAGTCTGGGTCAGGAGGGGTGAAAGAAAAGTGTGTCCAGGAGAAGTTTAAATCAAGACAAGGTAATTCCCTAAGTGAACACCTTTGTTGCTACCAAAAAGAAAAGATGGCAATGTAGGTTTAATCCCGTGGGATAGTTTAAAATCATCCATCAGCTCCCAGCAGTGCCCATGAATCAGAAACTCCCTCCATTTCTACTCAAAATCAATGTGAGAAGAGCGGGAAATTGTGAATATAAATGAGGACTCAATGAGGCAGATAAGTGATAAGGGAAGCTCAAGCCCTCAGTGAATAATCCATGATTAGTAGTGCTAAGAACAGGAGAATGAGCAATAAATAACTGTTTAATGTGTTGGAGAACATACAGAGATATCCACACACTCATTTATGGTCCCTAATAACGTATTAACCTTATGTAGATACACAAAGAGATAAAGAATGAAGAGAATCTGGGATATTTCTGGATAACTACTGTGAACATTTGTAATAAACCTCCAAGTGATGATGGAAAACAAGAGAATGCCAAACAGGTTAGGAATCCACTGTGCTGTTAAAAAGCAAATGGGTAACTGTAAATCTGTTATCTGGCCCAAAAGGGAGATGGGTGATACAAGACTGAACCCACAGAGAATGGAAAGGTTGTTTTATAATTAGTGGCAGTAACCACAGTTCTATGGGGAACTAATTTCGTGTAATTTTTAAATGGGATTGTTAAACATGGGTGATTAAAGTGATGTTGATACAGCATTTTTGTCAGAGCACACAGAGAGAGGGTGAATAAAGAATTCAATGTATGGTCCTATATGATCAGTGTAGAACACAGAAATAGATGCACTGCTGACAGTTCTCCACCCTGCCAAACAATCATCATCACAGGGGCTCTCTCCAACTGAAACTCTCTGAGACAATCTGAGGGCTGTTGGATTTTCTCGTCAATCACATCATTATTGAAAAAGTCTGGCGGATGTGGAAGCACCAGGGGGGTGAGAGGGAAGGATGTGGATGGGGCAGCAGCACAAGGGGAGGGATGAAGATATGACCCCCCCAAAGCCACCTCCACGCCCCAGATTCCAAGTCAGGCTTGTAGGAGTGACACGAGCCATGTCAAAGGGGTAGGAATTTGGGGGCTGACCCCCCCAGGATGTGAATGCTGAGCACAGCAGGGCTGCAGAGCGAGGACAGAGCAGGAGGGTGTAATATCTACACCCAGCACCGGCGAGCGCGCTACCGAAATGCCACATCCAGAAAAGCTGGAGGGAGAAGGCCTGGAAAAGCAGAAAGACATCCAGGTTTGGAGGGAATGACTGGTTCACACCATCTGCAGGCCACAGGGGTGCTACATCATCCCTCCTTTTACAGGCAGTGAGGATACTGGACATGGGATTGGGGAAAATCCCGCACAGAGATACTTTGGGGGTCACCAAAGCTTCTCTCTGCTGACTCAGAACTAGAGTTTTGCCCTGAGTTATTCATTGCTTTCCCCATCTCTGGTGACACAGTAGGCTCCAGTAAATTCCTCTAAGGTGCAAGAAGAGTGCTCTGAATGTGAACTGCGGGAATTTTAGGAGATGCCACCTGGAACAGCTTTCTCAATGCTCCAACTCAAACAGGGGGCCTGCCAAGGGAGAGGGACCAGGTGTAGCTCTCTGACATCACCAGCTCCTAATGGTCCTGAAGATACCGAATCCTACCGAGATTTCCTTGAAGGTTTCCCACCCAAGTAATGACTCAACCTCCTTATTGTTTTAGGGAAGGAATCTGACACGATCAGGCCCAGGATGGTCCAGGGCTTTGAGCCATAAAGTTCCCTATCACCAAGTGCTGTAAAATCCCCTGATCAGAGGAGCTTTCACCACAAGCCCTCAAAGGGCTGAGTAGCACGTTCTGCCTCAGACAATGGGATGTAATATATCTCCAACCATATAAACAGCTACTTGGGATGGGAGCTGGATAAGATCATGGCTTTACAATGCTGCCCCTCCTGCTTTTAAGCCATCCCAGCAGTCGGCTGAAACCAGGATGTGGCAAGCCTCAAAGGGATTTATGCCTTGGAATTACCAGCCTTCTTCAGCCTTACAGGAATAAGGGTGTTGATTCTCACCGGCCAATTGCTCCCACTCAGCGCTGCCCTTTCCTTGCTGATCCTTTCAGCACCACGTTTTTGTTTGGAGCATCTAATCACTCATCAGCAAAGGCTCTCTCTGGGAACACCTCAACCGTGGCCCTTTCGTTCCATTGTCCTGCTCAGGAGAGGTTTTTGCCCCCCCCTCCCCTCCAGAATTTCCCTGTAAATGACACTCCACTCACTCGTGTGTCATTGGGAAAGACACCCTGTGCTAGCACAAGGAAAGGAATTGCCTTGCTGCAATTCCTCTGCTGCCTGCTGTGACAGGACAGAAATGTCTCTTGGGTACCCAGAGTTTGGTTGGCGCCAGAGCTCTGGGAACAGACTGAAAGGCGTGGGTTGTTTTGGGATGAATCATGTTTTTAATCATCAAACACTGCCAATCAGAACTGCAGCAGATTTTCCCCAGATTTTTTTTTTTTTTCCTTTTTGTTTCACCTTAAGAGTGATAATTTCAGGCTCACAATTCTGGATTAAGCACACACAGGAACTTCGCAGGTGCTGACTAATGAGATTTCCCAGCTCTCTTGTTTGGGATGGAGAACCTTCAGCATTGACAGATGAGGTGGGTTATGAAACTGTCCCAACTGGAGCTGACATTAGATTTGAGATAATTACCCTCCCAGGGTGCACATGGATCAATTATATCAGTAACTAACTTTAATTAGGAGAGAAGATGGTACAGTCATTAAGTGATGAGCCCATGGGCTGTGGGCTCCTTGTACTAAAAATCCCCCCTGGACTTGAGGCACTTTGGTTTGCCTCAGTTTCCCACCTGTGAGGTGGGAATCATATCATGTATTAATAATATACTCCCTCATGAGAATTCCCCTCCTCCTCATCCACAAATCTTTCTCCTTATAATCTTTGGAGCAGCACCAAGTTCCACTGTTCTCTGCATTTCCATTAAAGTCCTGTCTGATCACTGGTATCTTTTGGTTTCAGCCTTTCAACTCACTTTCCTAAATAGCTGGAAATTTCCTTTTCTGCCTCCTGGATCCTTTATTCCTGATTTACCCGATGCCCTGGCTGAGTGATGGATCAACGAGGCACAAGCAGGTAGGTAAGGATGTCCCACGTCACACTGGACCCTCCTCGGAAGAAATTGCTGCTCTAAATGTTTTAAGACTTCCATAATTTAAAAAAAAAGGGTGAAAACGTGGAAGAATTAATATAAATAAATAAACGAAGCCGAACTAAAACCAACAAAACCCCCCTCAGGTAAAACTTCCAATAAATCCATGTTCAGCTCTGCTTTACCAACCATAATTATCCACTTAGGGATTTCATCCCAAACTTGTTTACCGAGGGTGTTATTTATTCCTATCAGTTGCTAAACTGACAAAGATCTGCAGGGATGCTTTAGCAGCAGGAGATAAAAGTGGGCACATCACTAGATGGAAGGTTTGACCCATAGGCTGACCCAAAGACCATTCCTGAATGGAGAGACCTCCAGGAAACCTCTCCCTCTGCAGCTGGGTGATGGTGACTTGAAGAGGACCCCAAACTGAAACCTGACACAATATCCTGAGTTAGGCAAAGTGACACCTTCGTGTCTTGGCGCAGTTTATATATTTAACATGTTCTCACTTATCCTTTCTCTTACAGCATCTCCCTGAACGATGCCAACAGGACATATCCAGCCTGCAAAGCACAAGCAGGAAGCTCAGATGGACCCAGGGAAGACTCAGCCCGTGGTTGTCCAAGGTTCAGTACTCACAGATGAGTCCTGAGCAGACTCTGGCCTTCAAGAAAACCACACAGACATAGCTCAGATAAGATCCCTGAACCCTCATATTCACTTCAAACTTCCAACCCCTGCTCTGTGTGGCCTGTACAATATCAGTGTCTGCTTTTAACAGCCCTCCTTTAAAACCACTTGGGAGCTTCCACTTGTGTTTGGTTTTTAGGATACATGGAAAGAAACCACTGGGGCAGTCAAGTCAAACCGACTCTCTGATTTTTTTGAGGGTTGCCTTTTCTGCTGTTTCTCCTCTTTTTTTCACAGAGGCAGGTAAGGAATCGTGTGGCCAGGCTGTTCCTTGGGAGAACAGTCCTCCCCTGAGGAAAGGAAATCAGAAGGCATTTCCCATGTTCCCCTCACTGTACGTGCACCCCTTCGATCTGCTTTGAGTGAAAGGATTTCCTGGCAGGAGTTGCCTTCAGAGGGCTTGGGATGAAACAAATCAGGATCCTGGCCATCTTTGTGCTCCCTGAGCAAAGCCTGTGCCAGCTCCCTGCTCTGGGGTGCCCAGGCAGGGCAGACAAGATCAACTTAGAGCCCAATCAAGATTCGGGGGCTTGATCAAAGCGGGGAGATAAGAACCACAAAGGCCACCTTTAGGGCTGTGTTACTGATAAGGTGACAGAGCAGGGACTAATCTAGACAACTGGCATAATTGATAATAACCTTGGAGCTTCTGGGAGCTGTTTAATGACCCAGGAATCTGGGGAATGCTGTTGCATGGCAGAATTCCTGGCATGTGCCTAACACAGCCTCTACCTGGGGCTGTGAGAGGAGGCATCATCGGGACAGTTCCATTGGGCTGATGGGTCAACACTGAGCACAAGGATTCCTTCAGACCCTAAAGCTGGGTGCCTGAGACCTTAGCTCTTAGTGCCTGGAACGCCTTGGAATCACCCCATCACCAAGGGGAAGAAAAATGTGTATCTCCCTTGGCTAATTCAGCAGCTGGGAGGCAATCCAAGTTCATTAGACAAATTTGCTTATATAAGCTGGGGAGCTGCGTGTCACACCTCAGCCTGGAATCAATCATGTCTCAGTAGCCATGGTAAAATGTGCAAACAGTGACTTCCAGCTGAGACAAGTTCAGCACAAGCTCGGCCAACGGGGTGGAGGCCCCGGTTTTTTTTGACTCACCTCGTTTGAGTTCCTGCCTCGGGACCTTGAGGGTCTCTGGGCAATGTGCAAACGAGCCACGAGGTCCAGCCAGGGCTGGGAGAAGGAGTGGGGAGGATCTGTGTGTGTGTGTTTGGCTGCCAGCTGGATGGGAAGGATGAGATTGTGCTCCCGAGCTTGTCCCGGCTGGAAGGAACTCACTGGAGACACAACAACCCATGCAGGCTCTGCAGCTGCAGAGAGAGAACCCAATCCCAGGGCATTTTGGAGCAGTACCTCGTGTACCACTGTTGAAATGCAGAGATCTCTATCAGCTCTGAGGGAAGGCAGGTCCTCAGCTGGGGTCAAACAGCAGCACCCCTGGGCTTTCAGAAAGCCGGGACTCAGGTCCTTAACAGCATTTAGCAGCCAGTCTGTCCCTAAAGATACCGACCCCGCTTCCACTGTGACGGCAAAGCCCTTCCTCCTTCCCACCAGCCGCCTTTGCACAGTGCTCTGGTGGCAACTCCACAGCTAAGAGCTGTATTGGGACTTCATCACACTCCTGGGGACCCCAAAAATGAGCCTGCAGGTTACCTATTCCCTTCTTCCACCACTATCTTTGCAGTCAGTCAACGAACTCTGGCCCTTTGCCCCATATATGTGCATTCCTTTGGCCATTTCACATGTCCTGTGAGGAGCCTTTTCTCTAACACCAGCTCTTTGATTAATGAACATGCTGGTTGCCCAACTAATCAGCAGGGTGCTAAAGAGAGATGCAGCACGGTCCTTTAAGTAGTGTTGATCCTAAAAGTCTTTTTACATCTGTGAAAAGGCGCAGCCCTTTCACACCTTTGAAGGGTGGGAGGTTGAGAAATGACCATCTCACACTCAGGGTGTGTCCAAAGGAGGGGAATTCCTGTGTCCTACTCTAGCAAGTGGCAGGAGATCCCTCCTTCACATCATCTTCCCTTAGAAAAACCTAAAGTGGAGCACTAAGCTGAGCTCAGGGGCTCTGAGAAGTTATTATCTGTTCTCACACACTCCAGAGCTTCTCAAATGCACACTGGCAGCTCAGGTAGGACTCATCTGCCCTAACTCAAACCATCTAAAAGGTAGTTATCCAGTCTGACCTGTTCATTCAGTTCCTACCAGATTTTATGGAAGCAAAGGCGCTTTCAGGCAGCAACTCAGGCCACCATCCCTGAGCCATGATAACTTAAGTGAGAAAACTCCCAGTTTGTGGGATTCCAGAATGGTTTGGGTTGGGAGGGACCTTTAAAGCTCATCCAGTCCAGAATCACCTCCCTCGACCTGCTGCCCACCCTGCTGGGGATGCAGCCGTTCCCTCCTCTGGTTGCCATCCTTTCCTTCCTCTGGTTGCCATCCTTTCCTTCCTCTGGATGCCATCCTTTCCCTCCTCTGGATGCCATCCTTTCCCTCCTCTGGTTGCCATCCTTTCCTTCCTCTGTATGCCATCCTTTCCCTCCTCTGGACGCCATCCTTTCCCTCCTCTGGATGCCATCCTTACCCTCCAGTTTCCCTCCAACTGCACCACTCAGCTTGGTGTTGTCTGCAAACCTGCTGAGAGTGTGCTAAATCCCACTGACCACGTCCCTGGTAAAGAAACACTGATCAGGAACCAGCACTGGACACAAACATGGACCCCTGAGGGACCCCACTTGTCACTGATCTCCATCTGGACTCTGAGCCATTGACCACCACCCTCTGGATGTGACCACCCCACCAATTCCTCACCACTAAACACTCCATCTATTGAAGCCATGTCTCTCCAATGTAGAAGGAAGAGTATCGTGGGGCACTGAATATGGCAACTTTTCATGAGTAACAGTGTGAAGAAACACAAACCTGGTCACAGCAAATTACTGAAGTCAGGGGGAGATTATCAGTTTCCACACTTTGTGTGATTATCAGTTTGCACACTGGCACACCAAGTCACTATTTGGCAGCTTCACCATTTCATATCCAAAGAATTGAATATCCAGGTCCTGGGGCTGAGTACACACAGTACTGCCAAGAGAGCCCTACAGTCACATCCTGAATTCCAGCTCTTCAGTTGCCTATTCTATCTTACCGATTGGATTCAGCTTCACCCAAGTCAGGGCAGCCCTGGTGGTTCCCACCAGCTGAAGATAAACCCTCACTGAATTCCAGTAAGAGATCACTCCTTTGGTTCCACCCAGCCATAAAATAGACACCTCCATTTCACATTGCCCATGGTCTTGCCTGGAATCATGTTCAATAAGCCAAATGGCGGTATATTAAAAACACTGACATTCCAGAGCATCCAGGCAAACTGCCTGTTGCCCTGGTATCTAACTCGTATCTTTCCTTCTCCTGGTTCTGCCCACTGGGGAACGATTCCTCCCGAGTTTCCTCTACTACACACACCTGACAGAGGTTTGGGAGCTATTATCCCCGCCGTTGTTTGGCCCCGGATTAGTACCTGCTAATCTTTGCTCATCAGCACCAGTCCTTCCAGCCCTCTGGCTCTTTGAACGCCCTCCAGCCCGTCGGTGCCTCCCTGGCACGGGCGCGGGGACGGAACGCCGCGGTCCCGGCTGCGCTGGCTGGTTATCAGCCCTGCCAGCCCAACCCCCCCGGGCTCAGCGCTCCGGGCCCCGCGTGTTCCTGCCCCGCGTGTCACGCTCAGGCCGAGGGGCTTTGCGTGGCCGTGCGGGGCTGGCCCGGCTCGCGTGGGGCTCCGCGGGGCGGTGCGGTGCGCGCCGGCAGCGACCGCAACGCTGCCCGTGAAAACGCGGGGGTAGGGGCTCTGCCTCCCTCTGTTTACTCTCCGGGGGGTGACCGAGGTGTTGGCACGCAGTGAATGAGAGCGAGTCATTCACAAGTTCCTGCCTGCCAGCGGAGCTGCCGCCGCTTCCGTGCGTGGGCTCCGAGCCCCACGCCAAGACACGGAGCCTCCCGAGCCCCTTTCCTTTCCCCCGGACGTTCGGCGAGGCTGGGGGTCATGCACGCGTGTTGCAGCGCTGCTGGGGGCTGGTGTCAAGCCACAGCAACTCTACTTTGATGGGTCATCTGAAGCTGAGGCGTTTTTTCTATGCCAAATGCTTTGATGACCCGCCCGCGTTCAGCGCAGCTGCCGCGGTGGTAAATTGAAGATTATCCCCTGCAACGCCACAACTTTTCCTTCTAGGTAAGACAAACAGCTCAGTTTTCTTCTTCAACAGTTATCAGACACGGATCTAAATCAGCACCACTTGATTGCTCCTGAGAGTGAGAGGTACTTCAGGTCAATTTAAAATCGGTGACTGGCGCTAGACTTGCAGTTTCTGGAAGCTGTGGCCTTCCTTCCCCTGCACACATCAAACAGAGCTTCCCCTTCCCTGAGCAGAGGCTCAACCTGATCCAGATCAGCTGAGCCAAAACACAGGAGGACGGTTAACTCTTTTTCTTTCATGTTTCACCCCGCTGTCTCCATGACCAGTGACTCCCTGTGACAGTCAAGAGCTCCACGGCCAGGCCAGCAGAGTTCTCCACCAGCGTTCCCACTTCCAGGACAAACGTTCCCTACTGCACATAACTCGCATTACTTTACGTAACACCACTTCCAGTCAGGAACAGACATTCCAAAGCAACCCTGACAGCTGCCTTTTGGGAGAAACTGTATGTGCCTGCTTGAAATTACTGGGACGGTTTGTTTTTCTCCCCTCAGTCTATCACAGGTTGAATTCCCAGGGTGGAATTCCATTGCTGGAGCACGTTGAGTACCATTTGAGGTGCTCTACAGTGCCCACCTGGCTCCAGCCTGCCTCCCTAAAGCATGTGGGTTCCTCAGGTGACAGAAAACATCCCAAATGGCACTACCCACTCCTACAGAACCACAGGGAACCTTAAACCTCCCCTGAACGTAGCAGGATTGGGATCATTCACCAGGAACTGATATCGTGGGAAGGGAAGGGAAAATCAAACAAAACCGGCTGTTATTTTGAACAAAATGTTAAAACTAAAAGGAAAGGAAAAGGAAACTTGCAGCATTGTACAGGCTACTGAAATATACTGATTTAAAAAATAAATAAATAGATGTTTGGGTCATTATTTCTGCAACTCTCAGTTTATCTCCTGTGTACTCACAGCTCCCTTGGAATTGGACCAGTTCTGTGATTTTGGCTCACATAAGGCAGGAATTGCAGCAGGCAGAGAATCTCCAGCTCTCTGAGTCATCATAAACACCTATAAAACTACGTGGAAATCACTAATGATTTACCTACATGGGACACCATCACAGAGCAACCAGGATTGCCAGTGTATTCCTACCTATTCCTCACAAACCCCGAAACACAAGGAGTCAGCAGCCCCTGCATTTGAATAATGTGCAGTGGAATGTCCCCAGAGTAACTTCTGCTTCTTTGAAAGGGGGTAAATCGCTCCACATTCAGGATGGTTTCTCAGCTGTGGGATTGGCAGCGACTACACAGGGTCTTTGGGAGACCTGAATTCTTTAGGAGGGGCAAGTGAAGACTCCAAAGAGAACCCAAATAGGTCCCTTGGCGTGCACTGGGAGGTGGGATCCACTTGTCCAGCTGATGGCCTCTGCAATGTCACTCTCTGCATCTGAGCAGTCACCCCGGTGTCCTTTCCAGAGATCCAGAGGAACCCACCATTCCAGAGCACACCTTGACGTGTCCTCATCTCATTTCATTTCACTGCTTTTGACACCTTCAGGGGGAGAAACCTGGCTCGCTCTAACCATCCACTTCTCCTCTTTATCAATGAGGCAGAAGAAGGTGTCCCTGTCACAGATGTCCGAGGGTGGGATGTCCCAGGGAGTGTCCTGGAGGAACCACCGCTCAGAATCCCCTCACCCGTGATAAATCCACGGCTCCACCCGCGGCCCAACCTCATGGTCAAGCAAGTGGAGCTCAAATTGCTACCCCGGTAGTTGACCCACAGCAATCCTACACGTGTGAATTCCTAGCCTACAGCAAACGCTGGCGAACGTGATTTAAATTAACCCTTTTTTATTGTGGGTAAGCAAAGCCTAATTAGCCGAGTCGCTGCAGGCAACCCGCGAGCGCGCAGGCGGCTCCCAAGGGTCAGCTGATGTGCGGTGACTTGTTGCACCGCAGAAACCCGATCGGGAGTTTAATTTGCTAGAACTTCCCCACACGGGCAGAGCCCTCAGACCTGCCTTCTGATTCCTGCAGGAGCCTGGGGCGGTACAAAACGGACTAAAAGCTGCGTTGAAGGAGGAGGGGAACGGTCGCAGCGAGAACCCCTCCGTGCTGGGAGGTGCCAGGATGTGGTGGAGGTCGGGGTGGGCTGCTCCAAACCCCTCCATTCTGCAAGAATCTACAAGTGATAACCATAAAATCCCCTCCTAAACCCCTTAATCTTTTTTTTTTTCCCCCATCTTAAAATGTTAAGAGCTGCTTGCATCTAAGAGCAACAGATCTGGTTCTAGAGCATCCCTCGTAACAGTCGTGCCCAAAATAAAACTATAAACATATTTGTTTATCACAGGCAAATTAATTTGTAGACGAGTTAATAGCCCCTCTTGTTTCTGAGGGAGGAAACAACAAATAAAGGTCGCCAAAGGTCCTTAATCCTTGCTACCACAATAGTCCGGGTAGGTCTAAGTCACAAACAGGTGTTAGAAGAGACAACTTTCAAGAGAGACACTGAGATTTTTTTTTGCTCCCATCCCATCTGTGTTTCCTGCTGCCCTGGGAGAAGATAGGAGAGGTTTTTTCCGCAGTCTGGCAGTGAAATGGGAACCAGTGATGGTTCACTGAAACCAGCCAAATTCAGCTTAGAAGTAGACCTGAATCACACTGATGTTGAATCCCCAGCTGGCCGAGTCCACCAAGAGAAAAGATGGATTCTCCCACCCTCCTGACAGCTTCAAGATCACAGCTGAAAGCTCTTCCCAAAAACGCATTTCGGCCCAATTTGTTTGGGTGAGGGGGGAAAAATGTGGAGGAATCCTCATCATCATCCTAAAAAATGATCCCACAGAGCCTCACATCCCACACCCACTTCGAGATGGGACCAACAGTCAATCAGTAACACTGAAATGTCCCAGGGTGGGACTCAGCTCCCAGACTGAGACACAGAAAACTGTCCAACAGGCCTGAGTCTGCCTCTACTGAGTCCACACAGAATATTTGGCTGTTAAACCTTCTCTATCCAGGCTTGCAGGGGACCCCTGTCACCTCTGGAAACACGGAGCAGGACCTCCCTAAATAAGTCATATGCCATGACAATTGAAGGAGTTTCTTAAATCTAGGGAGGAAACAGGATGGAAAGAGCATGAAAGGTCATCAAGCAGGGCCATCCCAGAGCAGATACTTGCAGACATGGGTGAGGCCCCCTTTCAATCATCTCTTCTCAAGGCTGAACAGCTCCCTCAGCCTTTCCCAATTCCGTTTAAATCTTGCAAAGCTAAAACTCGGCGTTTACTTCTCGTTGCAACTTTTGCCGCAACGGCAGGAACGGGATAATCATCACAAAAATGAGTTGCCGTGGACCTTTGAAGGTCAGGGGAGACCAGACACACTCCCTGCAAAGCCACAGGAGCTGTGATGACATCTCAGGAGGTTCTGAGGGAATCTCCCTGTTTCCAGGTTGCCTCCTCTGAACACACATCCACAAAAGCCTAATGAAATACCGAGGTCTGTGCTGATGAAATCTGTCTGGAGACAGTGACTTTCCCACTGGGGAGGTTTGAAGCAAAGCAGAGCCAGAAAGAAGCTTCCAGAGCTTGTCTAGAAACTCCCCTGGAGTCAGGGTTGCCATGGAATTAACCCAATTAGATTTTGGGATGACGTGCAGGTACTGGCGAACTTCTCAAGCCATAACACTGCGCAAGCAGCTTCCTCAGTGACCTCATGGTTCACCCCTGCTCTGCAATACCCTTGGTGTGGTATTTGTCAGCTTTTGAAGGGGCTCTCAAGGCTGCAGGACTTCAACAGATTTACAAAATCAAACCAACCCTCACCAGGATTGGAATTTACCACAATATTCGCTGGAATTTCACAGGTGCTCATGGCAGAAACCAGTGCTCCCTTCATCTAATCCCTCCTTAACACCTAAAAGTTAGGAATCCAGTTAATGGTATCACTTTAGCCCCTGCCTGACCTCACAGAAGAATTGATCAGGGCCACTGAAGAGCAAGCTGCTCTGTCCTGAGGGAGATGTCCAGGACAGGTGGGATGAAATGCCTTCTGGGGGAGTTTGGCCCTAAAAAAAAAAGGAGTCTGTGGGTTCATGGAACGACATGAATCCACATGGAAGCTGTAACGTGGAAGATGTAAACTAGATGTTTAATTGTACGCACACAGAAAGTATCCAACAGCGAGTTCAGAGGGAGAGGTTTTAAAATCACCTTTCAGCATGGTTTTAAGCTAAAGGAGGAGAGGTTTAGATGAGATATTAGGAAGAAATTCCTGGCTCTGAGAGTGGGGAGGCCCTGGCAGAGGTTGCCCAGAGAAGCTGTGGCTGCTCCTGGATCCCTGGAAGTGTCCAAGGCCACGCTGGAGCAACCTGGGCTAGTGGAAGGTGTCCCTGCCCGTGGCAGGGCCTGTTATTTCTATGATTCTGTAAAATAGCAAACACTGTTGGCAGCTCAGTATTTCTCCAAAACATTTCCAAAGTTACCTCAAGCCATTGGCAAGCCACAGACCATGAGCTGAAAGGTGCAGTGATGAAGGATTGCTTCTGTTTTCTCCACAAGGTCTTGGTTGTTCCCAAATCCATAAATGGTTTATCACCGTGCACACCAGGCTGGTGACAACACTCCAGTCCTAAAGGAAACTGTGGATCAGCAGCCCTGAGACCAGTAACCATTTCTGATACTGGCCAGAACCAGCTGCTCCGGAAAGAAATACAAGTGCCCTGCCCAGGATTTTTGTGGAACGTTATTTCCTTGCAAAAACCTCACTCTGGCCTTCAGTAGCCAGATGTCACCTTAAGCCCAGAAATTAAAGCTCCAAAATACTTAGGACAACTCTGAATACTTGTTACATTTCTGTAAATATTGCCTGGAAAAATTCAATTGAGAAAGGTTGTGTTTAAATTGGAAGAATTCTGTTGGCTGCACCAGAGAGGATTTGGGTCTTTTATCTCCAGGCAAGATCACCAAGGAAGGGCAAGGAATGACAGACACATCAGCCTCTCTTGAAACAGGGATAAAAACCTTCCAGACACCGAGTGGTATCAGAGAAATGGTATTTGTGGGGTGTTCAGGAACTCTGACCGACTCCCAACTCTGTCCAAAAGGGAGGTGTTCAGGCTGTTTCTGGAGTGGATGGAGAGAGAGAGAGACAACTCCAGACAGTGATTCAGCACATCCACTAGAAAGATTCCTATCTCAGGAAGGATGAATCTCCCTCAGAAGGTGCCCAGCTTTCTAGAGGGAGGGAAGATAATTAGCTGAGATAGCTGAGCCTTACACGGCTAGAACTGAGTGGATTCCATGCAGAGGTCTGTCATGGGAAGGTTCTGTCACCCAACAGAGCACAGATACAACTCTTTCCACACTTGGAAGCAGCTCAAACTTCCTGAGAAAACCCTGTTTTCCAAACAGAGCTGTCCTGAGCTGGTGGGACAGTTCCTCGAGGATGAGTTGAATCTTCCCCATCGCACTCGAGAGGAGATGCCGCAAGATAACTTGAGTCAGCCAGTCTTTGGCATCATCATGAGACAAAGCCCCAGCCCATAAACAAGTGGGTTGTTAAGGTTTCTTTGGGGGGGTATTTGTTGACTGGAAAATTCAGTTTGGTTCCTGGTAAATTTGAAGGGCATTTTCCCTTGTTCTGTCCTTGGGCTCATGCCTGGTTGTGCTCAGCCTTTTCCTAGGAAAGGTTTCTATCTCTGCAGCCCTGGGAGGCTCCCAGGCTGGCGCTCCAAGGAATGAAACCAAGGGCTTTCCTGCAGGACTGCTGCCTTCCTTTGTGGCCATTTCCCAGCTCTATGGGAAGCACGAGGAGAAATGCTGAGTACTCGGTGACCTCCAGGCAACCTGCGAGCACTGCCCATCCCACAACCACACCAGCTTTTTTTTTTTTTTTTTTTTTTGTTCCAATGGGTAAATAGTGGTTTATGTGCTTAACTTCATATCTCCACATGTTTAAACCTGGCTGCGAGAAACAGGAATATTAATATAATGTCAGTGCCCAGAAGGTCTCTGGCTGTGGAGGCAGCAGAGCAACTACCCACGTTGGCTGAAGGACGATCTCAAGGACCTCAAGTTCTCTGCCAAAAAACAGGGCAGTGGAGCCAGTCTCAGCACACCCTTTCTGGAAGACCAAAAATGCACTTAAATAGCTATGACTGGAAAAATGGAAGTGATAAAATTGTGGGGGGATATTTTTGGGTTTTTTTGTTTGTTTGTTTGTTTTTGTGAAACAGAAGAGTTTGGGTTTTGTTTCTCAAGGTTGCCGAGGTTGGAGGCACAGACCCAAGTTTCCGGGAGTCAAAGCGGGGTGTGAGCCACCTGAACACCCACGTGAACATCCTTCCCCCCACCACGGTAAATGTGAACCACCTCGTGGTTTTTGCAGGGAAAGAGGATTCACACGGGCAGTTACCGCAGAAAAACTGGCATCTTCTGAGTTCACACCCTAACTGAGCTCCTGGTGATTTGTTCACGTGCCCAGCCCCCGAGGTGCCATTCCCAAAGCGAAGTTGGAGGACGCAATGTCCCCTTTAAACTCCCAGTCAGCAGCTTGGTGGTTATGGCACCTTCCCATGGCATGGGAAAACAAGCTCCAGAGGTTCCTCCTGCTCGGCTGGGAGCAGGGTTTGGAACCCAGGTTTCCCCGGATCTCAGCAGCACGCCCTTGCCGATAGAATACGCTGTTCCACAGAACTGCCTAATCAATTAGTCACATTGACTGAGGCTTGGCCAGCGCTGGGGGTTGAGCCAGGAACCTCCGGGGCTCAGAGCAGCGGCTCTCACCACCCATCATCCCCGAGACCCGGCTGCAGATCGGGATAGGGAGCACAGGGATGGATTTTGCAAGTGCTGGAGCCCAGCAGGACAGGGGCAGAAGTCCTGCGGTTCTGCCTTTGCATGCCCCAAAACCCCATCCAGCTCCACGCCAAGTTTTGCTGCACGTTGTCAGATGTGTACAAGCCTTAACTGGGCTCCCTCTCTCTCTCCTGCAGTGGGATGGGAGATGGGACTGAGATATGCCAGCAATTTCCATACGTTATTGCTGGATGTCCCTGATATGAGGCATGTATAATAATGTGCTGTGGATCAGCCCAACTCAGGAAAGACTCTCCCTGCTCTCAGGCTGGATCTCAACCTGGGTGACCCCAGCTGAGCATAGAAAAGGAACAGAACTGCCCAGATATTTAAGGATAAACACAAGGCAAACACAGCATTTTCCTGGCCCAGAGTCAAAGCATGAAGCAACCAGTAGGATCAAGACCTAAAGGAACTCGGAGTCTTAAGACACGAGACAAAGAAATTGCTCCAAAGCAGCGCTTTCCTGGCCCAGAATCAAAATGTGAAGCAACTTGTGGGATCCTAAAGGAGCTCAGAGTCTAAAAGGATTGTCCTAAAGTCTGTTACAGTGAAAGGAAATTTTTCTTTGAGTTCCACCTGTCTTTGGAACAGAAGAGGGATATGTGCCTCTACCTACTTGTGCATATACATATAGACATATGTATTATATACATATTTAACTACCTTCCTTCACAATCCAATCTTCTGCTCTCCAAAGAATCCTCCAAGTAGTTCCTAACTGGACTTTTCTGGATGTCACTGGGAGCTGCCGACACCAATCCACCAGGGAAATGGGTGCATTTCCATGTCTGTCCTGCTCCCCAGCTGTGGCTTTTCTCTCAAACCCTTCATCGCTCCCCTTCCCTCTGTCCTGTGCACCAAAACACCTGCAATGTGGAGGTGCCTGCCTGGTGAGGGTCTCAAAGATTTGAGTCCTGCTTTGGGAGGCAGAGGGACTTTTTACGGTACTTCAAGGGGAACGGTTTTAACTAAATGAGGAGAGATTTAAATTAGATATTGGGAAGAAATTATTTTCTCAGAGGGGTGATGGATAAGGCTGTGGATGTCCCATCCCTGGAAGTGCCCAAGGCCAGGTTGGATGGGGCCCTGAGGACTTGATGCAGTGGGTATGAGGGGGGGATTGGAACTAGATGAGCTCTGAGGTCCCTTCCAACCCAAACCGTTCCGTGATTCTGTGAAACAGAAGATGAAGAGATGAAAACAAAACCAAGAGCAGGGAGTTATTCTGTGGGCACTGAAAGCGGTGAGCACTGACTCCTCTGTCCTTCTGCCTGGATCCAGGATGTCCTGGGAACATTCAACACACAAATTCTTACTCACATGCACACACACACATCTGCACACACACTGCAGCCCTGGGAGGGCTCAGATCACATCTCTCCTCTAGTTAAATGCCCCCTTTTTGTGAGACTTTTGGGCATCTGATGACTTGTGGGCATCTAATACTTCTGAAAACCTCTGCCAAGGGAAGCTCTTTGGGCCAAGGGGTTCAGATGCCATTACAGGGACGAACAAGCAGCAGGATTGCTTAAGTCTAGGATCATGTACAAACTAGTTCTAAGAGATGGAACAGAGGACAAATGCATCTGAGAGCCCTTCCATGAAGTCCCTCTTTGCCCCCCAGCCTGCCAACCCCCCCGGGACCACGAAGACCATGACCTGAAGGACATCATTCTTTTGCACAAACTCTCCCCTTACAGTCACAATCTTCATAAAAACACTTTGGAAGGGCCAGAATTTCACAGGAAAAGGGACGAACGTCGCTGCAAAATTACACAAATCACACCTGAGGTCTCTCCATCTGTTCTTTCCTAAGATTAATAATGAAGTCTAACTTAGCACAGCAGCACCTAAGGCTGAGTTCATGCCTAACTTAGCACCCAGTTTTAATGGCAAAACCTGTGTAGAGACCTGATATTTAAGTCAGTTTAGAGTTCACATCACCTCCCTCACTCTTCCATCGTATTGATGCCACTGCATCCTTCTGGCATCAAGGAAAACCCCGGGTATCTCTTCTGACACCTTTAAGATCACAGAAATTTAAGATAAACCAAACTCTTCCTCATTCACAGTAAGAGAAACAGTCTGGGAATTTGAGGACTAGACAGCACGAGTGTATGAATAAATCCCTACAGATCTTATCAGCAGGGTCAGCAGAACCTGCAAATCTGAAGCTCAGGAGACGACGTAAGTTGTTGAGTTCTCTGCAGGGATTTCAGAACCATGATCGGCTTTGAGGGTGGTCTCTGCCATGGTGGCTCCACCTGGCAGCTCACCAGTGGTTACAAAAATCAGTCCATTTGACAAATTCTTTGCCAAATGGTGCTTCTACAGGAGCCCTTGTCTTGAATGAGCCTTTGCGCTGTGGGCCGACACCAGAGAAACCAAACCGATCAGGAATGCAAATTCCCTGTCCATGGGGCCCTGCAGCTGAGGGCAGGAGGAGCACAAGGATTTGGGCACGATGGAAACTGGAGCGTCTGACCTAACCTTGTTCACCCAGGCACCCAGCCAGGCACCTTGGTTCTTCTGATCAGCAGCACCGGGAGATGGGCTGCTGCGGGGACTCAGCGATTGTCGGCAGGCAGAGATTGACGTCAGCCACAGGCAGGGTGAATCGCAGCCAGGAAGTGCCAGCCTTCATTCATGGGCTGGGAAGGGAGCTGAGATGACTCCCTGGGGTGGGATGTCCAGCCCTGAGCTGGAGTGTGAGGAGCCCTGCCCAGCCGTGCTGCGTCAGCGCCGTGTTCGTCCGTCTCTGCAACGCAGAGGATGGACCTAAACCCTCCCCTCCCGGTCTCTGTCCCACTGACTCATGTGTGTCCAGCTGCCCTGGCTGTTTGCCTCACCCCAGCACTGGTTATTTTTTTTTAATAAACAGTGAGTCAAAGGTAACTCCAGCCCAGCTTCTCCTCCTCTACCTCAGGCTCGGCTCAGTGACCCCAAACTGTCCATTGAAATGGGATGTGGGCACCTGCCCCTGCCAGAGACTGCAGGAAACTCTCATTTCCCAGCTTTTTGATTCTCATCTGTCCAGGTCACCAAGCTCTTTACTCAGGCTCGTGAAGGAATATGACCAGAGGTCCCGTATCCCAGGGATGTGCTTTAACCCCCCTGAGTTATCTTTCCCCCCTGGTTTATCACCAAGTCTGCAATTCATTAGATAGCCAAAGTTTTTGCATATCACCCTGGCCTCCTGGTACTAGAGATTGCCAAAACTGGGCTCTTGCATGCCAGAGTCCAAACAGTTCTGCCCTATTTCTGGATCCTGTGTGCAGGACCAAATTCCTCCACAGGAGCACCACTATTGCTGACAGACACCACCAGGGCACCTGTGAATATGTGCCAGACTATACAAATCTTGAATTTTTTAGTTTCTCCCCTAGAATCTGGAGAATCTTCTGGTCCACGTGAGCGTTAAATTGCAATTTCAGTGGAGCTGACAGAGAGCTGTGCTGAGAACACACTGCCTTGTGTTGGGGCTGAGCGGGAGCCTTTCATTCACCAGGAGACATTTCATCAGCAGGACGGAGGGACTCGCTGCTCCTTTGGATCACAGGCCTCCCATGTGCCTGTGGGCAAGTTGCACCGAGGATTTCAGTGGCCCTGAATTAGCATTTCCCTGTCTGATTCCCAATCTTCTGCTAATGTGTCTTATCTCTTCTCTTTCAACTCAGTCGTTTGCCCCATCTGTCTGGGCCTTATACTCAGGCAAGAACCAGTTCCCACTGTGCCCTTATTCTCTGTTGTGACTCTCAGGTTTTGCAATCAATCCACTAATACCCACGGCCCTGTCCTGTTAGGATCCAGTAAGCTCCTTCCTCAGCCAGACGATATTCCTGTCAGCAATGACTCAGTGTTAACCACCTCTTATATATCCATTACTCCTTCCCAGTTCGGATTTAGGTTTATTTAATCCGGCCCGGGGCACGTGAGGATGGATGAGGTGATTTCTGGATCAAAGGGTTTAATGGTGGTAGCAGATGTTACACCTATTTTTGCAAACCCAACAGTGGGGCGCATCTCCACCGAGCCAAGGTGTCTAATTGTTGGGCAGCTCAGTCTGTGCTGCTTGACTCCTGTCCTCTCTGTGGCAAGGGAGAAGAAAACAAGCACTTCAAAAAAAAAAAAAAAAAAAAGAAGAAAAAAAAAAGCTAATCCACTTTTCCTCAGAACGAGGAAATTCATAATGAGCTGAGGGTATTCATGGAGCAGCCACTGCAATCCACTGACAAGGGGCAGCTCAAGAAAATCGCTTAATTGCTCAGGTTGCAGCAGTGCCATCAATAATTCTGAGGCAAAGAGCACGAATTATGTGCCTAAGCAGCCTTGCACTTCCCTCCTGTTCCTTCTCCCCTCAGCTTCTTCTTGTTTTGTCTGAGCACTTCCACCAGCAAATCTTTCCACATCGTGACCCAACCACATCCCTGCCAATGCTGCAGCAAAGCAGCTCTCAGGGCCTTTTCCCTCTATGGATTTATGCTGTTTGCAAATGGGAGCATATCTAGGCCTTGAAAAATAATCAGCACGCTTGGTTCAAGCAGCTGGTGAAGGGGTCAGGATGGGATGAGATTCCCAATCCCTGAATCCTTCATCTTTCTGAGATATGGGATTTTTGCTCAGCTTTTCTGCACACGTGTGGAATGAGACACCAGAACTTCAAGTGGAGAATATTTAAAGGTTATTTGGTCACTAAAGACACCCCTTGAAGGGTCTTCCAATGGAAAAATCCCCTTTCAGCACTCCACAGGTAGATCACAAAATGCCCAGGTGCTCCAAGCCTTTAGGAAAATTCAAAGAAGGCCAAAATTCACCTGCCTAAAGGGAGATATCTTTGCCTGTCCTGGTCACCCAGGATCCTCCTGCAGGGAATGGTTAGAAAACTGGCACAGCTGGGATGTGATTCATCCCATCCAAAAGTAAAAGTGTGACATACGGCAGATGAGTTGCATCTTATTTCTCTCCACTAACTCTAAAGGACGCTTGGCTGGAGACCGCAAAAGCTCTGAGAAGATTGTCCCTCCAGGAAGGATAGAAATCAAAGGTGGATCTCCTAAAAAACCAGCTTTAACCAGGTTTTTGTGCCTCTGGAGGAACTGTGGGTCTCCCAGAAAATTATACAAATCTCCTCTGATGCCCAGTAGCCTTTCCCCAATCTTCACTGGGATTTGGAAGGAGTCCTACCTGCCCAGCCTGTCCCGTTTCTTCCCAGCTCCTGTAGGCTCATTAAAAAAATTGGGAATTCTCCCTTAATTATGTGTCCCCCGGGCTGCAAAGGATTTGGAGTTGTTTTCTGTCGTGCCACACAACACTGTCTAACAACAAGCTCTGTTGTTGCTCTTCTGGGGGCAGAGGGACAAAGTGAATGGAGGGCTTGGCATCCGTACAAGGAGTTTCATTCCTGCCTTCCCACCCCTCAATAAATATCTCTATTAGACAGGGTGCACCCTCTGGAAGCAGAAGGAGCTCCTGCTCTGCTCGGCTTCGTTTCACAGGCCTGGCTAGGACAGAGGTGGACTCTGCTCCACCCCACAACGGGAATCCCTGTTGACAGAATTCTCCCAGAAATTTCCCTGGAAAGCCGAACGTGGATAATTTTGGCCGTAAAACCACATGTTCCAACGGCGGTGTAGAGGAGATACAAAGCTGGGAAGTGAAATTAAGGGATACAAGCTGGGGAAAGGGAAAAGATTTCAGAGAACTGAAGGAAAAACAAAATCAGGGGAGCTCTTGAAATGCAGATACAAGTCTTGCATTAATCAGAGCGGCCACGTCCCTCTGCTGAGATAACTCGTGACAGGGACACAAGAAAACCACTTTACGTCTCTTTTTAAGGAGTTCTGAGATAAAATTCTACTACAGTCTTGAGGGAATGACTTATGGATGTGGTTGGAGGATGGTGGGAGGCTCTGGGTGTGTTTGAGGATAAGGAGCATGAGGAAAATGGATTTATTCTCTGGAGAGTCCTGGATTAGAGGCAGGATTAAATATGTCACAAAGGAAGCTGCAAAACACTCGAGCTGCTCAGGCTTTCAGCAGCTGGACTGAGACATGACAAAATACGGCTTGGTGTGGATCTGTGGTGGAGAGAGGTGGTCTGGAGGGGTTTGGTACAAGCCTGGATGGAAGGAATGTTCCTGCAGTGGCTGCAGCCATTCCAATTCACCGATGGGCACCGCAGACCTTATTAAAATACAGGAAAGCAGTGGAGAAAAAGCCCATGATTTGAGCCATGTGAAATGATGCCAGGAAATGAGAATTACAGATTTGAACAGCTAGGAAACAGGGAAGTGAGCTAACCCTCCAGAAGGATTCTCTAGTTTAGGTATAATCTGACTAAACTTGGGTGACAGCGGTGGAGGTAGTTCTGAGCTGATTTCCTCAACTGCTCCACAGGATCAAGTCCAGTCAAAGAACCGAGACCTGAATTGCACCATAAGAAAGTTCCCACTTCTCCCTGTCACAGAAAGGAGCCAAGGCTCGGATGCAGACACCAAGATTGCAGATGTAATAAATAACGTGGATTCCAGCCCAAGGCTTTGCTCAGTTGCCTGCAGATAGAAGTGCCACTGAGATGTTCTGGGGCTTTCAGGCCTCCATCTCCTGCTGAGAAAGGGGCAGGTGATCAGTGGACTGTTTACAATCCCTTCGAGGCCTCTGAGGACAACCAGGAGGCCACCAAGCACCTCAACTGGCAGCAGAACCTGTGCAGGGGCTCCTTAAGGGAACCTGGAACCTTCACTTTTGGCCTGGATGTCATTCCAGGAGGGTGTGTTTGAACGCTGGGAACGATGCAAGGCAACCAGGAGAGTTTCCAAACCTGGGATGAACACAAGGCCTGGCCTGAAATGTGAGGGTCTACCATGACCTGAGCGCAAGGAACCCGAGATACTGTCTGAGCCTTCCAGGCAAACCTGCTCCAACACCCTTTGAGCCTGTGGAATGGGAGGAACGACCATCCCAGGCCATCCCAGACACCTGGAATACCTTGTGAGGGCAGTGATGTAAGCAGGGAACCAGCCCACAGTGCTAGGATGTGACCTTGGTGAGGCCTGAGAGTGTTCCAAGATGCCAGAAGAGAAAGGCATTTCACACCGACGGGGTGCGGAGGAACATCCACGTGGGAAAAGAGCCACAGCATCCCTGCGAATAATTCCCACTGGACCAATACAAAGCATAACTGGCTATTATTGACACCAGGAGACCAAAGGCACCTTGAAGTCCTTTGATGGCTCAGCCTCCACAAATGCAAAGCTCTCCCTGAACAGCAGCAACATCCAAGTGGGAAGGGGGCTGTGAATATGCAGGTGACAAGGCAGGAAGAGAGACAAACAACACCTTTGTGATGCAGAACAGCTCTGCCCCGGCTCCCAGCCTGCTTTGAAAAGCCGTGCCCTATGTTAGGAGTTCAGAACAGGGGATTTAATGTATCAGCTCTTCCTCCCTCCCCTTGATTTTTTTGGAAGTTCCAGTAGAATTTGGGGCGAACCCACGAACTGATGAATTTTTTGCGTGTTGTGCAGAGATGACAACAGGGCTTGAAGCAAATCCTTCCACTTTTAAAGGGGACAGAAGGGGAGAAAAGCATCACGGGTGGCCTGGGATAGATGGGGACTGTTGGCACAGACAGTTTCAGGGCTGGCTTTTCTGCAAGACCAACCCCAGGTCTGATGCAGCAAAGCCCTGATGGACACACCACAACAGGGTGAGTGTCCCTGACTACTCCTCTCCTTTCAGTATTCAGTCCCACTGAGTTTGGCCGGGCTCTGGATCTTCTTTTGGCTCTAAGTGGCGACAGCAAAGCAGAAATGGGTTTAGTGGGACCTTTCAGGCTGGGAACTCTCTTGCTGCAGCCTTGGGGCTGTGCCTCAATCCCGTGTGTGGACAAGGCACACGTGCTCTGCCCAGCACTTCTCCCTTGCTATTTGCCCTTCCTTTCTGCTGTATTTTAGTGGGTTTCACTGGTGACATCACCCCAGCACCGGCCACCACCCGACTGGGCAGAAGGCACCAAGCTCCCAGCGGGTGCCTGTTTTCAACCTTCTCCTCCTTTTCAGCCGTGATCTCCGGACCTCCCGCCTGCTCCTCCTTCCAGCTACGCCCCACAGGGTCTCCTTTGGGATCCAAAGCGGGATCCTGAGCCCACTCCTGCTCTGGGAAGGAAATTTCAGCACGGCTGTTGGTGGGACTGCTGGGAGGAGGCTGTGAGCTCACACCCAACCTGCTCACCGTCCCCGGGAACAGCTCAGCTGTCCAAAGCGAGCATCCTGACTCAGCGCCCGCAGGATTCCCCCCTCGACACACTTGAGCAAGGCCCGTGAAGTGCTGTCATTAAGCCCAATAAAGCCCTTTGAAATGCGGCCGGGCCGTTTGAGTCACGCACTCGAGGAACGCTGAGCGGCCACATCAACCCAGCGCTGGTCCCGTTGGGATTTTCCTGCGCGATCAAAAGCGCGAAGGAAAAAAAACAACTAAATATTTGCTCCTCGTGGGGTCTTAACGTGGAAAAACCTCCTTCCCCTGCTGCTTTGCACCCGTGATAACAACCAGGGATGCAGGAATTGGTGAAGAGAGTGTGAAAAAGCAGGGCTGGAGTGGAGCTGCAAGCAGGAAAGGGATCCCACAGATTTGGGATGGAGACACCAGTGACTCAGCCTGCTTTCCCCTGGTACAATCAGGAATCCCTAACTTTCCTTTCCTAGTAGAAACCACGGACCCACAGCAAAAAAATCAAGGCTGATTCTTTAGAGGGAACACTCAAAAAGCCCTTTTTTGGCTGGCAGAAATCAAAGCAATGCCCACCCACCCCCCTGTTCCAGCTCCTCTGGTTGGAGATGTCCCTGCTCATTGCAGGAGGGTTGGACTAGATGACCTTTAAAAGGTCCCTTCCAACCCAAACCATCCTGTGATTCCAAATGCTCAGGAGTTTCCAGGTGAGAAGCCTTAGAGGTGTTCAAACGCCTGTACAGGACATGTGTCACCTCTGGCATTCCCAGAAAAGGGCTGGGGAACAAAACTATTCACTTTTCCTTTTCTTAGTTAGGAGACAGTTTGATGCAATGCCTTCGTCCAGAGATTTGAATATCTCACTGCTGGTTTTCAGGGTAACTTATCTAATAAGTCCTCTTAAACTTGAAAGAAACAAATCAAATAATATGTAGCAGGACAAAACACTTTAATAAAGCGAGTCTAAAGTATGAGTAGATGAGGGATTTTCTTCAAAACACACCCAAGAAAAGTGACACTGTGGGAGAGTCCCAGCCTTTCCCCTGTTTGAAACAGGAGTTTCCTGCTAAGACCTTGCTAAAATTTCAGTCCCTGCTGGGAAAAGAACCTTCATGTGTGAGCTTGGTCCAGTCACTGAATCTCACCAAACAGCCTCTCTGTGCCTGGACTGTGCCAGGAGCAACATAAATACCCTTGGTGTCTGTTTCTCCATGAAAAACGGAGGTGGGAAATAACTTCCCTTACCCTTTGCCCACTACACCCTATGCATGGCATGGGCAGGAGCTGCTTTGTTACCACTCACATCCACACAGCAAGATCCCCCTGACCCAGTTCCCTCTGCCCCACTGAGGTTTGGGTGCAAATCACCCGTCCTGCCCTCCTGAAAATCCAAACTGGGGGGGTGAGTTGGCACCTGAGCTCAGGCTGAACCAGCATTCCGTGATTACACGCTGCCTGGAAGAGCAGGGACACTTCAGGTCCTGTTGTAACAGATCAAACCCGTGAAAAGACAATTCCCAAGCCTTGGGGCAAGGGTGGGAAAGGGCCACACGAGGGGTTGAACTGTGTGCTGATGGACTTCAACATCCCTTCACTGCAGGAGGGGAGGGGAGGGACAGGAATGTCATCACCTTGGAAATGTCATCACCTTGGAAATGTCAGAATCCTCACTCCCAGCTCATGGAGCAGGGAAGTGGGGAGATGCAATTCCTGCTTCCCAGCTCTAGAGATTGCTTTAGGAGCCCAGGTCGTCCCTGGGTGACCTTCCAGGGCTCTGCCTCCCTCCTGGCTAAAGAGGGATCATCACTTAGGCTGCTCTCTGCCCGACTAAGCTTTGCTTTCTCCAGAGCAGAGCCTGCCAAGGCTCAGTTTAGTTCTGCGGGATTTGCAACCAAAGGAGAAGCGTCTTTCTCATGGGATCCAGAACCTGGCCTGGCTCTTCTCTGCACAAATCAGGGGCTGTTCCACCCACCTCAAGGGGGACAGACCCCAGGAGAGACCTGGAGCAGAGCACAAGCCAGGACTTCCCCCATGCCTGATGCCACCAAACAGGGACAGGCTCAGGAGCTGTGCCGGAGAAATGCCCCCGAGTTACTCCAGTGCCTCCCTCCCACCCTCCTCCCCTGCACTGACACTTCCTGAACCGCAAAAACAGGGATGGAAAGATCTCTTGGGTCATCCTCCCCAGCCCTCATGTGAAGTGGATCCTGCAGAACATCCCAGGCTTTCCCAGCTTTATCCTACGTGGATGAGCAAACCGACAGAGCTGCTGAGACCAGTGGTGGGGAACAAGCAAGAGCAAAGTCAGGGAGATGTTTCCAACACACATCCTCACATCCTTCGTGTCCACTTTCCAAAGAGCAGCCTGGCAGCTCCAGGAACAGTGTCCACTCAAACACTGGTGCTTCCAGCTCGTCTCCTTTTCCAGCTTGTTACGGGGCCGATCCCATCCCACCCCACTCTGGATGGGACAGGGGTGTTATAGGAAGCAGCAAGAGGGGACAGGACACAGGAAGGGACAGACATTCCTGCCCCAAAGTGATGCCACCACGTCAGATCCCAGCCAGTGCCCATCTCCTCCCACGAGACATCCTCTCCCAGTCCCTCTCCAGGCACACACTTCGACCACACTCCCCTCCCCAGCAAGACCCAAGCTGCCTCACAGCCAGGAAAAATGACATTTCAGATGCCAGCTAGCTTTTAATTCAGCCCAAAAAGCCTCTCCTGCTATCATGTCCCCTTGCACCAGCACCCTGGACTGCTGGAAGTGGAGAATCCCAGCACAGAAGGTCTGCGTTCATTTTTATTGCTGTTTTTTTTCCCCTCCTGAACTAAACCCTTCTCAACCATTTCTTGCACTCTGGCTGCATTCAGACCAAGCCAGGCCAGAGATCACTGATTAAACATTAAAACAAATAACATCTAGTGCCTTTTTTTTTTTTTCCTGCTTCATATGGAGTCAGTCAAGGCAGTGAAAATTAGCTGGGAAAAGTTTTAATTTTGGTAATGCTGCTACTGTGACTCCACATGGACCCCAGACTCCCACAGGACAAGGAACAGGTTACATCTAATCCTCCTTTACCCCCAAAATCTGCTTCTGAATTTTCTAAATCTTCCTTCATTCATTCCAATCTCTCCCTTCCCCTTTTTTTTTTTTTTTGCTTTTAACAAACCGAAAAATGAACAGCACTAACACTTAAAGGAAAACCACCAAAAAAAACCAACACATTTTTTGCTCTTAATCTGGCCCCCTGGGTGTGGAAGAGCCTGTTGCTGCTCCCAGTAGCTCCTTTAGGTTGAACAGCTCAGTTGCTGCTGCGCTGGAGGAGGTCCCATGGGGTTACTGTGGCACAATAAATCACGTCAGCACATCCCTAAAAACTTGGCACATCAGCTCCAAAGGGAGCTGGTCCCTCTTCCTTTATTACTTCCAAATCGTTGTTTTTAAAGCCTGTTTCATCCCTCCCTGTAAATACATTATTTTCTGGTTTCAAGGAGCTCCCACACCTTCCCCCTCCCCTTCCTCCGTCCTCACTGAAAGGACGTGGATGGAGCACGAGAGCATCACTGCTCTGAGGGATCTTCCCCACTGAACTTTTCCCAAAGATTCCAGGCACCTGGATCCCCCAGCACCGCTTGGCCTGATTTAAACAGGTGCCCCCCCCCCCCCGCCCTGGTGGGAACAGGAATTTCCACAGCTCGGCCAAGTAAGAAGCTGGGAGAGATGGACAGAACTCAGGGCAATAGACGCACGTCCCCTGCTCCCCCTGGCAAATGCACACTCGATATTTCCCTTGGGTTTAAGGAGAATAATTAACCAAAACCTACTACGGGAAAATACGGTTTCTCAGTCCCTGCTTTTGCCCAGGTTTTCTCCAAGTGAAACTCTCCACAGCCCCGTGTGCTTCAGGAGGAGTTTACTTTTTAATTAGAAACGATTATCAGGGAGGGGACGAGATCTGGGGAGGGTCAATTAGAGATTTTCTGCTGAAAGCAATCAAATCGCTGTGAGCTGATACAAGGGGAGGCTTTAGGCAGAGATGGTTGAGATGAGATCGTTGCTGTTTGCATGGACAGACTAAAAAACTCCTGGTCCTCTCCTCAAAAGAAGAAACACAACATCACCCACCCACACAAAAAAAGAAACAATCCCAAGAAAGAAAAGGGAAAAACTAAATTAAAATAAAATAAAGCGGCGTGATACTAAATCAGGTGGCTTGGGAGCAGCTGTCCTGGACTAGGAGACAAGGAACTTCACTCCCGATGTCGGGATGTGCATGGATGTACCCAGGGGACCCCTGTGCCACCCTCCAGGCCCTGATTCCCACGTCTCCCGGGCTGCTCCAGCCACGGGGGTGGCCGTGGGTTTATATCTTGCTTGGGGACAAATAAAGAGGGAACGGTTGAGGATAAATAAAGAGAGAAAGG
>JAWMRA010000078.1:868270-943418 GCA_035584735.1 Pseudotriccus pelzelni | reverse complement strand
CCTGTCCCCCCCCCCGCGCCCTCTCCCGCTCCCGCTCGCTCTCCCCGCCCCGGCGCTCCGTCCGTCCGTCCCTCCCCCGGGGGGGTGTCCCCCTGCTGCCGTCCCTCCCCCCGGCCGTGTCCCGCCCCCGGCCCGCCCCGGCCGGCCGTGCTGCCGGTGCCGGCCGCGCTATAAGAAGCGGGGCTGGGCGGCGGGGCCGCAGCGGGCGCGGCGGGAGGAACGAGATGAGCAGCGCCGGCGCCGCTGCAAGATGCTGGATGGACACGTCCTGCTGGGATGGCTCTCCTCCTGCGCGCTCCTAGGGCTGCTCGCCTGCGCCCCGCGGCCCTCCGCCGCCTACTTCGGGTAGGTGCCCCCGTGCTCCTGCTCTTTAACTTTTTTTCTTAGTACTTTTTTTTCCTACATTTTTTTTATTTTTGTGTTTTGTTTTGATTTTTTTTTTTCCATTCGCCTTGTCCGTCCCGCCCGACGCGGGGATGCTGCCGCGCTCCTTCTCCCTCGCAGGGTGCGGGCATCCCGGGATGACAGCCCGCCCCGGGAGAGGGGCGCCGGGGGCGACAGCCCCGCGCCTGTCCCGCTTCCTACCGCTCCCAGCCGGGCGACCCCCGAATTCCTTCGGCGCTGCCGGGCTCTCCGGGAGCCCACCCGGAGCTGCCGGGCTGCAGGCAGCAGCCGCTGAGGTCGGGGGAATGCTCTGTTCCCCCTTTTTGCGAGGGGGTGACCCGCACGGAGGGGACCTGTGGCGCGCCTGGTGTGGGGCGTAACCCCTGCCAGCTCGGGACAACCCCAAAAAACTCTTTTTTCGCCCAATTTCGCCTTATGCCTCAACACCAGATGCTGGCCAGCATCACCCCGGCGGTGTTTTGTTTTCGAAGGGGTGCGTGCCGTATCCTGCATCCCGTGGCGTGGAGGTGATTCCCGAAGGAGCGGGGGGGGTCCCCGCATCCCGGCGCTCACCTGTGCGCGGGGCAGGGTGTGGCCGGCAGGGGGCGCTCCCGGCCCGGCAGGTGGATCCCGATCTTTCCCATTCCCGACCCCTTATCCCAATTATCGTCTTTACCCCACTTTTCCCCCCTTATCCCCCTTCCGTGGGCGCGGGGTTGAGCTGGAGGACCCAGGGAAAACCCGTTTCCTCCCGCAGCCACGTCGCGGGACTTCAACTCTCAGTGTCTTCCCCTCTCTGCTTTTTGGGGTGGCTCTGCCTCTTATCCTTTATTTTAAAAGTGTTTGTCCCAAACGTTGTCAGATTGTGAGGGGAGTAGGACGCGAGCAGTCGTATACGAGGTTTTGGTGCAGGTTAACTCCCGAGTGGTGATTCTTGCTTTTAGTTTTTTTGATTTTTTTTTTTTTTGGGGGGGGGGGGAGATGTTGTGTTGTGACCGCTGGTAGGAGCTACTCGACCAGCCCTGGAGAATGTTTTAGCAGACTTGAGGTTTTTTCCCCCCGTCTTTCCAGTAAAACAAATCCCGGTGTTGAGGCTTGTCCATTGCTTGTGGTCTGGCAAAGTTTTCCAAACGGTGCTACTTACATCTTCTGTTTCCAACTCCACAACCATTTAAACTTCCTGCTGCTGGGGCTGGTTTTCCGAAGGCAACAGCCTGTCCTGTGTGTGTAGGTTTTTAGGAAAAGCCCTCTCCTGCCTCGGCAGGCACAGGGAGGGCTGCACTGAGCCCGCTGCTCGTGTGTCTGCTCGAGACCACCGGCACTGAGCGGCTGAATTGTGCCTTGGGGACCGATGGGGTTTGTAAGGAGCTTGGCTGTAACTCCCCTGTTAATCTGTGCAGTCTGGTATCTGCTGGAGTGCAGCAGGTAACTCGTTCCAGTTCCTTCAGGGATTTCGCTCCTGGCCGGGGCAGATTTTTAACTTAAGAGGGAACACGTTGAGCCGCGGCTGGGTCTGTCCTGAGCACTCTGGGTTGTTCTCTGTCGTGGTACAGCTGCTGTTTCGCATTCGAGACTCCCTTTCTGGCAAGAAGGAAGGGGATAGGAGGTTCCAGATGTGCACCCAGCCAGATGTGCACTCCAAGTGCTCCGGGGCTGCTGCGGTGTGGAGTTTGCTTATGCAAAGCATCCCGAGCTTAAAGCCCCGCGAAGGAGCAGCATCTGCTGTTAATCTGCTCTTTGTTCTTCCAAGAGGCCTCAAGCAGAGGCTGCACTTGCTGAGCTGCTGGGGGGGCACCGGGAGCAGTCAGAGCAGAGATCCCAGGTCCTGATAATCCCTGGTGTGATATAACAAGTGCGTGTAGAAGAGCTGAGCACTCCTCACTGCGGGCTTCTGTGTACTGATAAGGAAGAAAATCTTCCCTGGTAAAAAGCTGGATGTTCCTGTGGGATTCGGTGTCTCTGCCAGTGCCCTGTGAAGGCTGGTATTGACCCTTCTTCCGATGGAGAAGCTGCTCCAGGAGAGGCAGCACATCTGTTTATTCCAAGAAGTCTTTCCTGAACACCTGAATGCGTCGCCTGAGCTAAAACACTGAATTGGGTTCAGCTGATGCACCAGCCTTTCAAGGCAGGGGGTAGGGATGCTCCTTCCCAGCCCGAGGCATCACCAAAGCCACCAGGACACCTCTTGGTGGCCTGCTGGACCCTCTGCTCGGGGTGCTGCCACCCCTGCCAGAGGGGGTGGTGGGGCACAGACCGTGTTAAGCAGATGTCGTGGTGTGGCTGCAGCTTGGCTGTTCCCTTCCACAGTCTGGAGGGGGAGAGGGACAGCTGTGGATGATCCCTTCCTCCCCCCCTCCATCCCCAATGTCTTATTTCAGGGAAAGAATTCGGTGTCTCCAAATGTGTGGCCTGGTGGGGAATTAGTGGGGACAGAAATGGGGCCCTGGTTACGCGATAACAAGATTGTGTCAGCGTGCAGTTATGTCTGGGGCTGTCCCCCCGGGGCAGGAGGGGATGCTGGGGTGGGAATAGCACGGCTGGAGGCTGCTGCTGCTTCCCTGGAAGTCTGGCTGTGGTGTTCTTGGAGGGATGCACAAGCAGCCAAGAATGAGAAATGCCCTCTGGAAGCAGAGTTTGGTTTGTGTGTGCGTGTGTGAGGTAATGTTGGTGCAGATGGGGCTCTGGCTGCTGCCTTGGAGGAGATGTGCTGAAGGAAATGGTTCAGTGTCCAGGGTGAAGGGAGGGACAGGTTTTTGCCTTGCCTTGGGGTGACCTGGGTGTTGTTGCTTTCCTCCCTGGAGCAGGAGGGAAGCAGGTGCCAGGTTGACCTGGAGCTGATACCCAGCACTGAGGGGATGCTGGTGTGTAGCACCAGCAGAGCTGAGACCCTGCAGGCACCTGCTCAGGAGGGGTTTTAGGGGTTATGGTCAGACCTGATGACTGGAAAACAGCGGGAAGAGACCGGCTGCAGGGATGTGGTGGTGCTACAGCTCCCAAGCCTCGTCTTGGAAGGGACTTCTTGATGCTAAAAAAGGAAAACCCGTGTCTGCAAAACTGAGCACGGCCCCGATGGCTTGTTGTGCGTTTAGAGTTGCACATCAGGAGACCTGGTGATGATGGTGGGTGCGTTTTGGGGTAGGAGGACATGTAGGAGACCGTTACAGGCTCAGTCTGCACCAGAGGGGGAAGCATTGCCTTGAGAGAAGTGTCAGCTGAGAGCAGGGTGAGATGCACTGGCTGTTCCAAAAGTTTCCCCCAGCTTTTCTGCCCAGCCATCGCCTCTGCAGCTGGGCTGTCTGAAAACTAATTTGCACCATATTCCAACTGGCTGGTGGGGGGTAGTTTGGAGCAGCCCCAGACTGCTGGGATCCCTGAGAAAGCATTGCATTTCACTTTTCCTCCTGTTCTGCTTTCCCCGTGCCTTTGCACGCTCTGGGTGTGGGCACCTCCCCTCCTCCCTTTCCTCTCTCAGATGTGGCTGGGGGGGGGTGGGTGGTGGAAATGCCGGAGCAGCATCTGGGAATTGTGTTGGGTCTCGCACTGCTGGGCTCTGGAAGTGGCAGATGACAAGATTAGCCGCGCTGGGGTGACGGGCAGGCTGAGGAACTCCAATCCTGCTGCGCCCTGGTTGCTGGTGGGAAGGAAGGGGAACCAGCCTGGAGGAGCTGCTGCTTTCCTGAGCTCCCTGATCTGTGGCTCCGAGGTGACAGCCTGTGCAGGCCATAAATCACCCCACCCCTCCCTCTGTTTCTCTCTGGGTGTTCTGATTTAGAGTCTGATTCAGTTTTGATGTGCCTCTTCCTTGTTTTCCTGGCCCAAGGAGCGTTCTCGGCGTGTTGGGATTTGCTCTGCTCGAGCAGCAGAAGGAGCCGAGCAGCTCTGCCCCCTCTGCAAACACTTGTCAAGACAGTAGTAATGTTACAAGTGGCTCATGCTTACATAGTGTTTATATTGACAGATTGCAATGTTCTTCATAAATGTAACTGATCTGCGCTCTGCACGCAGGCAACAGGAACCCTCAAATGCTCACGAGGGGGAGAGGCAGGGAGGGAGGGGAAGCATAGCTTGCCCTAATTTACCAACACACCCCTGGGGAGAGCAGGTCCTTTGCTGCGCAGTCGGGGGGTTTGCAGTGTGGGAAGTGCAATAAATGCGTTTTTATTCCCTTCGGCTGGTGCGGAATAGGTGCCCACAGACGTAACTGTACCCTGTGGGTGCTGTCGGGTGGAAACTTTGTAGCTCAGGGGGTAATTTTGCTGAAAGCATTCGGAAAAGGGCTGGGTATTGGACGGAAGGGGTGTTCAGGAGCTGTGGTGGCTGAGGGGGTGGGTGGTCGGGCACTGCCCAGGCTCTCCGGGGCAAGCGGGCACAGCCCCAAGGCTGCCAGAGCTCCAGGAGGGTTTGGATGATCCTCTGGGGCACAGGGTGGGACTGCTGGGGATGTGCCCGTGCAGGGCTGAGGGCTGAACCGGGTGATCCTTGCGGGTCCCTTCCAGCTCGGCACATCCTGCGGTTCCGAGTTCCTGTCCGGGGTGAGCCTTCCCGCTGTCACTCCGAGCGTCCCCTCCGATAAAACCAATCCCACGGGCTCTGCCGCCTGGTTGGTTTGTTTGTTTTCCCCAGCCCGTGGGGCGCTCCGGGCGCTCACAG
Source organism: Pseudotriccus pelzelni (assembly GCA_035584735.1). Taxonomy (NCBI): domain Eukaryota; kingdom Metazoa; phylum Chordata; class Aves; order Passeriformes; family Tyrannidae; genus Pseudotriccus; species Pseudotriccus pelzelni. The sequence goes on along the minus strand of JAWMRA010000078.1, from coordinate 938,384 downwards.
GGCTGTTGCACATCCCGGCTCTCTGTACCTGTCACTGGATGGTGGTGTGGGGCCACCCGAAGGCGCGGGCGCTCCCGGGGAAGCTGCGGCGCGTCGGCTTTTCCAGGCGCGCCGCTCCGTCCCCCTTGGCGTGTGTGTGAGACGGAGCAGCTGGTTCTCGGAGCAACCCAAAAAAACAAAACCCGGGCTCGGGTGGCGAGGCAGGAATGCGGAGCGCAGGCAAACACAGCTGGAGCCTGCAGAGGCAGCTCCCCGGGGCTTGGCTGGCAGGGCGGCTCTGCCATCCCGCCCCGCCGCGTTCCGCCTCTTCTAGGTGGGTTTTAAGGTGCTGGGTTTTTCGGATGGCCTAGCAAGGGTGTGCCTGGTTTGGCTGCAGTGTTTTATTCTCCCCCTCGCCCCCGCTTTTCTTGTCGCGTAGGGACTGCTCTGAGTCCCTGTGCCTGGCTCCTCTCCCAAAGTTGGCCTCTCTGGGTCAATTCAAAGCAGTGTTTAACCTCCATTCCTTTGCCCCGTTGGAGCCCCGTGCCCAGGAGCAGCATTTGCTTTGTAGATGCTTGGAAGTGGCACTGGATTTGATGAAGTGGTTCCTGGCAAACCCAGGAACACTTGGGAAAATTGTGAGCAGCTGAGGCCTGCCAGACCTCCATCTTCATCCCTTGGGGACCAGGATCTGTCCCAAATCAGGCTGGGAAGTAGCTGAAAGCTCCTCTTGCCTGTTGTGGACTCTAGATGATGGAACAACCCTTAATTTAGATCGGAATTAGTGTTTTTATGGCTTAAGTACTGGATTGACCATGTTGCTTGAGACTTGGGAACCACTGCCCTGTGCCTCAGTTTCCCTCCCTTGGGAAGACGCTGGGGCTGTTTCTCTCTGAACTCAACTCAGGTGTGAGAATTCTCCCAGCCTGTGTGCCCAAATATTGCATATTTTCTTTGCAGGGCTGTAAATGACCCCCTGGGGGGAGAAGATGGCTTGTTACGGGGGAAAATTGAATGTATAATTGGCAAAGCCAGGAGCGCAGTTCCTGAGCCTGGTGTGATGCAGGACTAGAGAGCAGGAATCCACAGGACTCTGGTCTCCTGGGGAAAGGCCTGGTCAATGATTAACTTGCTTTCTGGAAGGTGCTGACAACAATAAAAGGGAGTCCAGCCCCACAACCCCAACACAAAAAGCCCGGGAGTGTTTAATAATTAAAGGCCTTGTGCTTTATCCGGGGTAATGAGAATTGCCGTGAGGCTTATGCAGTGGCAGGTAATTGAATTAGCTGTGGGATTGGGAAGGGGGAGGAAGTTGAGTGGAAGGTCTGGGAGACTGTGGAGGAGTCACTGTGATGCTGCTCAGTTTGAGTCTTTCTGACCAGTTTTTTTGTCAGTTTTTGCTGTTTGCTTCACTTTTCTGCTCAATCCACTGTGCTGGAGGACTGGCTGTAATTGCCTCCTGGAGAATCATGGAATGATTTGAGCTGGAAAGGAGCTTTAAGACCCTCTAGTTCCAACCCATTGCCATGGGCAGGGACACCTTCCACTGGTTAAGATTGCTTCAACTGGCCTCGAACCCTTTCAGGGATGGGGTAGCCACAGCTTCTCTGGTCAACCTGTGTCAGGGCCTCCCCACCCTCAAAGGGAAGAATTTCTTCCCAATATCCCATCTAACCTGCCTTCTCCCAGTTCAAAGCCGTTTCCCCTCGTCCTGTCACTCTCTGCCTGTGTAAAAAGTCCCTCTCCAGCTCTCTTATAGATGTTCCCTCCCAGGGATGCTCCATTCCATGCCTTTCACTTAAGGAGATGCTGACAGTGTCTTTATTCCTAATATATGTTAATATTTAAACACTCCTGAAGGTTTTCTTTTTGGTGGCAAATTTTCTTCAGAAGGCACTGCTGAACTAAGATCCCATGGAGGCGACTGAGTAGGCAGAGGAGGTTCTGATCCCACTGAGCATCTCTGGTGTCCCTGCTGCAGGAGGGAATTCCTGGTGCAGAGCTGACCAGAGCTGCACAGGGGGTGGTGGGACCTGCAAATCTTGGCTCAGCAGAGCTGAAGGCTGGACTTAACCTGCCCTGTCTCTGTTGCATCCCTGTGCATTGATGCTTTCTGGGAGGGACTTTAGTTGGAAGGGGGTTTTGGAGGTGTTACATTGGAATGTCCCCACTGGGGAGACAGCCTTGAACGTGGGCTGGGGTCACCAGAGGTGGAAGGACTTCTGCTGCCTGAAGCTCCAAATCTCTGCTCCAGTCACGCAGAGCTTGGACTGGATCAACTCTCACCCGAATTTTTGCTGTCTGAGGTGTTGGACAGGGAGGATTCAGTGCATTAAAACTGCCTTGATCTGCTCTCTCCGGGTTTCTAACCGTGTGGTTCCAGCTGGCTCTTGAGTGGGGATGCCACTTGCTTAATTCATACTAAAAATCTTTTGTTAGACCCAAACTTCACCCCAAGTGCCCAAACCATCCAGGTAGCAACCTGCCAGCTTCCCTGAGGGCGTGCTGGAGCAATCCAAGGAGTCTCCCACACCTGGCTTTCCAGACTGCAAACACGCTGAGCCTCTGGCTCCCTTCCATGCTGAAACAGCCCTTGCTCTCTGCAGCCAAAAAAAAAGCTCTCTGGTGGCTTGTAGGGTGTTTAATACAATTGGTTTCTCAATCTGAGGAGAAGCCCTCGAGCAGAGGGGCCCGTTGTTTGCGCTCTTAAATGGCCATGAGGGGGACTTGTGCTCCTCCTGCAGAGCGTGGCTGCAGGTCCTGGTCCAATCCAGGACTGGTGGGATGTGTTTCCCTGACTCAGTAGCCCCAGAGCTCAGGAGCCAGCTCAGGTCAGGTTGAATAGGAGCTACACATGATTATGATGCTGGGTGGAAAGGGTTAACCCTTTTAGAAGCTGGGTTTTTGACATACAATTACAAATTTTCCCCCTCCTCTCCCGTTTGTAATTGTGCTTTTTAAGGCTCCCTCGGACCGTGGCTGTAAGTGCTAATGAGCCTTATCTCTCCAGATACTGTCAGAAAATACACTTATGAAGTTTATCAGCTCAGCAAGCTTTACATTTTATTGTAATGCATGTTTGCACTGCTCTGAGTGGAACAGGGAGTATTTTGACTGCGTGGATAAACACAGCAGTTACAAGATTTGCTGGAGCTGATAGAAAAATCTCTCCCGACTTTCTTCCCTCTCAGCTGTTGCAGGGAGCTCTTGTTCCAAATGGATCCAGCAGCTCCTGCCTGCACTCTGGTAGTTCTTCCAGTCTGCTTGTGACCTTAAATCATTTTTCTCTGAGGTGTGGGGAGTGTTTTGTTAATTGAATTGCTGAAGGGTTTCTTTTGGGGGGGGGGGATGGGGAGGGAGGTGGAAGGGGAAGTGACAGGTTAAAAAAACTTGAACTCTTTCTTTGGAAAGAACAGGGAGGAAAAAGGCTCTGCAGAACATGCAAGCTCCACAGTATGTGACAGCACTGCTGAGGCTGTGCTGGCTTGGGGGGCTGCAGTTCCCGCTGGTGGGATATGGGGCTCCGTGGGAGCCGATGTGGATTTCATGCGCAGATTTGGCCCAGCTGATTAAAATGCCATTAATTGGGCTGCCAGGTGCTTGTGGAGTTGGGGGCAGAACTTGCTCTGACTCCTGCATCTGCCGTGCCCAGGAGGGGCGAGTTTTGTAGCTGGAGCAAAAGTTTCCTTTCCTGGAAAAGCTGCTCAGAGTCTTCCAGAGGCTGAGGGAGCAGAACTGCTGGTTCACTGTGTGGGACAAGAGGTGGCTTCTTCTGCCAGGGAGCAACGTGTCGTTTCCCCTAAATGTGATTGAAGCCCTGGGAGGCCCATGTAATGTCTGAGCTTAGCTTAAAAACCCTGTCAGATGGTCCTGTCTGCCTGAGGAACGAGCAGAAGTTTAGGCAGAACCTTGGTCTGCTGTTGAAAAAATCTCTGAAACCACAGGGTAGAGCAGCCTCCCAACTCAAGTGGGGTCAAGAAACTGTTGTTTCCAAGGCCAGGGGCTTTTGGAAGAGTTCAGCTGATGAGGAGAAGAATTAGAATTCCATCTACACTTGGTCTACTTATTTTTTCCCCACTTCTTTTGTTAATAGTGGAGAATTAAGAGTTTATTTTGGAGTACACAAGGGTGGGCCTGGAGTGGGATGTGTGTGATGTGCTGGTAGGTGAGACAGGAATTGCTTTGATACACAGAGCCCTCAGCTTGACATGGGGCTTTCTGCTTCTGGAACTTAAGCAGCCCTGGGGAGACCTGAGAGGGCCTAAAGGGGCTCCAGGAGAGCTGGAGAGGGATTGGGGACAAGGGATGGAGGGACAGGACACAGGGAATGGCTTCAAACTGAAAGAGGGCAGGGATAGATGGGATACGGGGAAGGAATTCCTGGCTGGAAGGGTGGGGAGGCCCTGGCACAGGTTGCCCAGAGAAGCTGTGGCTGCCCCTGGATCCCTGGAAGTGTCCAAAGCCAGGCTGGATGAGGCTTGGAGCAACCTGGGACAGTGGAAGGTGTCCCTGCCCATGGCTGGGGGTGGGACTGGATGAACTTCAAGGTCCCTTCCAACCCAAAGGGATTGGGATTCTGGGAGTCTCCATAAAAGGGACTGGTGGTGACTCTGCACCAAAACCGCCACCACGGGAGCATCTCCTTGGGGGAGCTCACCCTTACCTGCCAGAAAACCTGTTCTAACACCCAGTTGGAGCAAGTCGTTACCCTTCAAATTCCACCTCCAGCGAGTGCCTCGTGTTCCCTGGTGCCATCCATCAGCAGGAGGTGACAGTTCCCCAGCCCTGCCCGTGGGAGGGAGCTCCGTGTTGCTGCAGGGTGTGTGGGAGGGCACTGGTGCTCGCTGACCCCGCTGGGCTGGGCTGGGCTGCAGGATCACCCCAGGGCTGTCCATCTGCTGAGCTCTGGCACGCACAGCCTGCCAGCTCCCTCTCGGGGCTTTTTGGGGATCTTTGTAGCCTCCCCTGAGCTGATCCCTTCAGAGGAACGGCCCAGAGGCATCGCTGTGCCCTGCTCGCTCCCTGTTTGCCCGTAGCCGATTCCCAGGATAAACCTCACCCTGCTGAGCTGGGTGCATTGTTTCACTTCAACTGTTACGGTGAGCTCAGGCCTTTAAATATCCTCATTTTCATGTCATCTCCGAAGATGGATTATTTTTATTCAAAGGTTGCTGATCTGATGCTTGGTACTGCAACAAAAACAAAGCTGGGCAGCCCTGGGGGGTGTAACTGCATTTTGGTGTTTTTTTTCCTCTGAGACTGCAGCTGGAGATTGGGGGGGTGAAGGTGCTTCTTGCTGGCCCAGGGGACCTTGTGGGGCTTTGCAGCTCCGTTTTAGGGTTGCTGTCAGCACACACCTTGCTGGCTCGGGGGTGAGGTGGGATGTGAATCCAGGAGCTGTGACATCAGAGTGTCTGGGAGCCAAGTTCAGCTCAGGGATGAGGTGTCCACCTGGGAGTCGGAGCAGCTGGTGGGATTGGGAAACAGCTGAGGGATTGCACTTGGGATGAGAGTCCTTTCTGAGCTGGATCCACTGGTGTTGGCTCCAGGGACCTCTCCCAGTGCGGTCTGTGACTCCAGGAGACCATTCCCAGCTCAGCGACGCAGAGTTCAGCTTACAGCTCTCCCGTGCTGCCCATCTCCTTTGCCAAGAAACCCAACCCTGGAGCCCAAACCCCTCTGGGGACAGTTCACCAGAACTGAGACTTGATTTAAAAGAACTGACTTGTTCGGCTTAATCTTGACAAAATTCTTTTCCAGCCCTAATCCTCTCCCAGTGTAAGGTGAGATCTTGAAATACCTGGCAAACTTAGAGCCCAACTCTCTTTCTGCATCCCTGGGCCTCTCTGTAATCGAAGGTGAGGGGGGGAGGGATTTTTTTCAGCCCCTGCCAAAGATCCATCTCCTGCTGGGAGCAAGCAGGGAGCGATTTCCCCGCTCTGTGGTTAACAAGCTGATCTGAGAGGCCAGAGGTGAAACAGCCACTTGAGCTGAATTACGGGGTCTGACCAAAGACCCGACGCTTCCCTTGGCTCGTTAGCACAGCTGTGTTGCATCCCTGGTGACTGTTTCTATCTTCTGGCTTGTCCCATGTTGACTCTGGAAATCCAGAGGCTTAGCGTGAGTTTCAAGAGAGGACTGAGGCTGAAGAGCTGCTCTTGGGAGAGCGTGAGCCGGACTGAAAGCTCTGAGCAGTCCCTGTGGTCAGTGGCACAGGCTTTAATGTCCACAGTGATTTCTGTAGCTGAGGAAAACGTGTTTACAGGCAGAGTCCTGTGCCTGTGCAAGGTGCAGGACACGTGCTGGGCTGAGGAGGTGTTCGGAGGGGGAGTGGGACCAGGAATAATCCTGCATTTTGTCTTCTGGGCTTGCAGAGGGATCAACAACCCTGCAGCAGCAAATCTCACTGCATGCGGTGGAGGTGCCTTAAAAGTAGCTGCAGGTCTGTCCCTGGGGATTTTGTGTTCCCAGTCTTCCCCCGTGCGTGGCCTGGGTTCGCTAGAGCTGTCCCAGACGCTGCCCTGTGGGAGGTACCAGGGTAAGGAAGGGCATCCTCCCTCATCCCTACATCCCTGGAGGCCCTTGTGCTGCCGCAGAGCTCATGGAAAATCTGAGAGCGGGAGCTGGCGCTGGCAGGGGGGGAGGTGAGCTCGACAGCTTGGCCCTGTCTGACTCACTGGGACAAAAATCCTTCAGTTTGGGACTGCACCAGGCTGGATGACCCTGTTCCATGATGACACTGGGTGTATTTTTCAGCTGGCTGGGGTTGGGTGCTCTCCCTGCCGGCGGCGGGGCACCCCGAGGAGGGGGAAGGTGATCCCACCTGCTCCCAGAGGCCGAAGGCTCCAGCAGGGGAGGGATGGGGCTGGTGATGCTCTCAGGGATGTTCTGCTGCAGCTGCTGGGGGACAGATGAGCAGCACAGGCGCAGGGACAGGGGTGGTTGGGTGGCCTCGTCCAAACAGATGCTCCTGCCTGCGTGCGTGGGGCTGTTTACTCTGCTGCCGGAGCTCTTGGGAGGGCTCCCCTCGAGTGCTTGGGATTGAGGTGGCTCTAAAGCTGGAGTCTGGTGTGTCTGGGTGCGTTCAGAAGCCTGGGGTAAGTTTTAGCCCGTTGCCCTGTGGGGCTGAAGGGAGTGCAGGGGTTGCGCAGGATCTGCACAGCTTTGGGAACCTCGGGGTACTTCAGCTGTAATCCAGGACTGCTCTCCCAGTGAACAGGCTGTGAGCTGAATCAGGGACTTAGTGCACATCCTTTGGCTCTTCCCAGGGCCCCGAAGTGCCTTCAGTGGGTGCCTGATGGAGCAGAACCCTCTGGGTGGGAGTTCCTGCTCCTGTTGCAGCAGTAAAAGGGGTTCAGACACAAAAGTATGGGGAGTCCTACCGATGGCTTAGCGAGCTCTGAAGTGTTTGTAAGCAGGAGACACCAAGCTTCAGGCTGCAAGGTCTGACTGCAAACCAAGATGGGGAGTGGAGGCTTCGTTTTAGGGGTGCAGTGTTGCACCTGCTCTCCCTTTGCAGGGCCTTGCTGGGGGACGTGTGGCTGCATTTCCAGGGCAGCTGCTGCCCTTGCTTAAAGCACCAGCCACGCATTTCTCTCGCTACTGTCAGCTGCCCCAGAGCCTCTGTTTGTGTATCTAAAACTTGAAGGCTGGAGAAGGGAAGAAACCTGACCAGTGCAATGGAAACCTCCAATTCCCTGCGGTCCCAGGAGGAGAAGAGTAGCTTCGGGCTGGAGCTAGGAATGAACTTCATTTGTACGCTGCCTCGCCTCTCCAGGAGGAGCAGCAGCCAGGAAAAATATCAACAGTTCCATTAAAAAGTCTGCTGGTTTGCTAAAGTAGTGGAATAAACATACCTGTAGGTAAAACGGCCCGAACCGCACAGGAAACATTAACGGGAGCGAACACACGCAGCCCCGCTCCCCGTCCCCTGTGGGTCTCCCAGAGAAAAAACACTGCATCCATGGCAATGTGGACATCAAACAGCAGCTGGGGGGATTATTCTTAGCTGGGGAAGAACTGGCTTGGATCGAACAGGGGCTCGGTGCTTTCCTAGAAAGGCAAAACCTGCGCTCAGCCTGCTCGGTGCTGCTGCCCGGTGTGTGTGTGTGTGAGGGGCGGGCTGGAGTGAAAACTGGGGCAGGATGTGGCTTGGGGTGGGTTTCAGCCTTCTCTTTGATTTCTGTTGCCCCTCTTTAGCTTCCCGTTCCCCGCTTCCGTGGGAATTGTGAACTGCTTTTGCTCTAACCAGTTGAAAAGCTGCGGTGGAAACCAGGGGGAAGCGGGCAGCAATTTGAGATTGGGGTGGGTGTGATGGCACTAAATGGGAATAACAACCACCCCTGGCATTGGTTTGTGGTGGAGTTGGTCCCTTCAGCCCTCCAGTGAGCCCAGACACATCCTCTGACTCCTTCGGGATGAGGGGAGTGGAGGCTCTTCCATATTTCTGTGAGGGATGTGAGCCTCAAGCATGGCTTGGGTGAGAGATGCTGCCAGCGCTTCTTGGACCGGTAACCTGGGCCTGGAGCTGCCCGTAAAAACCAGCTGCCCCTTGGCCATGCCCAGGGAATATGGTATGCACAGAAAATACACGTGGAAAATGCCTTTGGTTGCAACCAGATGGCACCTGTCAAGCACAAGTAGACGTTTCTATTAGTGTTCTTATTTGAGTGTTTTGGATCCCTCCCAGCCCCTCTCTCTCTCTCCCTGTCTTCCCAGAGCAGCCCCAGAGGCAGATTGATGGGATTATTGCAGCCTAGAGACAGTCCCTGTGCTCTCAGGCCTCATCTGCACAGCCACTTAGCACAACTAATCTGAACTGACTTTTAAAGTGGATTAGTTCAATTACTCCTAACTAGCCCTGGTGGAAACACTCTCCTTGGGGATTAAAGGTCCTTAATTCACTTTAACATACTTGATTTCAATGCAGATCGGGCTAAACTGAATTAAGGGCACTTTAGAGCCTTGTTTGGAGGAGGCACTCCAAAAGTGATGTGGTTTAACCACCCCACTTTGCATTCCTGGGCTCGATTCATTCCACTTAGCATTGCTGGAGTGTCCCCTTACAGATGACTAATATAGGCAGCCTCTCACATAGAAAGCTGCAAGCATTTTACCTCTGCTAATGTGTGAACCAGCTCCTCTGAAAAGCTGCTGCATCTGCTGATCCAGTGCTTTCGGTTGCCCAAACGGGGTGTTTCAGAGGTTTTGTGCTCCCTTATTTTTTATTTTTTATTTCTATTTTTTTTCACTCTTATTTTCTTTCCCTGATGGTGCTTTTTTTTTTTTTTTTTTCCCTGTAATTCCCCAAACCAAGCTCTTTGCTTTTTCACTTAAAAAATGCAGGCCGGTGAGTCACACCCCAGTTTTTCTCTGCTGTCCCGAAGGCACTGGATGAACTGGGAATACTTGACCAACAGCACACTCATCCTCCTTAGCTGGGTAATTTAACTCTCCAGCGGAGGATGAGCTGTGGTTGTAAAAGCCTCTGGCCTCTGTTTCCCTGAAGTTTGAGTGAAAAACAGTCATTACTTGTGGTGCCCCCGGGGGCAAATGGGCAGGATAATTCCTGCTTTGGAGGGAGCTTGGTGGGATGGGGCTTTTCTCTGTGTTTTAAGAGTCAGATGATGAGCGTGTTGGGGTGAAGAAGGGAATCCTGCCAGCGCCAGGGACGATTCCTGAGCAGAGGGAAAACCGATCCAACGCTTTTTTCCCCCCCCTTCATTCTGACCCTAAACATTTGGACTCTGCTCTCTGAAGGGCGGAGGGGGTAACGCTGACCCTCTGCAGATGGTGCTCTCCATCCACCCTCTGTGTCCCCCACAGCCCGTTATTTGATTTAATCCCATCCTCAGACCCCTGTTTTGCTGCTCTGGGCCCAAATTTAATCCCTGCTGAGTGGCCACCAGCGGGCTGGGGAGGGAATGGCTCTTTGGCACAGCTCTGCCACCTTTCCTGGGCTGGTGGCTGAGGAAAGGAAGGGTTAAACCCAGTGACTGAAATAAGTGCCAGCATTGCTCTTGGTGCTGCTTCTCCAGCCTGCCAGGGAAGGTTTATTTTACTAATGGCCCCTGTGTAACTTCACCCTCCCCTCCTGCTTAGGATATTTCAGCTCCTCTACTTAGTTTAGCATCGCTTGAGAAATGGGGGAGCAGTTTGGGTGGTCACAGCAGCAGCTGGCAGCTATATAAGGATTTTTTTTTTTTTGGGGGGGGTGGAGAGGGACACAAACCCCTTTAGTTTCTTTAGGTTGGTTGTTTTTTTTTTTCGTGGCTCTCACGGGGAGTCCCCACAGGCTGTGGAGAAGGGAACAGCCCCTGCACACAAGCAGGACGTGGATGCTGCCCTGGGGTGTGGGGGCTGTGAGACCCCTCTGTGCTGCAGCTCAGGGATCCCTCAGAGGACCCACTGTGCTGCTTACATCTCTCTGATGGCTCTGCCTGAACCATAAGCTGATTAATTCTCGTTTTCTTACCGCCAAGGAACTCCTCTTTCCCTCTCCAGCAGTTTGTCCCTGACTGGAGGTCATCACCACGATGCTCTTCAGTCCCTGGTCGCCTTCAGGCTTGGCCACGAGGTGGGAACAAGCAGTGACAATGTGGATGTTGGCTGGTGTGGTTCTGCATTCAGTCTGGTTTCCCTGGTTGAGTTTCCTGCAGCAATGATGGAAATCAATGGTCAGATTTTGGGAGGTTTTTTTTTCTTGTTCTTACCGTAGAAAGGCTCGGGTTGGAAGAGACCTACATCTCGTCCACAGGGTTGGAAATGTCTGCTACAGGAGAAACTCAGCCTCTATCTACAAAAAGGATCAGTGTGAAAATTGGGAGTAATGGATCAAGTGAGATGGTGGTGTAAGGGTTTTATGGCTTTTTGTGATTGCAGGTGGGTGAGAACAAACCTGAGAGGTTGAGTCCTTGCTGTGATCAGGTTCTTGCTGTGATCCTGATATGACTCCAGATTTAATTCTGTTCGGCTCCTCCTGCTGAACATCTCCTCCCATAGTTATAAATGTGCCTTTAACAGCAGGATGATGTTCTCAAAATCGCTTTCAAACTCCTCAAATCAATCAGAATCTCTGCTCTGGGATTTGTGTGCACCCTGCTTAAAGGGTTCAAGCTGGAACACTTGTTGATCTCTTGCTGCCCTGTTTTCAGCAGCCTCTGGACAACCTGTGGGTCGTTGTGTTTAGGTGCCAGTATAATTTGGTAAGGATTTGTCCTTTTTAATGGTTTCTTTGCCACCTCAACTTTTTAAAGCTGCTCTAATTCCATATTGCCCTAATTGTGATATGCAAACTTTAAAAGGGGAATCGCAGCCAATGTGTTTTTAAGATCCTTACAGGCCCCCCCTCCTGCTTAACGTGATAAATTTGGACAGCTTTTCTCACTAAGAAAAATAGAAAGCCTTCCAAATCAAGAAAATTATGTAAGCAAATCCCATGAGTGTGTGCTCTAAAATTAAACCTGCCCTGCAAGCTCTGGGGCCTTCAGTGTGGAACCAATAGGGTTTTTTTTTTGGGGGGAGAGGAAAGATATAAAACCTTGTCTGGGGGATGGCCAGTGGTGTCCTGATGTTTTCTCCCTCTGATCCACCCACACATTTATTATGACCATCACAACAAGCCACAAGAGGTATTGGCACAGAGACTCATGGAAGCACGGGATAACTTGTGCTGTGCCCTCATGCAGCATCCAACTCAAAGGCATGACTGTAGAATTCTAGAATGGTTTGGGCTGGAAGGGACCTTAAAGATCGTCCTGTTCCAAGCCCCTGCCACGGGCAGGGATACCTTCCACTAGCCCAGGTTGCTCCAAACCCTTTCCAACCTGGCCTTGGAAACTTCCAGGGTTGGTGAGTCCGCAACATCTCTGGGCAGTGTAACTCAGTGTGGATTTGTTGTGCTGGAACAAAGTTATGGTGTGTCATCTGTGACCAGAGATGTCTGGTCCTGACTCTGAAGTTTGCAAATTGTGTTTGGTGAACTCTACGAATCTTGGTTATTTTAGAATGCAGGAGAGTTAGGCGTTGACTGGTCCCCTTGTCATAAACCCCTTCCTCCTCACTCCATGTGCGCTGAGGAACGGTCATGGCTGTGTGTCTTCATCCTCCCTCCTGTTGTACCAACTAAATTCTTCCGTGCTGTGTGTAAAGTATGTTTCTTCTCCACATTAAGTGTGTTTTTCTGTGGTACTTGGCCAAAGTCGCTCTGGAGACCTTCATTTCCTTGCTGCAAACTGTGTTTGGAGGAGCTCAGCGTTTTCCTCCAGGGATGGCCATCAACACCTTCCTCACAAGGGGGGATGGAGGGGCAGGTGCTGCTCTCTGGTGAGCAGTGACAGGCTCTGAGGGGACAGCACGGAGCTGTTGGGGGGTTTTCTGTTGGATCTCAGGGAAAGGTTCTTCCCCCAGAGGGTGGTTGGCACTGACCAGGCTCCCCAGGGCAGTGGGCACAGCCCCAAGGCTGCCAGAGCTCCAGGAGGGGTTGGACGTGGTGGGATTGTTGGGGTGTCTGTGCAGGGCCAAGAGTTGGACTGGATGGTCCTTGTGAGTCCCAGCTCAGGATATCCTAAGATTTGAGTGTCTCCCTGAGGTTCCCCCATGGAGACTCGGGTGCCAAACACCCTTCCAGTTTGGAATGGGAGAAGGGAAGACCCTCACCTCTGCCTGTGGTTGCTGGAACAGTTTCTCCAGTCGGAGCAGGAGTTAATTGACCTCCTTCTTAGCGTTTGTGCTGAGGCAGCTTTGGGCTGTTGATGAGCTGGGGTGACCTAGAGGGGTTCCTGGCACTCCCTCCTGAAGCCACAAACACACACCTGGAAAGTCTTAACATTTCACCCTCTGCAGTCTCACGTTTTGCTCTGAGTTCTTCTTGCACCCAATAGATTTGTCAACTTGGCCGCGCCAGGTATTTCCATCTGGGGGAAAATCTCCCCTGGTTCTGTTTCCCTCTTTTATCTGCGGGCTGGTGACAGGTTTCCAGCAAACACAGGAACATTTGTTAGCGTTGCTATCCCTTCCCTTCGCCCGGGTCGCCCTCTCTCCTTCTTGGCCCTTGGTCCTCCCGAGCTCTTGCAGCCAGGAGACACTGAAATCACAACTGTGCAGAACACAGGAGGGATAAACATCTTAATCTCACGGATACTTCAATCTAAATGTTTTCTGAGGCCCTCCTTCAGGCGGGATTAGCCGGTAACGGCGTCTCAAAGGTCGCAGCCCGGCTTTGACTTGCGCCGCCGCTCGAGATGCTGGGCGCGTGTGAAAGCTTCAGCAAAAGGCCTGAGATGCCATCACTGTTCTCTTAAGGCTCCAGGGAGCATCTGTGTGTCCTCTTGGGCTTTGGACATTCGCCTTGGAGCCCTGCCTGCCTGTATTAGCCATTGTGATAGCGTTGCCTGGAGCGCCCAAATGTGACATGTATCAACTGGCATTTTGGCTGCGCTAAGTGTAAGATTTTTCCAGTGTAGGTTTATATCTGTTGTGTTTTTTTTTTTTTCCCCTCTCAAGTGTGTGCATATTACTGTTATGATTTATTTTCAGGCTGTAACTTTCAGGTTTATCGCTTGAAATGCTTTTGGAAACTTGGAGGGCTTTTTTTTTTTTTTTTTTTCTTAATCAGTTGCAAGCCCTCTTTACCTCGGAGGAAAATTCCAGTGTGAAGAACACTTTTGATTCGCAAAGAAATCGTGTTACAGAGCTCCAGCAGAAAGCCTTCCTCTTACCTTTGTGTTCTTTGGACCTTACTTTCCTCCTTGAAGCTGCCATTTGCTTTGCTAAAGTTCCCTTTGCTCCTTGACAGCTCCAGAGCGGATCAGAGTTTGTTATTGAAATGTCAACGCTCTTCAACGTGGACGTCCTTCAGCAAGAAGTTGGGTGGGAAATCATGAGCTTAGGAGACTAGTCTTGAGTACTTGCTTAAACTCCTTGACACAGGGTGAAGAAATGAATAATTTTGATGACAAATGACAGCAATTGTGTGCTGGGATGGGTTATTCTTGCTGCCTTCATGCTGAGACCTGCTAGTCAGCCTGTAAGAACAAAGTGAACGGTCTCCCAGTTGTTCCACTGCTATCAAATGCCTTTCCCTTGATTTTTAGTTTCAGTGGTTTTTATGTGAGAGTTCCGTGTTGTGGGAGCGCTCTGAACCACTGCTGTTTTGGGGCTGGAGGGGGGGGGATAAAGTGAGGGGATTCCTTTCTCCACCACCGAGGAAACAAACGTCCCTCCGGGGACTGCGGCGGAGCGAGAGCTGGCGAAGCCAGGGAGCTCCTGCCGCTCCTCTTGCTGTGGCTCAGCCTTCAGAGCCGTGACCCGCGCCTCGAGGAAGCGAGGTGTGACACTTGTGGGACGGTGTCCCTTGGGAACGCAGCTCAGGGGATGCTGGATGCCTCTGGAAAAACCTCAGGCAGGGCCGGAGGGAGCCGGGGCGGCCGGTGCAGGGCTTGGCAGAAGGTGAGGGAGACCAAGGGCTGGGGGGTGGGACGAGTTCTCCTGACACGGGGCCAACTGGAGAGTCTCGAGCTCAGACGGAGAAAAAGGGGGCCGGGGAATGTGATCCCGTCTCCCGGGGAAGGACGTAAAGCCCAGGAGAAGGAGGTGGCCAAGTTTCGTGGCGGCGCTATTGGGTTTCAGCTGCTGCCTCAGCAACGTGGCCGTGCAGGGGTTCGCTTAAAGCTCGGGGAATTCTGGCTCGGTTCGTACCAGAAACCAAGGGGAGAGCTCCTCTTGGAGGGGTGTGTCTGTTAAAACCCCCAAATTCCCCAGGTTTCCTGATTATGCCCTTCTAACTATCCTTCCTACTCTTCCCTTCAAACGTGCTTTGCCTCAGGGTCCAAGGGAAAAACATCATTGTTGCTAAATTCAGGTGCAGGCAGGGTAGAGATGGTGGTTCAGCCAGCGTTCAGCTTCTTTTGCCCCAAATTATCTTTGTGCTGTCTTGTATCGAATGGGCAGCTCTGGTCCTGCTTATCCCCACGGGGAGGAAACCTGTTGGGGAGATTTATCCATGGGCATATCCTTTTTTCCTCTTTTTTTTTTCATGGAAGTACCAATTTACTTTTGCTCAACTATCATTATTCTTTTTTTTAATTTATTTTATTTTGTAGCTGAGCACCTTTGTGACGCTCAGAAATGAAGTTAAACCTTCTGATTTTTGTTTTTTTTAAATTTGTCTTACCCTGTTGGTTCTAATTCTGATCGGTTCCATGTAGTTGTGCCCCGTGTCATCCTGGGAATATTGACTCCAGAGCCACTGAAATAGGTGGGATGTGGGAATTGCAGAGCAAGCCCACGTGCATTTTAAAGACAGATGGAAACTCCATTTCAGGCTGGAGCTGCTCTGGTTGTGATTAACTCTAATGAGCATCTGTTGATGGAGTAGTTTGAGAGGAGTTCTGGGTGTTCTTTATTGCTGGTCATGTTGGGATACAAAGGGCTGAGCTGAAAAGGGAGGCTCAAGTTGGTTGTGAAGAGTTGCAGCAAAGTTCTTTTGCTTGTGGGATACGCCCAGTGTGTGTGGGGGTATTTTTATATTTTATTTTTATTATTTTTATTTATTTTTATTAATAATATTTTAAATTTTTCTTTCCTTTCTATGATTTGCTACTTTTATTTTTATTATTTAGTTTTATTTCTTGTCATTTTAATTTCTGTTTTATTTTTTCATTTTGAATTTTTCTTTTTCGTACTGTTCCATTCCCACATCGGACAAATCCCACCTGATTGTCAAACCTATTACCTTTGTATTTATCCACGCCACGGGATTTCCCTGCTATCCCAGACACAGGCTGGAGTCCTTGGAATTTGCTTATTCCTTAGAACATCATTTCTGACAGATACGTGTAAAAATTGGCCCTAATAACTGAAGTGCATCAGCAGGTGAATCCAGACGTGCCAGCACCCAGAGTATCTGGAGATACCTTTTAATGCACAGTTACTGTTCCCAGTTTAACTTGGGAAGCTCCAGAGGTGAACTGTGGGAGTGACCTCAATCATCTCTGCCCTGCACTGGAATTCTGCCTCGTGATTCCACGCCACGTTTGTCCTGCGAGTCCCTCCGCTGTCCCGGTTGACTGGGCCATTACTGAATATTCCTTGCCTATTCTCGTTAACTGCCTGGCCCCAGGGCTGACTTAGAGCTCGTTATCCCTGTTCTCTACTCCATGGAAAACACATTTGGTTCCCCCTGGGTGTTTTTGGGACGCTGTGTGAGCCACAGAGCTCGGAGAAGGCTGTGCAGAGTCCACTCACCCACAGCATCCCTTCTCATCCTGGAGCTTTCCTTACTCTGGAGAGCGCTTGGAATTGTTACCGGTCACGCCACGTTTTGTTGCCGCACCAGGGAAAGCCAAAGACTGGGAGATGAGGTTTGCAAATGACTTGGGATCAACTGCAGAGGTTCTCCCGCTGAGTTTGCCCCTCTGTTGTGGCCCCGCAGGAGTGGATTTGGATCTCAGAAATGGTGCTCGTGAGATCACTTTGCTTCTCCCGTGCTCCTTCCCCTCGAGTTGTCCCTGGGGGAACGAAGGCAAGGTGGGAAATCTGGGCAGGAATATCTCGTGCAGAATGACCTTTTCAATGGAATTGATTTCCTTCTGCTTGCACATCATTATGCCGCTGTTCCCCGGCCCTTGAGGGGCTGAAATGCAGGCGGTTTGTGTGGAACAATTTAGTTCTTCTTTGCTTCTTCCACTTTCAGTTCTCAAAGGAATTCCCCGGGAGTAATTCAGAGAGCAGACTTTCAAACCCCTTCATCTGTTTCACAGGTGTTTCGCTCTGTATCATTTTGAACTCGAGAGGAGTTTGGGGATACCGATAATCCTTTCAAAGGAGATGTCAGCTAAATGTCTTTTAAATTTGGGAAAAACTCATCATCCAGCCCGGGACTGGGAGCTGGATCTCCTTGTGTATTTTCAGACCACACAAACAATTTATGTCGTGAGGCAGAACATCGTCCTGGCTCAGCACTCCGCAGCTGAGCGCAGGAAGTGCAGCAGTTGGCTTTGATTCTTCCCAGATGAGTAGATTCGGTGGGATATCTCTCACTTGGAGCTTCTGGCCTCGCTGGAGTTTCTCACAGTTGGCTGTAGTCTTGTGCCCTCCATTCAGCTGCAATTTGGGAATCTTTTTAAAGGAAAAGATTCATATCCTGTACTGGAGGTCTGTTGAAGAGAGCGCACCCAGTGACATTTCTGGGGTTTGAGGAGTAAAACTGTTAAGACAAAGAGAAATCACAGAATCCCAGAATGGGTTGGGCTGGAAGGGACTTCAAAGGCCGTCTAGTTCCAAAACCCTGCCGTGGGCCTTCCACTAGCCCAGGTTGCTCCAATCCCCGTCCAGCCTGGCCTTGGACACTTCCAGGGATCCAGGGGCAGCCACAGCTTCTCTGGGCAAGCTGTGCCAGGGCCCCTCCACCCTCCCAGGGAGGAATTCCTTCCCAATATCCCATCTAACCCTGCCCTCTGGCAGTCTAAAGCCATTCCCCCTTGTCCTGTCCCTCCATGCCCTGGTCCAAAGTCCCTCTTCAGCTCTTGTAGGATCCCATTAGGTACTAGAAGTGTTTTCCTTTTCCCCTCAGTTAATTTGGGGTTCTTCGCTGCACGTGGCCACCGTTTCCCGCTGCAGTCCTTGGCAATGACCATTTTATGGAATACTCAGTATTACCCACGGCACCTTTATTGAGCTCTCAGTAATCTGTCGGCATGGGAAGCTGGGGCATCATTTTGCTTGGGTAACCCTCGATTTAAGGGCTGTCTTTCTGCTCTGCTTGTTGTCAGTGGATGGTTTAGAAAACGGGAGCTTGCACAAACTTGTTTTGGACGATCTTTGCATGCTGGGGTAACTCCAAGCCTTTGGATCCTCTTCCCACGAGACAGTTTTTCCCTCAGGATCTTTCCAGCATGTTTTCTTGCGCTTCTTTACCTTAGAATTGAAAGTGTTTCGCCTTTTCTCCCATCTGCAGGAACTGGCAAGGAATATTGCAGGGCTTGGGATAGGGATAACAGTGCAGCTCTGCTTTTGTTGGGACTTCCTTCTCAGGCATGAACAACTTGCAGCTCAAATGGTTCCTTTGCCTGCTTTGCTGCTTCTGAGGTCCCCTTTTTTAGGCAGTGGTTGTGACTCAAGGCTGGCTCTGAGCTGCTTCTTGGAACTGAGGTGAAACGGTCCCGGCTGGATGAAGGCTGTGCCTCATGGAGCTGGGGAGCAGCCAAAGGGATCATCTCTGCTAAATGAATGTGGATGCAGCTGTGGCATCCCACAGGGTGCATCTTTGCATCCAGCCTTAAAGCAAGGCTCTGTCCCCCCCCCCCCCTCCCCCCCAAAAAAATTAACTTGAAATCTCTCAAAACGCAGCGAGGAACAGCTTGGACATTCAGTGAGGATTGGGCTGGCGAGGTACAGAGTGACATAATATGTCTTTGCCCTCTAATCTTTTACCCCTTCCAAGCTCCAGGCACACAAGAGCCGATTGAATCCTTAATCTTGGTGTAACGAAACCACCTCGTGGTTTTCTGTGTGTTTGAGTTGATCTAAATTGGGATGGCAGGAGCTCCTGAATCCAGCAGCTTTAGGCTATTTTAGGTGGTGAAAATCTGCCGTTGGCACTATGGGAGGCATTTATAAGTAACAGGCTAATTATGTAAAATGCACACTGTCCACTTGTTAAGATCTTCTTAAAGTTTCATAATCTAATCAGAATTTGCTATGAATAACACTTGGCTTGTTGTCCTCCCCCCTGCCTTTTTAATGCCACTTGGGTGGGTGGGTGGATGGATGATCAATAGAGGAAGGAAATGCTTTCCTTAAGACTGGTTGGTTGAGTGTTCCCCACGTGCTGCTTTAATAATTAAGGATTTATTTAATAATAAAGGATTTTCCTTTGAATCACTGAGCACAAATTGCGTTTATTTGGAGGTGGATCATAGAATCAGAGAATGGTTTGGGTTGGAAGGGACTTTAAAGGCCATCTAATTCCAAACCCCCTGCCATGGGCAGGGACACCTTCCACTAGCCCAGGCTGCTCCAATCCCTGTCCAGCCTGGCCTTGGACACTTCCAGGGATCCAGGGGCAGCCACAGCTTCTCTGGGCAACCTGTGCCAGGGCATCAACACCCTCACAGGGAGGAATTTCTTCCTTATAAGTAATCACGATCTCTCCTCTTTTAGTTTAAAGCTGTTCCCCCTTGTCCCATCGGTATCTACCTGTGTAAAAAATTGCTCTCCCTGATTTTTTAATTGTTGTTTGTTTGTTTTTTATTTTTGGTGGATGATAAGCAGTCCCATCTGCTCAGCAGCACTCACAGAATAAAACCTTGGCTCTCCTGGCCTGTAGGATTTTGGTTAATGTGACTTTTTGCTTTTTGGTCCCCTTCCACAGAACCTGAGTCCTTGGAGGAAGGGTGACCCCATTCCCGTAGTGCTGTGGGATCCAGGCCTGTCTTGGTGAATGACCATCAGGAGATACATGGAAGATGTTCAGGGGGTTGGTTCTTTCCCCCTTCCCCTGGTTTGGACGAACTGTGGTGTGGATGAGCAGAGTTTTGGGGTGCTGGGGGAGGTCCAGGGAAAAGCAATGTCCAAAGGGATGTCAGGGAGGGAAGGATCACATTTGCATCTGCAGCAGAAGACAGTGGTTTGTGGTGGTGGTTGACTTCAGCAAGGACACAGTCTGCTGCACTGGTGGCTTGTCCTTGTCTGAGGAGTTTGAAACCTTGGCCAGAGCTTTTTGGTTTAGCTGAAGTCTCTCTTGAAGCTTGTAGACCCTCAGGACTGCAAAGCTCCTTCAGAAAGACATCCAGGAGACCCCTTTAGTCGGGATAACCTCCACGCAGGAGCCTTTGAGTATCTGCCTGTTGAGTTTTGTAAGGAACCAACCTCGGTGCTCACAATTCACTCCCACAACCTCTGCTGGGGCTCAGGAGGAGGACAAACTTCTCCCATCCCATCCCCAGGCTGCCTCCGGTGCATCCTGCTCTCTCCAGCGCCCCGAAAGTTTGTTTTTTCACCTGTTTAGTTTTGAAACCTGCCACGGGGATAATGTGACACTAGAGTGGAAAAGCTATCGCTGCTGTGCAGGGGAGGAATTGCAGACCCGTAAACTGCTCCCAAAATAGACCAGATGATGTGTCAACCCGCCCAACCATCTAAATACTGCACGAGCTGACCTCCCTGCGATATCTAATAGGGGGGGGGGAGCGTGTTTTGCGGGGAGGGAGAGGTGAACCCCCCCCCCCCCCCCGAATCCACATGGTCATTTCTAGAAGTTGTCGTTTATCCAGAAGTTTGACTAGGAGCCAGTCTCTGGCTTCCAGCTGGGACCTCCAGGTCCCGAGTGTAAAATGAGGGGCAGGAGGAAGAGGCTCCTTTCTCCAGTTGTTTTTCTGTCCCGGTGACCTCGAGGAGCGTTTTGCACTCGCTGCGTTTCCCTCGGAGGTTTCATTTCGTTTGTGTTGTTGCAGAGTAAACTTTTATTTTCTCTTCAGCTGCTGTGCTGCTCCAGTGCGTGTGTGTGTGCACAGGGATATCTCCAGGCAGCTTGGGAAGCTGCTGTGTTGGCTACAAGGAGTTTCTTCCCTGGCTGCCAGTGGCTGTGGTCTGGGCAAGGGCAGCTCTGAGAACAGAGCGGGCAGTGTTTGGGAGGGACAGCAGGGTTTATCCGGCAGGATTTATCCCACAGGCAGGCAGAGGAGCAGCCCAAACCCGCCTTGGATCGTGTCTGCCGCGGAGCTGCTGGGGCTTTATCTCCCAAACCGAACAAAAGGGCTGGCTGAGGTGTTAGGGAGACAAACGGGCAATTCATTAAGGAGCGGGATCATTCCCTGGCAGGGGCTGCGGCAGAGACTGACACGGACACATGGCCGGCCCTGCCGGGCATTCCCACGTCCTGCCGTGGGTGGGAGGCTCGCTGGGGACGTGGAAGGATTGCTGGGAGGTTGCTCCAAGCCCCATCCAACCTGGCCTTGGACACCTCCAGGGATGGGGCGTCCACAGCTTCTCTGGGCAACCTGTGCCAGGGCCTCACAGCCAGGAATTGTTCAAAACGCCTAATCTAAACTTCTGTTTCGCTTCAAAAACTGTTCCCCCTTGTCCTGTCAGTATTCCTCATTAAAAGTCACCCCCTCTCTTTTTTTTAGAAGGCCTGGAAGGTCACAATTGCAGAACCATCGGGTGGTGTGTGCTTGGCCCCTCTGGGTTGGTTCTTGCCATCACCCGAGGGGTCGGAGAGCGGGTGGGTTAAATGCCGCAAAGCCAAACAGAGCTGCATCTTCCAGGGGACTTTTTGAGGTGCTGAGGACACAGCAGGGAGGCAATTTCTTCCTTCAGGATGCCCCACATGGGGTCAAATCAGTGGTTTGTCCAGCCAGGCATGGACATCTGGGCGATCCGAGGAGAAGTGGGATGAGTGATGTGGCTCCTGACGTGTCCTGCTCGCTCCTGGCAGTCAGTGCTTTGAAAGCTTCCTCGTGTTTCATCACCCATCTGGATGAACCCTCCCTTTTCCTGAATTTGTCTAATCCCTTCTGGAATCTGTCCATCATTTTGGGCTTCACAACATCCGGTGGCAACGAGCCTTGAAGTTTAATGAGGTGCTGGTTGGAAAAAAGGCTCCGTTCGCCCAGTCCAACATTTATAATTATTATTATTATTTTTTTAATGCTGTGCCTGCTCTGAATCAAAAGGTCTGATCCCTGCACTGCCCTGAGCAAAGTGATCCCTGTGCAGCTTCCAGCAGATCTGCAGGACTTGCCTGGGCTTCGTGGCAATGGCTTGATCTGCAGAGAGCCAGAAGGACAGACAGGAGGTGTTTTGGGATCTGGAAATTGCCCTCTGTGTGATGCTTTCTGGTTCCTTCTTTTTAAACCTGCAGGGATAAATACAAAGCAGCAGCAGTGCCAAAAAAAAAAAAAAAAGGCACAGGGAACAAACATTTATGGAGTTTTTCTGGTCCTCTTTTGGTTTAGATTTCAAATGCCAAATATCCTTTGCTCTGTGCGACTTTTCCTAGGCAAGGGAAGCTACTAAGACCATGGACTTGGATTTTTTTCTTTGCTTGGACTAGGAAAACAAAGTTGTTGTTGCAGGTTTATAGCACAGGTGATTTTCTGGCTTTTAGGAATTCGGACTTCATGGTAGGAGTAGATATAAGAGTTTTTATGTGGCTTAACAAGAAAATCAGGCTCTTGAATATTGTGGCCTGTCTTGAAAATCTGGTATAAATTCTTTTGCTGTATCTGTCCTGTGGTCCTCTCCTGGTCCCCAATGCCACAAAAAATACTCAGAAGGAAGGCAGGGGGAGGGATGATCGTGTGTATTTTCTATAAGGGTGATGTAGAAATACCCCTTTTTTCCCCACGTGGTGTCGTGGAAAACTGTTAGACCCAGTTCTGGATGAAAATCATAGAACATCCAGAGCTGGGATGGACCCACAAGGATCGAATCCAACTCCTGGCCCTGCACAGGCCAACCCCAGGATATCACATCGTGTGCCTGAGACCAGGAACTACTCGAACCCCATATCAGGAGTGGAGCTGAGCTCCTGGGGTGGCAGTATTTAAACCATTTAAAAAAAAAAAAAAACAAAACAAAACCCAAACAAACAAAAACCCCCCCGTGTTCTGAAAACACCTTTTTTTCTCTTTTTTTTTTTTTTTTCCCCCTCCCTCTCAGACCATATGGAGCTAAAGAGGTTTGAACAAACCTTTTCTTTTCTTCTCCGGGTTCGTGTCTTCGTTTTCCATCGCATTTCTCCCCCTTAACTGCTTCCCTGCTCCCAGCTCCCTGTTGCCCAAGGTGCAGTGGGATTCAGGCCGAAAGAGATGATGTCAGGCTACCAAAAAAATTGAGAAATTAAATACAAACAAGCAGTGGCTGGCTAAGGAGCAGGGGTGGGCTGTGGGGTGGGGGTCCAGGAGCTGTCCAGCTGGGCAGGGGGACACTGGCAGGGCGGTAATTCCTGGCACAGGCTGCCAAGGGCCAAGCTAATTCCGACTTAAATCCGGAGCGAAAGCCCCTGTTGCCGCCTGGCCCGTGCATTCCACTGGCACAGGCTGGTCTTAAGTTGGGTTGAAAATCCTTCTTAAATCTCCCTGATTGCTGTTTCATTCTTGAGAGGATGAAGGGGAGAGGAAACAGCCTTTCCCTCCCCGCCTCCTTCCTCCGCCTCTGCTCCCTTACGGCCGGAATGGGTCGTTCCAATGGGATTGTTCCAGTGGAATTAGGTCTTGGGGCCAAGCTACCTAGAGGTAAAAACCCCTCCTCAAAACCCCTGTGGTGTTTTCTGCAGGTGGTTTGGTGCTGGAAATTGTGAGGGAATGTTGGAAGTGCCGGTAGAGCTGGTGCTGGTGTTTGTCCTCGTGTCGCTTCCAATCTGGTGAACTTCTTCTCCAGCTGAGATATTTGCCTAAAATAAAAATGTCTTTTGCTCTGCTGGACCAGAAACTTTCTGAATAAGGTTTGTTGTTAGGAGAGGAAGGGAAAGAAGGGAGAGGTAGTTCAGCCTTCTGCTTCAGATTCACCAACAAGGGCTGAAAGAGCCAAATTTGATTCCTTTCTCCTTTTTCCGGTTGTTTGTGCCCCCCTCACTGGGGGAAGGGAGGCAGGAGGGAAGGCCTTTCCTTCCTTCAGGGGAGGAAATTCATAACCCATTTATAAATACTTAATAATAATTTCCAATACCTGTAACCCGTAACCTGTGCAGGTCTCCTGCCTGGCGTGGATGGGAAACGCTGCAGCAGCTTGAAGTGTTTCCTTGTGGTGCAAACCCAGCTGTTCCTTGGGGCTCATCGATCCCAAAAATCTCGTGCAGGGAGGTGCCATCACAGGGGCATCTCCCAGCCTTCCACATACGAACTCCTCGCTCATTCACTGAGATGTTTTCCCTCCGGTTGGAGGAAATTATTTGCCCTCATCTGCTGTGTGCCAAACTTTCTGGTGATTTGGGCAGCAGAAGGCGAGGGCAAGTTTTGGCAGGAAGTTGGTTGGAGGGTTATTTGTACACAGAACAACCGTCCTGTGTCTAGGAGAAAACCATCCTTGTCTTGTTCCATGCACAGAAAAAAACCCCTTCTGAAGTGATGTGACAATCCCTTTTTTGAGGACAAACCCACCCTCCCTCCCTCCAATCTGGGACAAAGGAAATTCCTTTTGGACTTCTGTGTTCAGCAGCCTGGGAGAAGCTGGAAGTCTTCCAGCTCTTGTGTGGAGGCTAAAATGGGAAACTCTGGCATCTCTGTGATGACACCTGGGCCTGAAAAGGGACCAGAGTGGTTGCTGGGAGCGCTGGAAGCATTCGGGAAAACTGTGCTGGAAAGGGAGATTTGCAGCAGCAAATTCCTTTGTCCAGAAGCAGCTGTTGTTTCTCCTTTTTTTTTTTTTTTTTTTGAATGCTGGAAGTAACTCTGGATGGCACCCAAGGTGTGGGTAGCAGAGCTCTTACATGTCCACTTGTCCATCCCAAGGTGCTCTGAGGAAAGCCCTGTAGAGATCATTCCAGGCATGGTTGAAAACAAGCCTGGTTGACTGACACCTACAAGAACCTGCACCCTTTTATCCTAAAAAAAAAAACCCCACCCAAAAATCTGTTGGAGCATATTCCACTGGGAATACGATGGAGGCTGGTGTGTGCTTCCCTGGTGAGTGGGATCTGTTGGGTTGGGAGCTCCCTGTGCTGTAGCCTTTCTCCTCTCCACCCTTCCAATTCCCGCCGCTCAGAGGCTGATCCAAGGACTCAGAGGCATTTCCCTCCGTCATGGAATGGTTTGGGTTGGAAAGGGCCTTAAAGATGATCTCATTCCGACCCCCTGCCGTGGGAAGGGACACCTTCCACTGGAGAAGCACATCAAGTACCTGCTCTGGGGTGGGACATCAGTAGGGAATGGCAGTCTCCACCTTCTTGTGGTGAGGTTGTAAGTTCCTGTTGTCCCTCCTGTGTGTTGGCAGAGGTGTGTAAAGTTGTGGTAGGTCTCTTCGGTGGGGGCTGCTCCTCGTCTGTGCAGAGTTTTTGGGCCCTCTTGGCTCCTGAGAAAACCCATGTTTGAGCTGTTGCCACCTAAAACGAGGCTCTGGGGGTGTTTGCCCCGATGCTGAGAGGAAGGGGAGGATCAAAAGAGCAGCTGGGACAGAACTGTGATGGGAAAAGATGTCTTTGCTGCTTGAGTTTCCACCGCTAAAGGCTCTCCAAAAATTCTCCATTGCTGATGGGGATCCAGAAGGAGAGCGGAGCTGGTTGGGAATGACCTTGAAGGGAGAGAAGGAAGACGAGTGTAAGGATCTATGGATGATCCAAAGCCTTGGGAAGGGCCAGGATAGATGAGTTTTTAGCCAGGCTGGGTTTGATTTCAGGATGGAGTGTTGGCTCTTTACCTCTGCCCTGTAAAGCCCTGGAGGGTCTCGATTTCCTCAGATTGTTCCTCCTGCCACTTTCTGTGACCCCCACGATGTCCCAGCATCTGCCAGAGGAGCTGGGTGGGAAAACTACACCAAGGAAAAGTTGAGCTTGAAGTGGAGAACTCCTAGAGAACCATCTTTGTGAAGGGGCTGAGATGTCATGGGGCAAAAAAAAAAACACCTCCAACAACTCAGTTCTGACTTTGAGGGGTGGAAAGAAAAGAGAGAATTAATTGTTTAGTAGAAAAGAGAAAACTTTCTGTGACATCAAGTGATTTTGGGGGTCCACCAGTGCTTCTGACAGCTCAGAGGATGTTGAGTGTGAGCAAAATGGTGACAACTGAACCTCTGAACACTTAAAAAACCCAAACCACGCAGTGCAGGATGAGGTGGTTGATCCTTCACTGGCCAGCTCTTGCTCCAAATATCAAATCTTCATCGATTGCCATGAAATTCGGATTATTTTCTTGGATTTTTGGGGCTTTTTATACTTCAGATATTCAGTTGGAGTTTGGGGGGTTAGGATTAGGAAGAAATAGTGGTGGCAAATGAAGGAAAAAGGCTGGAAGCTGTCAGTTTTCAAGCAGTTTTTTTTAATTATTAAAAGGAAGAAATAGGGGTGGGAAGAGAAGGAAAAGAGCTGGAAGTTGTCAAATTCCAGAAGCTTTTTTTAATTATTGAAAGGAAGAAATAGTGGTGAAAGGGAACAAAAAGGGCTGGAAGTTGTCACATTCCAGGAGACTTTTTTTTAAAAATTATTTAAGAAATAAGTAGTGGTGGGAAGAGAAGAAAAAGGGCTGGAAGTTGTCAATTTTCCAGGATTTTTTTTAATAATTAAAAGGAAGAAAAAGGCCTGGAAGATATCCATTTTTCCGGAGCTTTTTTTTTTGTTGTTTGGTGGTAATTATTAAAAGGAAGAAACAGTGGTGGGAAGAGAAGGAAAAGGGCTGGAAGAGCAGCAACACTGCGGGAAAAACCAGTGCCACGGAAAGTGAGAACAGCATCAATCGAGTGGCTGTGCAGAGGTGCCACCGATAAATCTCCCAGCAGGAGGAAGTGCTGGGACAGGAGTGCAATATTTCAGCAGGCCTGTCATTCCAGGTGGGGATGGCAGAGGCTTTTCCTTGCAGGAAAACAGCTCCCCTTGGCCTGTGCCTCCGGTGGCACTTGGAGAGGAAACTCCTGAGCGCCCCGAAAATGAGAGAGCACCCCCAGCACGTCCTTGTGGGCACCTTAATTCTGTGTCACCCCCCCCTCCTCCCTCCTCAAATTCCCATCAGGAAAGTCCCCACTTGAAGAAGGGAAAATCCGGGGACGCTGCTGGAGGTGTGAGCTGACGAGGCAAGGAGAAAACTCTTGGCTCGTGGGGATGAGCCGCAAGCGGGGCCCGCCTCGGATCGCCTGTGCGGAAGGAATAATTCCACGGTGCCGCAGATAAAAAAAACTTGGCTCCGCAGCTATCAGGGCGAGCTGTGCAGCGCGTTTGGGATCTCTCCCGAGCCCTGGAGACCGAACCCCAGGCAAACAAAGCGATTAGCAACGTTCGGGATGACGTTTTCCGACCGCGGGAGCCGAATGCCACCGAGTGGAGCGTGTGCCAAACTGGACGGGTCTTGTAATTCCAGCAGGTGATAACGGACCTTCTGGATGCCCGGCTTAAAAGTAGGGATAGGTGGGAGGGGAATAGGGCAAAGGGTGTTGCAAAGGTGGGGATGGCACAGGGCAAGCAGGTCCTTGCCGAGGTATGGGGGGTGCAAGTGTGAGGGAAAAGTCAGGAAAGACGAGGCCAAAGCTCGAGTTATGGTGAGCGTCCTGGCTTTGCAGATCCATGTCGCTCTCAGAGAGGCCAGGGTTAACCTGCAGACAGATAAAACGCATCCTGGGTTGTGTGCAATGAGCTGTTTGGTCCCTCTCCAGGTTCCACCGTCTTGGGGAATCTTAAAATCCAGTTTGGAATGGTTTGGGTGGAAGCGACCTTAAAGATCACCCAATTCCAACCCCTCCTGCCACAGGCAGGGACACCTTCCATTTGAAGCATCCACCTCACACTCAGCCCCCTCTTGATGCAATCCCAGAGGCCTGGCTGGCAGTTTAATCGTAGCAGTTGTGGACTGGGGGTCTAAAAAAAACAACAAACACTAAGCAAACAACAAACAAACAAAAAGCACGCCCTCCCCTGAGAAATTTCCTTGGAAAGAACAGCTTGGCCTTTGTGAGGAGCTGAGAAAGCGTCCGACTGACACCGTTGCCTCACAGGACCTCACTCAGCCCGGGTTGCATAAAAGGGCTTTATGGGATTAGGAAGGTTCTGTGCAGCGTGTCAGGTGGAGCTCCCTGGCTCTGCCTGCGCTCTGGTTATTGATGCCGTGCCCTGGGAGGTGCCACCTCACCCCTTTTCCCGGGCTCCTGGAACGTGTGTGTGCCGAGCTGAGGCTGCTGCGTCGCTGCCTGGGCACCCGTCCCGTGCTGGGGAGGGAGAAACGGGTGTGGGGCCACGTGTGTGGCTCCCACTCAGGGAATTCTTCACCTGCAAGAGTTTCGTTGCTTGTTGGCTTTGAAAAGCCTTTTTTCCCCCCTCCCCGAATTTACTCCTTGTCTTGTTGCAGGGATGCTCTTGAGCACTAATCCAGGCAGTCATGGATCCATCTCTGCTCATTCCATGCATTGCGTGGCTCGTTCTTGCAGCAGCTCTGGCAGCGTTGGGCCGCTCTGCAGCACCATAAATCCCATTTTCTACCTCCTCCCTGTCCCTGGATCTTCACTGTGGTCATATTTAGGTGGCTTTTAGTGGAGATCCACGTCAGCTTTGGGAGGCTGATCTGTTGGAAACTCTAATTTGGAGTATCCCAAAGCTAAAGCGTCTCAGGGGGAAGGTGGGGAGGGGGTTGAAAACCACCGGTTGCTCTGCAGAAATCTTGGCTGTGGGATGGATTGCTGTGTCCCTCCTTGCTCCAACAGCCGTAATACCCAGAGCATGTGTTTCCACGGCACCTGCTCAGATGGAAAGGTAAAATGGGAAGGGGGAGCTGTCAGAAATGCTGTGCCTCCCTCTCTCTACTTTGCCAGCTGAGGGTGTCTTGTGCCAATCAGTTTTCCGCGTTTCCAGTGAATTTTTATCAGTGCAGGGTTTTTTCTGAAGGTGTTCACACTTTTGAAGGTAACTGAAGGAGAAATCTCCCTGCCTGCCTTTGTTCTCCTAAAAATCCCAACTCAGCCATTTTTTTCCCCCCCGTTCTCTGAGATCTCTGATGTTAAATCACCTCATCGATGCATCATGGACTCAGGGCAGGATTTTATGCCCCTTGTGCACCCAGGTTTGGGATTTAGAGCATCCAAGGTGCCTGCCCTTGGGAGCTGTGCTCCTGGCAGGAGCCATCCCACTGATTAGAGAGAATTAAAACCAACAAATCACTGCTCCTGTGGGACAGGTGGGAATTTAAAGAGTTTCCAGGATCCCTCAGCATCCAGCAAAGGGAGTGACTGTGAGCTCCCCTCGCCGTTTTCCCTGGTGGTCCTGCAGCAACGGAGATGTCCGAGCCTGTGACCCATCCCCGTGCTCCCCCGGTCAGGATTGCAATGTTCCAGCAATCCTGGAATTCCAGATTTAAGCCATTTTTCCTTTTTTGGCTGGGGAATGTTGTGTCCAGGTCCTCCGAAACCCTGCCTGGTGATTCCCATTGACTGCCTGGACTGGCACCTGGCCTGGGCAGGGCAGAGCCAGGAGAGTGGGGTACAGCCAGCCTGGCCAGCAAACCATTCCTGAGCCCAGCAGATGTTCCTGCAGCCTCTCTGCTCCCCGGGGCCGATGCCAGGCTGGTCCTTTTCCAGCAGCTCCGTCACTTGACACCGGGAACAGTTCGCTGGGCTTTTGCTGGGAGAAGGGAGGGCAGGAGGCAATGGGACATGAACTTACTTCTTCAGTACTTTTTTTTGGGGGGTTTTGAGGTCGTTCTGTCTTGTAAAAGCTCTTGGCAGTGTCTCCTGGAAAGTGTGTCCTGCTCTCAAACCTCAGGCTGTGGCTCACTGGGTTTTATGTCAGGATCTCTTATGCCGAGGGCTGGGAGGCTTTATGTGCTTTCTCGGTGTCTTTTGGGGTTTGGTGGGACACTCCATCCTCTGCCCCTTCCCAAGCTGGTTTCTGGCTCTGCTTGATGTGCCAAAATGATTTTTTTCTTAATGCACAGCGAAGTGAAAGTAGAGCTCATGTATTTTTGCTGTTTTCCCAAGTTCCTGCAGTTAGGAGCCCTCAATTATTTCTTTCCAATTTCGGTTTTAAACACAGTCCTGCAGTGAAGATGGCCAAGGGTTTATGTCCAAACATAATGTCCATTATGTCTGTGAGAGCTGGTAGGGAACATAAATC
This sequence comes from Pseudotriccus pelzelni, assembly GCA_035584735.1. Classification (NCBI taxonomy): domain Eukaryota; kingdom Metazoa; phylum Chordata; class Aves; order Passeriformes; family Tyrannidae; genus Pseudotriccus; species Pseudotriccus pelzelni. The sequence continues at coordinate 908,662 of JAWMRA010000078.1, read as the reverse complement.
TACTTTTCCTCCTTTTCCTGCTCCCGCCTTTCACACACACTGGAAGGAGCTTTGCTTTAAAATCCCCCCATGCCCAGACATCAAGTCCACATTGATGAGATCCTGATGCCACCGTTGACCCCATGGGCTGTATTTTGTAGAACCAGAGAGTGATTTGGGTTGGAAGGACCTTGAAGACCATTGAGATCCAACCCACAGGGGCAGGGACAGCTTCCACTACCCCAGGTTGCTCCAAGCCCCGTCCAGGCTGGCCTTGGACACTTCCAGGCGTGGGGCACCCACAGCCTCTCTGGCCAGCCTGTTCCAGTGCTTCACCACGCTCTGAAAGAAGAATTTCTCCCTAAAGTTTCCCGTGAATAAAAGAACTTCTCCCTGAGGTTCCTTCCCTCACCGCTGCGCCCCTGTTGTGTTTCCTCGCAGGCTGACGGGGAACGAACCCCTGACCATCCTCCCTCTGACCTCAGAAATGGAGGAGGCCGCCGTCAAAGCCCACTACAAGGTGTGTGACCGGCTGAAGCTGGAGAAGAAGCAGCGCAGGATGTGCCGGCGGGACCCGGGCGTGGCCGAGACGCTGATGGAGGCGATCAGCATGAGCGCCCTCGAGTGCCAGTACCAGTTCCGCTTCGAGCGCTGGAACTGCACCCTGGAGGGCCGGTACCGGGCCAGCCTGCTCAAGAGAGGTCAGTAGGGGTGGGCCTGAGGGTTTGGGGTGGTGGCGGCCGCCCCCTGCACCCATCCCCTCCGCTGGCATCCTGCCGCGCCCTGTGCCACCGGGGCGGTCCCCACCTCCCCGGAGCTCCAGAAAGAGCTGGCAGGAGGCTCCAGCTCACCCGTGAAAGTGCCCAGCGGGCAAAGGATGTGCTAATGGGGGTAACCGATGTGCTGATGGCGGCAATTTATGGGCTTCTCCCCTCTGCTTCCCGCTGGAGGCTGGAGACGTTTGTGTGTGTGTGTCTTCAGCCAGTGGCTACCTCTGCTCCTCGTTTCTGCTGGAAGTTGAGCTCTTGCTGGAGAGAAAGGTTTTGAAACTCCCAAAGCTGTCCCCTCTTTTTTTTCCCCTGTTTTTTTCCCCAGATTTCCCCCCAGTTTTCCCCCTGATTTTCTCCTGATTTTTCCTTCCTATTTATTTTCCCCTTCTTCTTCTTCTTTTCCCCCTTTTTCTTTCCCCTTTCTTCTTTTTCTTTTTCCCCCTGTTTTTATCCCCCTTCCCTTCCTTTTTATTCTCCCCACTTTCGATTTCCTTCCCATCTTTTGATTTTTTTTCTTTATTTATTATGCCAATCTGTCAGGAAAGGAGTTGAGAAAATGCCTTTTTAAGGGGAAACAAGGCAAACCAGCCTATTCTGTGCTGTCCTGTTGGAGAGGGCAAGCGGAGCCCCATCATAGCACAGGGCAAAACCTTCAAATGTTTGTGTCCCATTACTGCCCTACCCAGGGAAAAGCTCCTGGCTGTGTGTGGAGGGTAATTCCCACAGCTCTTCCCAGCAGTTCGGATGGAGGTGACCATCTGAATATTGGAGGATCAGGTGGTACTTTTATCCCCTTCCTTTGTGCTGTCTCAAACAGTCTGGTTTCCCCCACCCTCCCAGTAAATCCAGTTGTTATTTCCAGCTGGCAGCTGAAACGCAGCAGGGCCGTTTTACAGACTGCGTGTATTGGTTTGGAGGGTTTTAGGGACTTCCAGAAAGTGCCACGCTCAGAGAGGGACCTGGACCTGCAAACCCAGGGGCTGATGTCTTTAAAGACAAGAGCAGAGGTTTGCAGGGCTCCCTCCCCTCGCTAATTAGTGAGGAGGAGTAATTCAGAAGCGCCAGGGCTTAACTAATGCACTGTCACTGAGTGGTGGAAACAAGGAAAGTCCTTATGAAACCCAAGAGGTCCAGGAGCCAGAGCTGCAAGACGTGTAAAAATATCCCCGCATGCCAGAGGAGTCCCTGGATTAGTGGCGCCTTGGGAGAGCCAAGCACTTTCTCATGCTGACACCTGGAGGCCACAGCTTGTTCCTTCAGACGGGCCTGTCCCCTGGGCGAGGAGCAGCCCAAAATTGGGCTGCCCCAAAACACCATCGGGACCCCCCCGGCCTCGTTCCCCCGCCTTGTCGGGGAGCCGGGTGATAAACGAGAGCCCTGAAGGCTGCAAGGCTCTGCCTGCTGTCTCATCGGCCCGTGTTTTATGTCCCTGCGCCATCCCTGCCCCTCCGCCGGCGCTGTAAATCCTTCAGGTGCTGGTCCCTGGGGGGAACCGGCTGCCCCGTAAATCTTTGCCCCTCCTCTCCGGGAGCTGCCGGTTCCTGGCTCAGCGTTGCAGCAAGTGATAACCCCCGGGGGCGAAGAGGCACATGGATCACCCTCTCAGACACAGCTATTCGGTGTGGGCTTGCTTCCTCTCCTCCAGGAGCCGCTTCTTAAGGAGAAAGGAAAAAAAGGGGGGAAAACAAACAAAAAAAAACCACACCCAAAGACACTTTTTTCACTTAAAAGTGGAGGGAGAAAGTCTTAAATTTGGTCACCAGCAGAGCCTGGCTGCTGGTTTGCAGCTTGGGCTGATGCAGCCCGTTTCCTAAAATAACAGGGGATTGTTCGAGGGACTCGTTATCCTCTTTGGATCCTCGCAAAACAATTTTGGAAATGGCTGAAACTGGATAGCTGCGGCCTGCAGGCTGTCGGTGCACGGGGGTTAGAATGCCTGCATTGATTTGAAGCTCATTATCCTGTTACCAAATCTCTTGGTGCGACCAAAGAGTGCGTGGCAGAGATGGCTTTGGGCCTGGCCAGGGCCAGATTGTCATCACATCCAGGCGGTTTGCTGTGACTTCAGTGCCCAAGGCCAGGTTGGATGGGGTTTGGAGCAGCCTGGTCTGGAGGAAGATGTCCCTGCCCATGGCACGGGAGTTGGAACGAGAAGGACTTAAAGGTCCCTTCCAGCCCAAAGTATTCGATGCTTGCAGTGGCTCAGACCTTCAGAGCAGGGTTCACACACCCTGTCCCATTGAGGGCTCTCTCAGCACCTCTGTACCTCAGGTACCTCTTCATTTTGTAGCGCAGTGGCAAGAAGCCAGTTCTAAAATCCAGGAGCACAGAGGCTTTGGTGGGAACATCTGTCTGCAGTAGTGGCATCCTCTGACAGGCGTGTGGGCACGCTGACCTCGGGTGGAACCTGGAAAAAACACCCTGCAAAGGGTGGAAGCTGCTTAGAAGGCATTTGCTACCCAGAGGAGTTCAGAATCCGTGATGTTTTGGTGTGTGAATTAAATAAAGGATTCTCCCAGCAGGTCCACTGGGAGTGTTTGCAGTGCTGGAGCTGTTTCTGTGGTGTCAGAGGATGTGGTCTAACTTGGTGGGGAAAGCAGATGGAAAAACTCTGAATTTGGCTTCTCAACCCTGACTATCCCTTAAAATGTCCTCAGGGAGGGTGGAGTCGAGCCTTTTTTGTTTTAACTTTCCTTCAAGTGAGGGAAAGGTGCCTGCTCTTCTTTTCCAGGTGAGCAGTAGAATGGTTGGCTAATTCCTACCAGAATCTGGTTTGAGTCAGAACCCTTGGGAGGACCAAACCTCAGTCTCCTGGGCTGGATTTTCCTCAGTCCTTGTGCACCTGGGAGTGTTTTGGGAAGGCAGGCTCTGGGAATGGGCCAGGTAGTGCCCCATGAGCTTGGGCTGTCATGAACCCCCCAAGGAACAGTTCCAAAAATGACCTGGCAGTGTCTCTGCATGTCCTTGCTTGACACACCAGCTCACAGATATATCCACTACTGTCACCATCCACTTGTGTTATTTTTGAGTGGGGGATTTCTTGAGCCCCATCCAAAGCTGGTCTGGAATTGCATCTCAGATATGCAGTCGTTTACGGCTTCCATGGCTGGAGAATGGGCAGCTATAAATACTGCCAAGTTTGCTTTTTATTTCTGGCTTTTGTGATTTGGATTGAAATCCTGGGTCTCTCTCTGAGTGTCACTTAAACTGCTGAGGGGAGTGGATGCTGGCACATCCCTGCAGGCGAGTGTGGAGGTGTAAAGAAGGGGGTTGTGCATGGAGGGTTTGAGATGTAAACTGCTTTTTGGGGTGCTCAAGTGAGGTGCTGTGTTGGGGTCCCAGCCCTCAGGTGCCTTCTGTTAATTCTGTTGCACTGGAGTAGGACCCAATGACTTTGTTTCAGGGCGAGAGGGAAGAACAAGGAGCACTCGTGGTTCCTGCCCCAGCCATCAGACTGGAATCCGTGCTGGGTTCCTGCTCTTTGGTGTCCCCTTGGTAGCAGCACTGCTGTCCCATAATATTCTATGGCCTGTCCAACCCTTCATGGAATCATGGAGCGGTTTGGCTTTGAGGGGACCTTAAAGAACATCTCACTCCAACTCCCCTTCTGTGGGCAGGGACACCTTCCACTATCCCAGGTTGCTCCAAGCCCCGTCCAACCTGGCTTTGGGCACTTCCAGGGATGGGACAACTCCTGCTCAACTCTGTTTTCAGGCACAGACTGTGCACAGAGTGACAGCCACAGATATGGCCAGATGTTATTCACGTCCTTTAATCCTGGCTTTTGCCACTTCCACACGTTCCTTGCCCACCTCGTGTCCTCTTCACCATCAGTGATGCACGTAGAGCGTGACATGCTTTGAGGGTGTCACAGGGTGGACCAGGCTCTTCTCAGTGGTGCTGAGCAACAGGACAAGAGAAACTGGTGCCTCACAGGCTGAGAACAAACTTCATGGTCTGAATTCCCTCCTTCCTCAGTGTATGGAAAAGGGTGATATCACTTGATGGGATGGGAGCTCTCAGTGAGTCAGGGCTGCAGAAGGCCAGACCCAAGTGCTGTCCTTAAAAAAACACTTTTCACAGACTCATGGAATCCCAGAATGGTTTGGGTTGGAAGGGACCGTAAAGATCATCTCGAAACTGATGCCCAGGGCATTCCGCCCAAACATGAGGAAGAACTTCTTTCCTGTGCGGTGACCCAACACTGAGCAGATTGTCCAGGGAGGGCGTGGAGTCTCCCTCGCTGGAGACATTCCAGAGCCATCTGGACACAACCCTGTGCCATGTGCTGTGGGATGACCCCGCTCGAGCAGGGAGGGAGATGGGCCCATCCCGCGACGCAGCTCGAGAGCTTCCCACAGCGGGTTTTCCCTCCTCTTCCTGTTGGTTTTTTTTTGTTTTTTTCCTCTTTCTCCAACAACCCTTCCCCCCTTTAGGCAACTAAAGCCTCTCCCTCCTCCCCGGCGCAGGTTTCAAGGAGACCGCCTTCCTGTACGCCATCTCGTCGGCCGGGCTGACGCACGCCATGGCCAAGGCGTGCAGCGCGGGCCGCATGGAGCGCTGCACGTGCGACGAGGCGCCCGACCTGGAGAACAGGGAGGCCTGGCAGTGGGGCGGCTGCGGCGACAACCTCAAGTACAGCAACAAGTTCGTCAAGGAGTTCCTGGGGAGGAAGCCCAACAAGGACCTGCGAGCCAGGGTGGACTTCCACAACAACCTGGTGGGCATGAAGGTGCGTCGGAGGGCGCGCGGGGGTCCGGGGAGGGGAGGGGAGGGTTCGCGTCTGGGGATGTGGGAATGGGGGATGCAAAAATGCGCGTGGGGTGATCCTTCTTCCGGAAGGGTGAGGTGTCACACGTGGGGCTGTGCCCTGGTTTTGTCACTGTGCAAAATGCTGGAGAGGGAGCAGAGGGGAAGAAGTGGGGCTGCCCGGGTCTGGGAAACGGGTGGTGGGGATAAGGATTGCTGGTTTTCCACAAGGAGGACGTGGCTTACGCTACAAAGGGATGGAAAGACAGGTTCTTCAGGCTTACATGGGGTGGGACACAGAGGAAGGGATTTGTGCTGCTGAAACACGGGTCGGGTGATGCTCTTCTTGAGCAGTTCAGTAGAACGTGGACAGTAGAGCATCTCCATGGCCAGGTTTCTTTAACACTGGCTGGAGAACCTGGCAGGGGACCAGGGTGGGCAGATTAATTTGTGACTGACCTCAGACCCAGAAGTCCCTTCAGCTTTGTTTTCTGGCAGAAACCTTCTATGTCACCCAGAGCTGATGTGTTTGCAGGTGACAGTGCTTGGGTGTAGAGTCCCTTTTTCCTTTCTCATCCTTATCCTCTCTGCTGGAGGACCTCTTGCCCTTGACACCTTGCTCTTCCCATGAGGCTTTACTCTCCTGCCCATGGGCCTCCCTGCAGGACTGCCGGAGTTCAGGAAACATTTGGACAATACTCTTGAGCACATGGTGTGATTTTTGGGGTTGTCCTGTGCAGGGCGAGGATTTGGACTCAATGATCCTTGTGGATCCCTTTCCAACTCGGGATATTCTACGGCTGATGGACAAAGTGTCTGCAATTGTGGATCATCCCAGCAAGAAGAGGGGGGAGAGGAAGGGGCTTTCCACCTTCTCCCCTAATCTGCTTGGCTGCACCTAGAGTTGCCCAAACACGAAAATCCCTCAGATTGGCCAGCACAGGTGCTCAGGATCAGTGTTTCACTGCACCAACCTCCAAGGGGGGACATACTGTAAGGCCAGAAATAGCCTTCGAGCCTTGTTATTGTCTGTGTGATTGGATGCAGGGTTGGGGCTGGGATGGGGGACCTGGGTCTCCAGTTTCCCAGGCAAATGCAGCCCCAGCCAGTTGTGCATTCTAGGAATGGCCACCCCAGCTCAGTTGTTCCCGTGCGTATGTAGAAAATGTCATTCCTCGTGACGGAGTTGGGCCATTCGGGAATGCCACGAGCCAGGGCCGGCCAGCGAAAGGTCTGCCCCTCTCCCCACCACCAGATGCTCCTCGACAGTGCCGAGATCAGGATTAGAAACATCCTGGATTTAGCTGCTGTCTGGTTTTGGCTGACAGCTTTGCTGCTCTGGATTAGAGGGCTCAGTGTCCGTGAACTGCGGGTGCAGCTCTTTGACGTGTGAAACAGGCTTTGCGGGATGATGAAATCCCTTCTGGTCCTTGTGGTTGGTTGTTCCTGAGGGCCTGTCCCATCTCTGTGGAGCTGGCTGTGTGGCAGATGGGACTGACAGTGGAAGGTGGTCCGTGGAGGCTGTGATTTCATGGTTGATGTTGCTGCGAGATGTCCTGGCTCTCCTCCCATTCCACGGGCATATAACACAGTCTCAGCAAAACGTGCAAGACTGTGGCTTTAGGTGCCATTGGCATGTTCTTGACTATCCACCAACAGTGGTGGGACTAAAAAACTTGCCCAGTGGATCTGACCCAACTCCCAGTGTTCCCAACCCCAGGAGCTACACTCAGGATGCCCATATGGCTGAGGCCAGTCTTGGAATTACGTCTGGTGTCCTTACTTATCACCTGTGCTCTACACTGTGTCACTTGAAGCTGAACAAACCCCAAGGATGAGCTGGAGGGGTTGAATCTTCGCTTTCTTCCTTCCGTTTCTCGATGCCAGTGCAAGTGAGTTCCCAGGGGAAGATGCAGGACTCTCCAGCATCCTCTGCCTCCCCTTTTTTTGGGACAGTTGGGCTCTGGTCATTGGCAGTGGTTTGTAAGTGTAATATCTGCAGCTAAACAGCTGAGTAACAGTTGTGACGGTTGTCCAGACACTCGGAGCCCTCCTGGCAATTCAAGTCAAAGACCTTTGCTGCAGGTCAGTGATCCACTCACTGTTCCTATTTTTGTCCACCCACAACGTGTCTGTCGAGTTGGTGTTGCTGCCTGACAGCTTTCCTTGCCCGTTTGCAGCAGCAGATGAAACGATTCCTCTGTTTGTGCTGCTGGAATAATTGGACCGTGGTGTGGTTGAAAGGCAAGCCCAGCGCCGGATCCACACCACCACCATGGAACCAGGCACAAGACAAGTGAACCCCATGTTGAGAAGGAAGTTTTTAGGAGCATGGTGGTTCAGGATCGGAACCCAGATCTGTGTAGTCAGGATATGTGGACCTAAACCACTGGCACAATATGGTGCCATTAAGATGATCGGAAACGAGGGCTCAAAACTGGCTTTGGCACTGCAAGGTCAGAACTTGTAGTGCTTCCTTCCTTCAGATTCCAAAAGCGAAACCAGTTGGAAGCCTGAGCATTGACCCTCTTGGTGTGGTTGGTGGATTGTCTTGGACTTTGCTTACACCTGAGTGTAGATTAATATCAGGTTCCGCAGCGTTGGAGGATGGGGTTTCTCAGCAGGTTAAATATGATCCTCAGCATGTTTTCTCTACTTGTCTGTCTTCAAAAGGAGCTGCCCACGGATAACTCCTGCCATTCCAACCCCTGAGCAGGATTTGGTAACCCAGTGACTACAACAGCCTGAGAGCACTTTGAACTAACCCAGTTTGGCTGTTTGAACAGTAACTCTCATGGATTTGATCAAAGGCAGTGCAGGAGTGCAGATTGCCTCGATTTGGGCCATTTTGGAGCTGAGCAGTTCAGAACTGGAGCACTTGGAGTGTGTGGATGGATTTGTGTGTGTGTGTTCGCCGAGGGAGTGGAGGAATATCCGTTAGAGATGCAGCACAAGCTTGGTGGTCTCTCCCATGTCATTTTTCCCATCTAATCACTCCCAACCGTGGCAAAACATACAAACAGTCCCCTGAGACCCAGCAAAAAAAAAAGGGACCTGTGCTTAACTGAGTAATTTGGCAACCAACCTCCTGGTCAACGCAGCAGTTTCTCCATGGTGTCACCCCAGCAAACAATCCGTGTGTTTCTGGAGGGTGACATTATCCCATCCCGCCTAGTTTTAGTGTCTCTCGGTGGAAGTTCTCATTTAATTATGACTTTACTTCTGCTTTTTTTTTTTTACAGCCTTGATGGGCTGCCTGTAATTTCGCTGCCACCGGTGAACTAATCACTGAACATGTTGTGCCCGTGGTGGCTCACCAAGTTATATGATATGAGCTCAGTGGTTAATGAAAGGGCGAGCTTGTCTGGTGCGAGGATGAGGTAATTAGACCAGGACTTCTCCAGCCTCCTCTTTATTGAAAAGTGGGAGCTCTGAATAGACCACTTATTAAAAAAGCAATTTCCCTTCCTCTGCCAAATCTACTCTTTCTCCTCCAGCCATTCTTTCCAAGGGGTCCTGGGTGGAGAGGGTGTGTGCTGGGGGGGAGATGGTTGTGTGTGTCGAGGGGGTGGTGGTGGTGGTGAGAGAAGCCAACTGTATTAAAGCCCCATTGCCAGCAGTGAGGTTTCTTAGTTATATTAAAAGAAGCCCAGGCAGCCTTGCTAAACCTCTCATCTTCCCTCTATATCCTCCCCTCCCCTCACTCCCCCTTGTACACACAAGTGCAGCCCTCTTTTGTAACCCATTAATGAAAAGTCGGAATATTAGAGCGCTCAATTAGTTCCACTGGGCTTGAGTAAGTGATGTTTTAATTAAATTTGCCCAGTTTCTCAGCAAAGTATCATTAAACATGACTTTCCAACTCCCTCTCTGGAGCGTTGCTAAGTTTCTTAATCCCAGGAGTGCTGACCTCTTCCAGAGGTATGTCTGGTCAAGCATGTCTTACAGATCCAAGGGGCACTATTAAAGGGGGCTGCTGTTACCCAAGGAGAAAAAAAAAAATTATCCTGTTCTCATTCCCTTTTTTCTTTATCCTTCCAGAAGGAGGGACACAACCCTTTTGCCTTCAGGACCCTTGAGAGCCACGAGTGTGTAGTGCAGAACTGTGGGAGGGCAGAAATGGAGAAGAAAAAAAAAAAAGGCTTTTCCCCCCAAAAGGTCTCCCTTTAAGCCATGAAACGGAGAGCAAAAAAGTCTTTACCCCTCCCTCCCCCCCCCCCAGAAAAAAGGTCTCTCTTTAGGAAATATCCTGCTTTGAAACTGGTTCCCTTCATGAGGCGTCATTGGTTCTGCACAGTATGTTTTGGTCTCTGCAGTCTGTGGGCATGTTTCTGAGGGGCCGTGGAATCCTGGAGTGGTTTGGGTTGGGAGAGACTTCAAGGATCATCTCATTCCAACCCCCTGCTGTGATCCTTGTCAACCTTGCTGTAGGATTCGGGTCCAGACCCATGCTGAGACACATTACCCCTGAAACACGTTGTACCTGGGACCGTATGGGATGCTCTGGAGAGGACAGTGGGAGGTGCATTGACTTCTCCTTGCCGTTGACTTGCTTATTTTGGAATTCCATGCAAGGAATGGCTTTTTTCCCCCCCTCAGGCAGCGCTGGCAGGGATCTCTCTGGAGGGGCTGAGCGTGCTGGGGACGGACTCTCCATATCAGGGAGATGTTTGCCCAGCTATCATCTGTCTGAGGAACTTCATGAGCTATCACATAACAGGTTATCAGAGCCCAGCACCCTCCTCGTTTCTGGAGCTCCGTTTTACAGGGTGGGGAAACTGAGACCCCGAAAGATTAAGTGACTCCCTAAAGGTCACACACAGGCGTAGCAAAGCACAGGCTTGCACCCTGCTCTCCTGTTGCAGAGACTGTGTTTACAAGCACTGACCATCCAGTCCCATCCAGTTCCTCCCAGTAAACATGATTCCAGTGGAATTCCACAGTTTGTCCAACAGGCAAATTTAAATGTTAATACCTATGTCGGGTTTTTTTTTTCCTGCACCCTCCAGATGGGTAATAATCTCTGTTTTTGGGACAAATATGTGAGCTTAAGGCAGTTGCTGCATGGGAAAAAAAAAAAAAAGAAAAGATATAATGCATCCTTTAGGCAGCTTCTTTAGGGTTGTGCTTGCAGTGAGAAATCCCATCACATGTTTACCAGGGTACAAACCAAACCGAGAAAATAACGTCCTGAGATGAGCCCTAGACTCGATGCACAGATCAGTTTTCAGGGCCACCACTGGTATTAATTGCTGCAGGTTGTGACAGGTAGGAATGCCTGTGGAATGCTTTCTGGATTTTTCCCTCTTTTCAGGCTGAGGTTGGCTCAGCCAAAGTTTTTCTAAGGCCGGGAAATCAAAACTCTGAAAAAAATTGCATGTTGTTGCCCATTAAGTGTTTGCAGTTAATTGTTTGTGGGGACGTGAAGCACATTAGGAATACTAAAGGGGAGAGGGGGAATACTTCTAAAGTTCTCAGTTTTAGGTAGGGTTATGTTGTTCTGTGCTCAGGTGTTCGTATTTGTCACTAAAACATGAGTGTCCACGTTTTTGAAGAAGGAAGGGCGGTGGAAAGGGAAAACTGCTCTGAAAAAAAACAAGTTGAGAACAGGCTCAGAGGAAGTTTGGTTTTTTTTTTTAACAAGAGAAGTGGAAAAAGAAGGGAAAGCTTCTCCTCCAGCCAGTGGCACTGGGCAGTGCTAAGGGACGAGTCTGGTGTGCTGGTCGTGTGGGGACCGTGGCCGCTGTCCAAGCAAACACCAATGCTCGGGCTGGGGGAATGACTAAGCCTATTTCAACTCAGGAAGAGGGAATCTGTGCAGAGGGGATGGAAGGCCTTTGATTTGCGGAGGAGCATCCCCAGAGCCCTTCCTGAGGCGCGGGCAGGCTTTTCCCTGGATGAGCTGGCTCCGGGGAGGGCTCGGTGCTCCCCGCTCTGCCCCAGCCGTAGCGAATGGTCGGAAGCCTCGGAGCCGCGGCCCAGCCGTGACGACAGCGGAGCCATAACCCAGGAATTCCCACTGCTGCTGCCCAGACAAGAGTTGTCTGAAAACCACGGCCAGGGCCCCGTGACCCAGCTGGGAATGAATGGGAATCTGTCCTCAGCTAAAACACTGAGAAATTGTGTGTTGCAGCATGTCTGAGGCTGATCGTTACGGGGGCACTTAGTCTGAGCTTCGCAGCGAAACCATTGTTGGGAGGAAGGATTACATGTTGCATAGCAATGCTCTGCTGTGATCCCTTCTCCCCATGGCTCTCGTAAAGCCATTTGGGCAGCCAGTCCAGCAGCCCTATCTAATTTCCTCGGAGCAGCGAACGCCAGGAAAGATGGTTCTGTCTGGCTTTGTTTTCCTCGTTCCGCCTTGGTCGGTGTTTGGTGTTCTCACAGCGAGATCAATGGCAATGTGTGTTCCTGAGTCAAGCTAATTAGCTCAGAAAGCTCCATTCCCCTCCCAAACTACTCTGTTTGAGGCTTACCAAGACCAGGTGGTTGTTCAGAGGAGAGAGGGAGGACATGATTTCCATGTGTGGTGCTGTCCCTGAGCCGCTAGTTGGCTTTGTTTTCATGGTGGAAGGTCTTTACAGCATAAAACACGAAGGATACTCCTTATTGTTTCTACTCCTGAGTTACAACTCTGCTGCTTTGTGGTAGCTGTGGAGTCTGGAGCAGAGGGGGCATGAAATATTTTGTGCTTTGGATTTAATTTAATTCATTCTGCCTCACATCTGTGAGAAGGCAGAGGCATTTCAGGTGGCCATTTCCTTGGTGTGGATGAAATGGTTATTCAGTGTGTGTTCAGGAGAGGTTCAGGTCTGTGTAGGATGGAAGTAAATCTGGCTCTGAGCCGTGATATGCCTTGAAAAGAAAGCAGGAATGACCTTACTATGAGATACCTTTAACACTAAATTACGAATTCATGACAAAATCTTATTCTGCCTCCTCTCCCCTAGACTTTTTGGGTCATAAAAGCCATTTTATTCTCTCCTGGAAGCCCCTCCAGGTTTGAAAGGCACGATCTAGACGTTTCCCCACTTGTCCCAGGGCCCAAGCCAGGAGAGCTTTCTCCAGCAGCGCTCCAAGCAACCTGCTGACTTGGATCAGCCTTGCTCTGCTTCCTGAAGAAACGAGGTGGATTTAAGTGCCTGTGACAGGAGCTTGCAACAAGAGGAGGGAGAGGTCTCTGTGGAAGCTGGGGAGCGAGACGAGAAGCAGGAGGGGCTTTGCCAAGGCTCCTTTTTGGCTCGTGGGTGGTTTTGGGGCCCGTGGGCGGCGGCTGCCCCGTCAGGAACCTGCAGGAGCTGCAGCGTGACTGACAGCGGCAGGGGAGGCTGCTGGGCGGGAGGTTTTTTCCAGGGTTTTCACTCCTGCCGCCTCGTAACATTCTTGAGCCGTTCGCAGTCCTTCCAGCAGCGGGTTTATGGGGCGGTTGGGATGCCCCGTGCGGGGGCCGTGCGAGAACCCACACGGCGCGTCCCGTGAACCGCTGCATTCATGGGAACGGGGACAACGGGAACCTTTGACGCTTCGGGCCACCAGGGCGTGACACCAGAGCTGTCCCAGCTTAACCAGGAGCTAGAAGTGAGTCGGGAAAAAGCAGGCTGGGATTCACTGGGGCCTTTGTTTGAGCCCAGACGAGGAGAACAGCTTCATCTACCTAAATATGCACATCACTGCCCTCTCAGAGGGGCAGCTGGTGGTGAAGAGCAATGTTTTCCAGCGGCGTTATTTGGAGTAGTGCTATTTAGACACCTGAATTCATCCCAGAGGGTGGGATTCTCACAGGTGGAGATGGCTGAAGTGAGTTGCCCCTGTGTGAGCTGGGTCCCCAGGGTCTCGTTGGAGAGCAGAGATGTGATGAGGACACTTGGTGGGAGCCTGGAGAGCTGTTCAGTGGAGCAGGTGCTGCCTCGCTGCAGGATCCTCTGCCTGCTCTGGCTCTGCTGGCTCAGATGGGAGTTCAGAGGTGTTCCTCAAGTGTAGGTGTTTAAAACGTTTGCCTCAGTGAGGTCAACCCTGGCTGGCTGCTGTGCTTCAAGTGCCTAAACCCACATGCTTATTCCTGACTCCATCCACCAGCTGCCAATCCACGGGGATCTGGTTTTCCAACATGCGTTGTGCCCTGTCTGCCAGCCCCACGTGGATGCCCTGGCAGTGCTGTACCTGCAGTGCCAGCTCTCCCACAGAGCTCTGGAGAGAGGTGGCTCCTGACCAGAGCAGCCCCATCTCCTGGTTCCCTTCCTGAGTTTCCTGACCCTGTCCTGTTCAATCAGCTCTAAATCCAGGAGCTTGCCTACCAGCTGAGCCAATTCCCGTTGGTTTCTTGCTTTCCCATCTCCTGCGCAATGGTGGGCGTCTCCTTTTCCAGGTGGAGCAGATGCAAAAGCTTGGAGGAGGGGAGTGGAAGGGTTGAGAAAAGCCTGAGCTGATGAATGAGTGCAGTGTGCAGCCCTTCTCCGAGGATCCCAGCAATTTTTGCTGATGGCCTGGGTGTGAAATCAGGTGGAGGAGCTTTGTTTCACATGAACTCAGCTCTCGCTCCTGGACAGGCAGTGAAATGTGACTTTACATGAGGGACCCTGTGGGTGAGGGCTGGATTTTCCCCCCTTCCCCTCCTCGGCGTTGAAACGTGTTCTGTACACTCTTGTCTGACACTGTGGGATTTCTTGCGGACTTGGCCAGACACTTTGGCACACAAGAGCGTGACAGCCCTTAACCAGGCCGGCCCAGCTGAGCGCTCTGAGCAGCAACACATCCCTCTCTGTAACCCCTCACTTGTTTGAATGCTACTGTGGATTACTGGGTTGCATTTGAAAAGGTCTTGGCCGTCACAGGAATGAAGTGTGACCATTGGCCAGGCTGTGTTGGTGCGTATTGTCTTTCTAAAAATGTTTCTGGAATACCAGGATTGGGCCAGGCCCCGATTCCGAGGCCATGACCTACTGCACATTTGCACATGGAGCTCAGCAGGATTCCTGCAGCCAAATCATTAAGAGCCGGATGGTCAGGAAGTGGATTGGAGCCAGTCCTGCTCTGTCAGGAGGCCACAACGTGGGCAGATGCCACAATGGGCAGAGGGGGAGGTTGTTTTCTTCTCTGTCAAATACCACAGATGCCCAAAGGAAGGGCACTTTCAGCAGGACCTCGTTAGGAGCCAGCCCTGTAAAACAAACCCTTATTCCCTGCTATTTTAAGGGGTGGCTGTGCCTTGCCCATTTAAAGTCAAAATGCAGCTTATTTTGGGGGGGGGGGAAGGGAGAATTAGAACTATAAATATCAGTTTAGAACCGGTGGACGGAAGGCAGGTTATCTGTGACTGTCCAAATCATGTGTCTGCTCTCATGCAGAGCCCACGGAACGATCCAAGGTGCAAATCTCTCTCTGTGGGAGGAGGGCTGGGGCATTGCAGTGCCATTTCTAAGGAGGTGGATGTGCTTTTGTGCCATGAAGCATCTTTATTGCAGCTCATTTGCAAAGGATGGGATGCTCTGCTGAGCATCGGTCGGTTGATGGGTTTGGGGTCCTTTACAGCACCCAGGGGCTGTTACCACCCTTGTCCCTCTCCCAGATGAATAACCATTGGCTCTCCCCTTGTTTTCTCTTCCCTTCCTGCTATTGCTTCTCCTCCCTGTGCTGCTTCTCCTGTTGAAAATAGCCTTGTCTCTCTGTCCCCTCCATCTCATATGTGAACATTGTGGTTCCACTGGCTCTGATGTCCCTTCTCTGTTCACACTTGGTGGTGATCTGAAGAGAACCATCCCCGTGCGAGCTCTTCCCTGGCAAGATTTGGACATTTTGCTCCGTGGAGACTCCCTTCCTTTTTTGTTTTGGGAATAAACCAGACGTACACATTTGCTTTCTGATAGTTTGAACAAATGATTTCTCTCTTTAAGGGGCTTGAGAGATGAGTCGTCTTCCTCGTGACAACGCCCATTGCAAGAGTTTGAACTTTAAAATAGATAAACCAAATCAGTTACTTACGAAAGGATTTGAAACTAAGCCTTGCACTCAGTAGTGCTGCCACAGTCTGGAATAATATCCTGAGCACGGGTCGGAGTGGTGGAAACTCCCTGGATGTTTTGGAAGCAGCTGCTTTTGCTGGTGGTGATTCAGGCTGTTTTTTATATTTATTTATATTTCTTTCAGCTACATAGATGTTTTTCCCCAGTCACGAAGTGAATTGGGTGGGATGTTAGGCCCAGTCACTGCTGGTGGGAACAGCACAGCTTATCCATGTTCTCACTGAGCCTGTGCTGCAAACTGCTTGAGTTTAAGGTGGTTCCAGTGTGTAGTGCTGTGGAAAAGGTTCCAGCTGTCCAGTGCTCCTGGTTCTGGAGCAGGTGCCGCCCACCTCTGTCCACTAAACTGGCTCTTACCGCTTTCCCTACAACTTATCTACGTGTTATTGTTGACACAGATAAATAAGTGTCAAAATATATATTAATCTCTCAGTTGCATCACGGTTTCAGATCTCTGGCCACAGGATGAGTGGCAGCACTGGCCAGCCTTTGTGCACCTTTCTGGTACCGTCAATTAGCCAGTTAAGCAAAGTTCTGGCAGGTGAATGTCATGCTCTGGAAAACTGGGACCCTTCTGGAACAAGCGTTTCCTGGAGGATGGTGATTTTTCTGCCCTCTTCCAGCAGATAGCTTTCGAGTTGTCATCGACTCGGTGTGCTCCCGAAATGCCTTCTGGCAGGTGTTATTGTGGCTGGTGTTTTGATTCCTTCCCCCGTAACTGACTGTCTCTTGGGGCCCGTGTGTTGTCTGCAGGTCATCAAGGCCGGGGTGGAGACGACCTGCAAGTGCCACGGCGTGTCTGGGTCCTGCACCGTCCGCACGTGCTGGAGGCAGCTCTCCCCGTTCCACGAGATCGGGAAGCAGCTGAAGCAGAAGTACGAGACGTCCCTCAAGGTGGGCAGCACCACCAACGAGGCCACGGGGGAAGGGGACATCTCCCCGCCCAAGAAATCCTCCCCCGGGCACAGCGATCAAATCCCAAGGACTACGGACCTCGTCTACATCGACGACTCCCCGAGTTTCTGCATGATGAGTCGATACTCGCCGGGCACCTCGGGCAGGAAGTGTTACAAGGACAAGAACTGCGACAGCATCTGCTGCGGCCGCGGGCACAACACGCAGAGCCGGGTGGTGACCCGGCCGTGCCAGTGCCAGGTGCGGTGGTGCTGCTACGTGGAGTGCAAGCAGTGCACCCAGAGAGAGGAGGTTTACACCTGCAAAGACTGACGTGGGCCCGGCTGCCGTCGCCTTTCCCCTGCCCGAGGGGGCACCCCCGGCGACGGGCGAGCCGCGGACGGAGACAAAACAGGGTTTGACGGACCTTCTGGGATCTGAACGCCGTGTGGAGACATAAGCACTTTGTAGGGTACAGGTGACCCGGCTGTGTTGCTGTTTTGTTGGGTTTTTTTGTTTTGTTTTGTTTTGTTTTGTTTGTTCTTGTTGTTTTCGTTTTTGGGTTTTTTTGGGTTTTTTTTGTGGTGGTGTTTTCCTGTAGACTGAATTTCGATGAGGTCCAACCACGTGGAAATAAGTGCCTGTCCCGCTGGGGTTAGACGCCAGTGGACCTTCGCCTTGGTCGTCCACGCAGTTTGACGGATCCGTTTTTCCTTGGAACGTCTTGGTTGTTTTCACCCATCCTCCATGAACTCCCCCGGGCTAACAGATTCCCTTGGGCATAAATTATCCGTGCTACTTTATTCCTGGAGCTTCTCCAGCTGCTCGCAGAGCTGAGCAGGTACGAAAGGAAGATCTTTTTGCCTCGAACGCGACGGCACGAAAATGATCGTTCGCTTCTCCTGAAACTGGAGTGAGGAGCGTTGGGTAATGATGGTTCCTGACGGTTCTTCCAGTGGAGTTTCTGCACATGGAGCAAACAAGGCTCTGACAAAGAGACCCACTGGAGGGTCAGCTCTTTGGTGACAGCTCCACGTGCGTTGTCACCACGCACAGCTCCAAAAACTGGTGGGTCCACCATGTTGCAGACAGAAACGCGTCCAAGAAGGAGGTTGGGAAGACAAGTAGAAAACCAGCCGTGCCTGTCCCCTCCAGTCCAATCACATCTTCTTTATTTAAAACAATTTCTCCAAATGCAGGTTCTTTAGCACTATCTCTGTCTTAAATCTAATTATTATTGTTATAATTACTATTTTTAAAAGAACCACTAGATACTTTGGTCTCATTTTTGTGCATGATTGATTTTTTTTTTTTCTCCCCTCTCCTCTTCCCACCTCTTGCTGACGGAATACTCACCCTGTGGTAAGCGCTTCAGGCCTCTGGATCTGGAACTTTATTCAAAAATGTGTGTTTTGGAGGAGGACAAGAGAAACCTCCAAGTGCCTCTTGGAAGCCAGCGCTGTCCTGCGTTGTACAGCAGCAGTTTGGGCCTGGATCAGACCTCTGGAGGAGCTGACTTTTCCTTTCCTGGGTCATCATTCCATTTCCTCTGAACCATGGCAGTGGTACCTGACACAAGCTGTATGGAAACCCTATGACCTTAAAAATTTTATTTTATTTTTTTTTTTAAACCACTAGATCGAGAACTTGTGCTTTCAAAACGCAAACTCTCGGATTTGGGAATAACCAACGGACACAGAGACAAAGCAGGAAGTGGCCAGGGAAGGCAGGAATTTGACTGCAGTGGTTGATCAGTCCCAGTGCTGTGAAACAGATGACAACCTTCAGCTTTTCTTGGTTTTTTTGTTCTTGGAAGAGAAGACTCACAATCCAGGACTTGATGCAACAATATTCTTTGCTCAGATAGAAGTGGATTGGGAGCAGCCAGTGGATGCCTCAAGGAAGCTTCCTAAGGAATCACTGGAGTGTGGAGGGCGTTTAATTGGATTTTTGGTGGCAATTTTTCGTTGTCCAGCAGCAATTTCCACCAGTTCTGTACAAGCCATTCAATCCATTTCTCCAAAGAGGAATTTTTCACCCATGAGTAGAAATCGGCGAGGAAAATGAGAGCAGTTTTCCCAGATGGACCATTATTTCTTCAAAGCCTTTTTTTCTCCTTATTTTTTGTTTAGTTTCACATTTCTCCCCACCCCCCCCACCGTCACAAACAGTAGCCACTAATTTAAGCTGTTCCTGTGCGTCTGCTGGGAGGAGAAAAGATCTGTTTTGCTTTTTCTTGCTGAGAAATACCTGCAATTCCCAGCCTGGCTGGCTCGTTGGCATCCAGTCTCGATTTGGGGGCGTGGGGAGGGACGGGGTGGGGGGGTGTCAATGGCACGGTGCAAAGCGAAGTCAGCCGGCTCTTTTTGGCTGTTTTCTGATTTGCTGTACAATTCCCGAGGTTTTGGGTAGTGCTGGAGGAGGAGGAATGGCGATGGAATTCCCACCTTCCCAGTTTTTTTGTTTTTTTTTTTTTTGAGGGGATGGGAGGGGGTTGGATGCAGCGCTTTGGAAGTCACCCACGAGCAGTTTTCTCTAATGGTTTATAAAAAAATAAACGGACTAGAAAGGTCTAATTCAGCGTGCACGTGTGTATATGTATATATATATTTATATATACACACGTGCTGACACATAAATATATATATATATATAAATATTGAACGGACATTTATTTATTGTAAAGCCCTTCAGAAGGACCTTCTTATGGTTTCATTGTGGTATTATGTTAAATTCTCTTTCTCCCCCTGTCTCTCTCTCTCTCTCTCTCTCACACGTATGTGCAGACTCACTGTTACATTTTTATGTGCGCTCTAGGATAGCTCTTCCCCTCCCAAGTAAAGCTGGGCCCAAAACTCCTCAAGGCACGAGGAATTTGGGGGGCCTGAATTCCTATTTCTGGCTCCATTCTTTTTATTAAAAAAAAAAAAAAAAAAGAAAGTCCTTAATTAAAGGATGGGCCGCAACGTATGTGCATTATTATTATTATTATTATTATTATTATTAAGTAATATTATTATTATTATTGTTATATTTAAACCATGGGCCTCATGTTGCCTCTTTTCACTGGTGTCTCTGTCTCCATTGACCTCGCTGGAGTAAATCCACATTGCACTGGTGTGAGAGGAGAATGAGTCCCTAGGACAGAAGAGAGGGTGGTGGTGGCAGAAATATCCTTGGAGAGAAAATGCTGGAGTGGGGTGGGATAGGGAAGCTGGGCATGTTTGGTGTGGGAAGAGAGAGAGAGAGAGAGAGAGAGGGCTGGGTGGGAAATAAGGCAGATTGTCCAAGCAGCAAAGAGTGAACGAACTACTGAGTGAAAGAGCTCTTCTGTGTGTTAGAACTCAGCACTGAAGCCTGGATGCTTTCTGTAAGTATTGACAAAAAAATTAAAAAAAAAAAAAAAAAAAAAATACCAAAAAAAAAAAAAAAAAGAGAAAAAAATAACACAAAACCACCACACCCCTCCCCTCCCAAATTGTATTTATGTTAATGTCGTTGTATTGTTGTATATTGTACATAGCAAGGTTTATTCTCCTGTGGTTAAACAAAAACAAACAAAAAAACCAATTAATTATAAATAACTAAACAGTAGCGAGGCACATGCGTTAAATGTATAGGCAGTGTATGAAATATACTAACACTCTGCAATCAGGAGAACTTGTCTTCTTGGCCTTTCGACCTAGGGTGGTAAAAACAGATGTGGGTTGTTTTTTCTTCTTCCCCCCTCCCCAACCCTCCTTCACCCCATCCCTGCACCACGTTGGGTGTGTTCAGGACGGGGAGGGGGGGGATTTAGTTCCAGCGTTTTCCGACGTTTGCCTTATCCTTGAAGAGAGAATGAGGGGGGGGGGAAAAGCCTTGATTTGGAATAATCCTGTAGGATGGAAACGAGAGGAGTTGTAAAACCACCTCAGACATCCCCCCCGCCCCGAGTGCTTGGGGGGTTTGCTGGTGGTCCTCGAGGTGTGTCGGAGTCGAATGAACTCCTGCAGGAGGAGCTTCTGCTTGTGCTGCTCCCAAACCTTCTCTGTTCCACCTGGAATTCCAACTGGATTTTTCCAGAGAGGTGATTCCACGTCCCCCCCTCTCCCCTCCACCATTGGATCTCCAGTGCAATTCAGTGGAATTGCTCCTTTTTTTTTTTTTTTGTGTTGTTGTAAAACTACTACCAGAGCGGATTTGGGTCCCTGGTGTTATTTCATAGGTATATTAAGAAAAAAAACGACAAACAGAAAGTGCAAAGCAACTTTCCCCCTTTTTTCCTACTCCCAGAGAAACAGGTTTGTGCTCAGATGTAACTGGAGAAGGAACAGGTGGGTGGAGGGGATATCTCTGCCCCCCTTCCACCCCCCTGTCCCCCCAAAAAGTGTTGGTTCTCCTCAGCTGATCCAGCAAGAATTTGTGAGATCAGTTTTTGGGGCTGGGGTGGGGAGGGGGGAGGGGTGCAACCATTATTTATATGACTTTTTTATTGATTTTTTTTTTTTTTAAAAAGAGAATTTAGCTGATGGAAGAATATTTTTATTGAATAGTGCATTTAGTTATGTCAGAAATATAAAAAAAAAGAATAAATATATAATATTTTTGTAAACGAGGCAAACTGAAAACGTTTGTTGTTTTATATTAGAATTTTCTATTAAAAGAAATAAAAACCCACGGAAATAATTGTTGCACCCGTCATCTGTTTTTTTGTTTTGTTTTGTTTTTTTGTTTTTAACAAGCTTCTGTTCTGTGTGACTGACTCATAAATGTGGAGACCTGCAAAACAAGTCCTAAACATTACATTCTCATTGTCTTCCAGTTACCAAAACCTTGCTGAAACAGGCAGTGTTTAGTCAAAAGGGGCTCTTTTATTACTATTATTAATATCATTATTATTATCAACACTAAAAATGAGTCGTTTGTAGTTCAAATATAAAAAAAATCAACCCCAGATTTTCAAGTTTACCCTCTTTTTTTTTTAGCTGAGCATCCCGGTTTTGAGATGGGTCTGGCTGAAGAAAAGCCAGACCTATTCCCAATAACCAGGGATTTGCCATTGATCTCAGTTGCCCTGAGAAAAATTATCCTTAAGAAAGATTATTTGGGGGAGGGGGGGGGAGAAATAATCATCTGAGTGAAATGAAGAGGACCAAATTCCAGGCTTGATCCAACAGGAGCAGTTTTAATCCGGTTGAACGGGACAGTGTAAATTTGGGGAGCCGGGAATGACAGTGAGTTATGGACCCTCTGTTCTCAAAGGAACTTCTGGGATTGCTGCTTCGGAGACCTGAGCTGGGGCAAAAGAACGTCTGAGGGTTTTGTGTTGGGTTTTTTTTTTTTTTTTTTTTTTGGTTGGCAACCAGCTGATTCCCAGGTCTGGAATTCCTTTGTGAGTCGTTTCTCGGCTGCCCCCAGTTCAGCGAGCGCGGTTTGGCTGCGGTGGGGTTGGCTGAGACCCCGGCTGGAGGGACAGATTTCTCAAGGCCGCTCTCATGGAGTAGATGCTGCTTAAGGTGATTTTCTGGTGGATTATGGTGCCTGTGAAAAATTCCTCGGTTGATGCTGCAGGAAAATCGGGTCTGTTCTGTTCCCGATGGAACAGGTGCAGTAAAGCTCCTCATTCCCGGCTGATCCAGCTCCGGGGGCACATCTGCTGCCTTGGCCTTGGCTGCCATGCCCAGCTCATCCTGGCTTTCCCTTTCCAGGGTGCTAACTAGGTGGTGACTTCTGGAGAGCAGCGTTCTCCTGCAGGAGATGCAGGAAAGGCCTTTCTGGACCGGGTACCGTTTGTGTAACGTGACGGAAGCTCAGTGTGGCACCATAGGAATCCATGGAAACCCATGGAATGCTTTGGCTTGGAAGGGGTCTTAAAGATCGTCCGGTTCCTGGTTGAATCTGGTCAACCCCCCGAAATCTGTTCATTACTAAAGCAGCCAAGCTTAGGGCCATGGATGTTATCACTGAATAGCTTTTATTTCCACTTTTCACTGAGCAATGCTGGATTTGGCCAAATCATTTCCGAGTCCCAGGAAACAGAATATTTCCAAGTATTTCTGGACAGACTGTTTCTTTGTGGGTGGGGAGGAAGAGCAGATGGACGTTGCAGCACACTTTGGCACCGGGCTAGGCTTCCTGGAACTGCATGTGTTCAGGTGTAGGTTCAGCCCAGAAATGATTCCAGACACATCAAATTTCAGCTGGCAGGGGAAACTTCTGAATTTGGTGGTTTTTTCCTCAGTTGCTCCTGAATGTTTTCAGAAATGGGGAAAAATTAGCTAAGGCGACCCAAAAGGACAGGAGGCTCCTCCCTTTGCCAAGTCCTTCCCGTATGGCTGGGTTGCTCAGGAATGTTGGGAAAGAGGCTGCCATGGCGTTTTGCAAAGGATCTGGAATCTTCCCTCCTTCAATCAGGAGTCCTGGCCTTGCTGTCACTGTTAGGCCCCGCTAGAAGCTCTTTTGACGCGAGTGGAGCTGCCACTTTCTCCTTGCTGACGACAGAAGGGGATAAAGACACGGGCACGCAGGTTGACAGAGGCAGGGGTTGAGTTCAGAATTAATCCAGATATGTGGATAATCCCTCCAGCTCCCCTTGGGCCCGTTGGAAGCAGCAACCCCCAAACTAGCCCAGGAATTTCCCTTGTTCCACCCCAGTCTCCAAAGATGTCCCTTGAGACACGAATGTAAAGTCTAGGATTTGTTTTGCACACCTGCGATGGCATTTCCTTTTAAAGGGAGGTGGGAATTACTAACATGAAGGATTAGTATTTTTCTTGTTTTTCTTTGTTTTGTTTTGTTTTGTTTTTTTTTCCAATGTCTTATGGGAGCCTAAGTTATTTTTCTCTACCTCATATGTACAGCTTGTAGGTATAAATCTTGATTCTGAGTGACTGTTGAGAATGTATTTAAGTTATTTAACATCTTTGTATAACAAAAAAAAAAAAAAAGAAAAAAAGCCAGAACAAATGAAACAATAAATGTATTTTAAATTATACTTGAAGTGTGCTCCTTTTTCTTCACGTCTGTTGGGAAAGGTCTGTGTGCAGTGGCTGTGGGAGAGCCTGTGCCTCCTTCAGCCTTATTCCTGACCTTGAACTTCTCCTTGAAGCCTAATTTAAGCCTCAAAAGAGTGTTGTAGTGGTGCCATGAGCTGGAGAAATGTCTCCACACCCATTTTACACGAGGAAAAAGTGACTTGTCTATGGAAAGGCCCAAACCCCCAAACTCCTGCTTTTTTCTCTGCCCAGACCTTCTGCTCTCTGTGAAACAGCTCAGATTTGGGCCAGCAACGCCAAGTTAATTGTCATTAGCCCAAGCTGCACATTGTCTTTCTCGATCAAATGTCTTTTTTTTACTCTTCCCAGTGGCCCCCTGGAGCTGTTCAGTACCTAAATGTCATGGCAGCTGAGCTTTAAATATCCAGAGCCTGTTGTTGTTCATCTTGTAGCCTGCTAAGGACTCGAACAGGGGTCATTTGGGTTTGCGAAGCCCCTCAGAAAAAACATGGTGGCCCCTTATGTGGGGGCATGGAATGAGGTGCTGCTTCTTCCCCCAGGTGTGGGATATTCATGGAATCACAGAATGTCCTGAGCTGGGAGGGACCCACAGGGATCTTTGAGTTCAACTCCCAGCCCTGCACAGGTTCATCCCCAAGAGACACCCCCTGTGCCCCAGAGGATCATCCAAACCCTCCTGGAGCTCTGGCAGCCTTGGGGCTGTGCCCACTGCCCTGGGGAGCCTGGGCAGTGCCAACCACCCTCTGGGGGAAGGACCTTTTGCTGAGATCCAACCTGACCCTGCCCTGACAGTTCCCAGGTGCTGCTGTTCCACGTGCACCAGGCGAAAGTTCAGCAGCCACCTGAGATTCAGCCACTCAAGATCCATCTCCAGGCATCCTCCTCATCTCCCTTGAGGGTCAAACAATCATGTTAATGTAAAGAGCCTTCATGGGGTAGGATAAGAAACATCACATCACCAACAGTGGCAGCTCAGCTGGCAGGACCTGCCACCCTGCAGTCACTTCGTGGCTCTCACAGGCATGTCCAGGTACTTCTTCCCAACTGTTTGACACCCTGTGGAGGCAACTGAGTGTGATCCAAGTGACTGAAACAAGCAGAGAGACAACCCAATC
This sequence comes from Pseudotriccus pelzelni, assembly GCA_035584735.1. Classification (NCBI taxonomy): domain Eukaryota; kingdom Metazoa; phylum Chordata; class Aves; order Passeriformes; family Tyrannidae; genus Pseudotriccus; species Pseudotriccus pelzelni. The sequence continues at coordinate 884,141 of JAWMRA010000078.1, read as the reverse complement.
TGCGTGTCAGGCTCAGCTGGGCACAGGATAGAAACACTGAGCTTGGAAAGAGCTTTAGCCCCAGCTGTCCTTTCAGTGCACCCCTGATAAACTGCTCTGCAACCCAGGTTAGACCATTCAGCAAGGGCTACTGTGCTCTTGGGGGTGTGCTGGGGGAACCTTCCAGTGGGAGGGATCCCTGCCCCTGGCAGGGGTTTGGGATGAGATGAGCTTTAAAGTCCCTTCCAACCTGAACCATTCTGTGATTCTATTCCTTTGAAAACCCTGGCTGTTGTCCCCTAAGTCCTCTTGGTTATCCACCCCTCCCATACATTCAAAAATCCCTGCATTTATTTACCTCCCACTGCCATTTCCTGCTGTGGTGCAGCAATCACATCCAGGCTTTTAACCAACCCTTGAAGGCTCTTTCCACAGAACTGTCCATCCTCAAACAGAGGTGATGGATCTCTATCCAGGATCATGCTGGTGCTGGGATGGTATCACACTGTTTTACTCCTCACAGCTTCTTATTCACCCCAGGAAATGTTACTAAACCGGTGAAAAGCTGCACAATAAATGCACCTCCTGCTTCTGCTCTGCTTTGTCCCTTCTTGGGAGGAGAAAAACTGAACCAGGCAAATCCCCTGGCTGATGTTTGGTCCAGGTGGTTTTCATAGACTCATGGAATGGTTTGGGCTGGAAGGGGCCTTAAAGATCACCCAGTTTCAGCCACCTGCCACGAGCAGGGACACCTCCCTCTAGAGTAGTTTGCTCGCCTTTTAGAGCAAGAAGAGCAGACTGGAGAACCATGGGGTGGGGAGGTGGATCTACCCCTGGTTTACTCCCACCAAACACCCTCAGTGCAGCTCCCTGACTCCTCCGGCTCCCCCAGCTGACCTCTCATTACACTTCCTGGAACCGGGTGATGAGAAATCCCAGGCTTGAAACCTCCCAGCCAGCCTGGCCAGCCCCTTAAGGAGCTGCTAATGGGAGTCGTAAAGCCGCAGTAGCCGAGGATGGAGCGGCAGTTTTGACAGCTGTTCCCGCAGAGGAAGTGGGGGAAACGAGAACGCATTGGAAGAATTTGGGATTAAAAACAGTGTCAAGTGAGAGATTTCACCTCCGGAGAAGTAAAGCAGGTTTCTTTCCCCTTCCTCTCCCGTTGCTTTGCTCGGTGTCGGTGCTACGGGGTGTCATCCTGCAGCTGTGGAGGTGAGGAGCGCTCAGTAAAATCCAACCAAAAAATAGAGGTGCCTTTGGTTTAGAAATAAATAATGACTTGCCTGAACCTCTTACAAGCTTCCAGATACACTGAGGAATGTATTCGGTGTGGAGTTGTCATGGAATCCACGTAGGAAAGTAATGACTGAGAATGAGGAGGAAGAGAGAGAAAATAATGCATGGGCAGATTTCACACAGAGCTTCCTCTTAAAGAGTCTTGAAAGGAGAGAATCTGACTGTTAATGGGACAAAAATAATATCAGTGACCAAGAGGTGGGATGGAGGAATCAGGTCCCAGAATCATGGAATGGTTTGGATTGGAAGGGACCTTAAAGGTCATCTCATTCCACCTTCCACTGGACCAGGTTGCTCAGAGTCCTGTTCAGCCTGGCCTTGGACACTTGGTATTGATTCATCATCATTAACAGAAGATGTCTCGGTGCTTTTGAAATCTCCCTGTAGAGGTTCTAACTGAGGTATTTAAGAGTCAGATGTGATTCCTACTCCTTTTTTTTAGTCTAAATAGAACTACAGACACAGGGCCAGAGAGGTGAAAGAGGGCTAAAATAGAGATGAGACTGGCCCAGACTCAAACCTTCCTCGCTTTGAGAACTGATCCTGGCACCAGTGAGTGCCCTCAACACCACCTGAGATGTGGGGGTGCTGCAGGTGACCAGGAAAGGGGCATTTCAGAATTTCCCTCCTGCGCCTCTGCTGCGGGATGTGGATGGGATAGCAGCACAGGTTTTGTGTTCCCCAATGGATTTGCTCCCAGCTGGCTCTCCAGGCTCACACCACAGGCTGTCTCCTCCACTTCTGCTGAGCAGCAGTGGGAATCAGAGCTGGCTGGAGGTGGCACTGAATGCTGGAGACCCTCGTGTGCTGTTGGCTCCGGCACTGGGAGCGTTTCCCTCAGGATCCGGGATATGGAGTTAGGAAGAGGAGCTGCTCCCGGCTGCTTGGAAAAGAGGAGGAGCCATTTAACACCCTGCATCCTCTCCCAGGTCATCTCTGCTCCTACTTCTCCTCCTTCCAAGAGTCACACCGTGGCTGGAAGGAGTGGATTTGACTTTCTGGCCGCAGCTCCGCGAGTTAATTACGCAGAGTTCTCACGCCGGTGCCACCTGGCATAAACCAGCCCACACCCACCCTCTTAGACCCCCTTGGCCTTCCAGAACAAGGTGGCTCTGTGCAAAATGTCCCCTGGGAATGGCCCTTGGCCCCTGCCAACATGCCAAGGAATCACCTGGGAGCTGTGCTTTCACCTGAGCCAAAGGCACGCCAGGGATTTTCTAATGTTGTAACAACATCTCCGACCACGTTCCAGTGCCCAGGAGCGTTCCTTGTAACTCTGGCAGTGGGCTAAAATGGATGGAGAAACTCCAAGTGCTCCACAAATAACCCTCACAAGCCAAGCCTGAGGTTTTTGGTTGGTTGGTCCTTTGATTCTGCTGGTGGGGAAACCACATTTCAGGAAGGTTGACCTTCCCGGCTGGCCAGGATTAAAGCAAGGACCAAGTCCAGCACATTTACCCCTCAAGTGGTTTCTTTAATGGTGAGTAAATATAATTACACCTTAAAAAAACTCATCCCATTTTGGATGAAGCACAGCCAGACCTTGAAAGAAAGCCTCATGTCAAATGACAACCAAAGTAGGGGTAATTAATCTGGGGGCTTATCAGTGTTTGTAGGTCCCTAAAATCCTCCCACTGCTCAAGGACTGAACTGCTGCAGACTCTTTAATTACTTCACTGAGGTACCTGTATGAGGAATTATATTGAATTCTTTGAGGTACCTGTATAAGGAATTATATTAAATTATTTAACTGAGGCACCTATATAAGGAATTACATTTAATTACTTAACCTGGGGTGCCTCTATAAGGAATGCAGGTGGCCTAACACCCCCCTGTGCTTAATGGGAAGATAATCAGTGATAATCAGAGGCACCTGATTAAAAGTGGTGCCTTTCCTACACCTCTTTATCCATATTCCTACCTTGGGTTGTCAGTATATGCACTCAGGTATTTCTTCCTTGCACGTGCTTTCCCTGGAATTGTCCAAGAAAACGTGTGGATGTGGCACCTGGGAGGTGGTTTAATGGTGCTGGGTTAATGGTTGGACGTGATGATCCTAAAGGTCTTTTGTAAGCTTGATGATTCTCTGATTTCCGCTCACATATCCTACAAATTTAAAGGCTGGCAGCGTTCACTGTAAGAATTCCAAAGCCAGGGACTGAGAGAAAACCTTCAGGAATCCACAGGCAGACCCTGCTGGGCTCTGACCACAACTAACGTTAGAACAGCAATCGTAAGTATCAGAATTCAGGTCCAGAGCCTGTTCTCCAGCCCGTTTTCCACCTCTCCTTCGATGATGAACTACCCAGAATGGCATTTCTGTCCTGGCTGCTCTTTCATCTCTGGCCTTCTCAGCTTCCCCGGGCAGTGTTCATTTTCAAGGTGCTAATTACAAGGGCACTCATCATAAATTATCACTCATTTCTCCCTCTCGCTTGCAGGGAGGAATTCCTTGAGGGATTAGGCCCGGTTGGACAGGCCTTGGAGCAACCTGGGCTAGTGGGAGGTGTTTGGAACTGGAACATCTTTAAGGTCCTTTCCAACCCAAACCATTCTGGGGTTCAACGATTCTGCTCGTTAAAGGCTCTCTGTGAGGGATATCCCAGGAAAAGTGGGGAGGGCTGAGGGAATGCAGTGGAGTTTTGGCACTGGATGGACCTTCCGCCCTGAGGAATGCCCCAAAATGTGCTGGGAAATGCTGCCAGTTAACCCTGCTCGATGGCTCATCTGCACGGCCGAAATCTCACTGCTTTTTGGAAGAATTAGGGATTAAAAAAAAGGGATTAATAAGGGTAGCACTTAAAGTATCTGACACAGCTTAAAAAAAAAACACAACGAAAAGGCATAAAATAGACTTTTGAGGCACCAGTGGGTGTCTCGGTGAAACCTCCCAGGCATCAAGGCTGGTCTGCTGTTGTGTATCCCAAAAGCTTCCTCTCGTTTGTCCTTCTGTTTCTTGTGTCCTGAGGCAAGAAAAATCCAACAGAACCCCAGGTTTCCCTTCCTCGTGTGGGAATGACCTGTTTGCCTTCCTTTGTTCCTTGTGAGGAGTCCCTGGGATACGTACCCAGCTCAGAAGCTCCACGAGGCCACAGCGAGGAGGGGGTTTATTTACAACCGAGTTTTGTTCCTGGGTTGCATTGGCCATCAGCTTTGAATTGTCCCTCTTTCTCTACCAGCTGACGTTTGGGAAAACCAGGAAAAAAGCCATCCCAGCTTTTTTTTGTTTTGGATCCTTGAAGCAGCCTAGCTCAAAGCCCGTGGGCTGATGATGGTCTTGCCCAAACTTTGCTGGGTTGAGTTTTGCAGGTTTCCCTCTCCCTGCTGGGCAAGTCCCTCTCAGCTCTGATGGCACTGAAATATTATTAATCACCTGCCAGGACTTTCCAGACAGTCAAAGCATTTGTGTCCCGATTTCCAGGTGGCAGAGGAAGGAATTCCAGGCCACATTTTCAGGTGGGGATCTTCAATCCCTCAATCCTGTGGACTCCACTGGGTGTCTCCTGCCGTTGATTCCCTCAGGGGTAGTTTGCGGTGCCTCTGAGGGAAACGGGAACGATTTTAAACACTGGGTGAGCAAAAGGAAAGATGCCGAATGTTTGGGTTGTGTCCGTCTGGGTGTTTCCGTGCAGGGAAGTTGTTTTTTTTTTCGTTCTGAAGTTTCAGCAAGGCTGGGTGGCAGAAAATGAGCTGGAATGGGATATTCCAACAGCATAACCAGGACACGGGCGATAAGCGGCTGCAGGGGACGGGGTGATATTTTGGGTTGTTTCTTTTTTTGTCTGTGCAAAAAGGGACTTTTCTGTTGGCAATATGAGAAAAAAAGGCGTGGAAAATGTAAGAATGTCTGAATTCACTGTCCCCCGGAAGCCCATCCCAGTGGCCACAGCAAGGACCCAGATGTCCTTCTTGCCACCAGGTGGAGCTGGGGGAGAACAGCTTGGAAAGGGCCAGCCCAGAGCACCCCCGGGAATGCAAAGGTGGATAACCAAAGAGAGGAATCCTCGTTTGGCCATTGGGTTGTTTCCCTCCCTCCTCCCAGCCTAGGAAAGCCGCGTCTTACCGAGAAATTTCTTCCCCAAAAAAATCAAAGCGGGGTGGGGGGAATTGCAAATCACTTCATCTGCGATGAGTGAGCTCCTGCTCCGTGGCTGGTCGGAACTAGATGACCTTTAAGGCCCCTTCCAACCCAAACCATTCCGGGATTCTGGGATTCCATGGCTGGCTGTTGGCTGGGAGGAGCAGCTGATGCAACACTCACCGTTTCCCTTGGACTAGACTCTCCCAAGTGATGGGACAAGAAGAAACCTCCCCATCACCAGTTCAAACCACCCTCACTGGGAGCTGACAGTGGACAGAGCAGAGAAGCGTTTGCTCCCAGGGCATCCATGGAATCGTGGAATGGTTTGGGTTGGAAGCGACCTTCAAACTCACTCCAGCCTCCTGCCATGGGCAGGGACATTTTCCACTGTCCCAGGTTGCTCCAACCTGGCCTTGGACACTTCCAGGGATGGGGCAGCCACCTCTTCCACCCTCACAGGGAAGATTTTCCCCCTCAGTTTTACTCCCACCCCACCGGGGTGTTTGCAGCCTCTCTTTTTGTGTTTCACCCAGCTGTGCCACTCCTCCCTCCAGCTGCTTTATGTCTTTTCCATGCGCTCCAAATCCTTCCCAGGGCTGCTGGAAAGGCTTTGCGAGCTCTCACGGAGGTACCATAGGTAATAAAATACATGTTACTGGATGCTGTGCAAACAAGTGAGCTCACTGTGTTTAGTAAATCTGTTTTTCCCCCGACTGAGGATAAAACCCTGTTCTCTCAGAATGCTGGAAAGTCTTAACACCTTCCTTTTTTTCCCCCTCTCCTGTTAATTCTTTTGCTCGTTTTTCATTCCCTCTGCTGGTTCCCTTGGTGGGTATCCCACCTCTTTATCCAAGGCCATTATTGTTTTTAGGTAAGATCTTTTTTTTTTCTTTTTTTAAGGTAAAGATCTCATTTTTTTGGCCAAGATCTGCCTTTGGTGAGCAGTCTCCCAGCCCACAATGCTGCCTTTTTCTCAGCAGAGAAGCTGAGGATCGCTAATACCAGCTTTATTTTCCTTGGCACTTCCCAGGGCTGGAGCCACCCAGCCTTCCCTTGCCTTCTTAATCAATACTAAACGTCTGACAGGGCAGGCAGCTTCCCTCTGCAAATAATTATTAATCAGTGGGGAGGGGGTTGAGGGGTGAAGGGACAATAATAAAAATAAGCCTTTAAGAGGGGAGGGAATGGGAAGGTGAAGCCTGACTTGGGTTTGGACAGACGGGGGGTGGGGGAGCCTGTATGTCAGCTGTTGGTATTCAAAGTAGATATAAGAAAGAAATTTTATATAAAAAAGGTGGTAAAAGCACCGGCACGGGTTTCTCAGAGAAGCTGTGGATGCCCCATCCCTGCAAACATTCAAGGCCCAGTGGGATGGAGCTCTGAGCAATCTGCTGAAGATGTTCATGCTCATGCAGATCACCTTGAAAAGGTCCCTTCCAGCCCAAACCATTCTCTGACTTAAGAACCCGCATCAAGCCCAGCCTTAAAATTAAGTAGCTCAAGTTGTATATTGACATAATTTAATTTAATTTAAGGCACATTTAAGTTCTTAACTGAATAAATATGTTTAGAAAACAAAGGGTCCAAGAATCGAAATCCTGAGAAAAGAAAGAGTTGGCTCTGCATAATCACTGTTTGGAGTCCTTTGCTGCTGCTGAATGCACTGATGAAAACATTTCAATTCCTTCCATTTAAATACAATAATTTCCTTTGAAGTGCATCTTCTGGGAGAGGAATAGTTGGGCAGTTTAAATTCTTGGAGAGCTTCTTTCTGGCCCTCATACTGCAAAGCCAATGGGTAGTTTTCTGGAGGAACATTTTCCTGCTGGAAAAAGCCAGTTTGATAAAAGTGATACGGTTTGCAAATGCTATTTCTGATGAACTGTCAGGAAAAAGAAAAGCTTTGGTTTCCAGATCCAGAAGGGGGTTTTTGTTCCCATTTTTTTCCCTTTTATGCTGCAGCATCTTGGTTATAGATACCACTAATAACTATATAATATAAATATAAATAATAATAATATATAGAGAGAATAATAATAAATATAGAATAAATATTAAAAATGTAGAAACAATGAACCCCAAATCCAGCCCCCCAAAATTTGCCTTTATTGCCACGAACATTTTCATCAACTGCCAGGATCCTTTTCTCTGTTTTGTGGGAAATCTGGAAAATATTTCGCTTTCCTTTGGATCCCGACTGGGAAGACATTTGAAAGCCTGGGATTTTTACCACACTTTGGGCAATTTGATCCCTCTCCAGCTCCGGTGCGTGCAGGTAACGGGCACTTCGGGGGTGCTTTTGCAAAGGGATCCGGGAACAGATCGTGGGATCGCCTTTCCAGGAACGTGGTGGAACCCCCCGTTGCTGGAGGAACGTTAAAGCTGATTCGACAAAGCCCTGGAGAACACGTTCCTGAGGGCACTTTGGGGTTGGCAGGCGAGTGGAGGCCTTGACTTAAAGACATTCCTTCTGCTGCCACGAAGGGAGGACAAACTGTTTATTTTGGTATCGGGGTTTAACAGGCTTGGAGATATTTCAGGCTACTGGAGGCTTCAAAATTATTCAGCCCGGGGACTTCTCCATAGGTTTTTTTTAATTTTTCCCCCCCCCCCCAGGACTAAGGAGTAACAAAACCACGAAACCTTTCTGGTGGCACAGTTTGCCAGTCAGAAAGCCCTTTTTCCACCTCGGGGGATGGGATTTTAGAGGGGAAAATCTGCCGCTGAACCTCCTGCGATCCTCAGCCGAGGAGAAATAAAATCCCTCAGGTGAGTATTAATTCCTCAAGTGAGTATTAATTCCTCAAGTGAATATGAGAGGAATAATTCCCCGAGGAAACAGCTTTTTTTTCTGCGGCAGGGCTGACGTCTCATGGCTTGCTCCTCTTCCCTTCCTTCGGCTCTTGGCGTTTCTGTGGGGCTTCACAAGGAACTGTGTTCTCTCCGGGACGTGGGGACTTTCCTGCCTTTCAGTCTCCCAACTGCAATGGTTTGGCTTTCCAAATTTTGGCTTTCCAAAGCCAACCCCCCCCTTTGGAAACGTCGACTCAGAGAGGAAACAGGTGATGTGAGCCCGTGAGCGAGGCTGGAGCTGGAGGGTGGCTGCAGGAATATGGCATTCCAAGGGTTTTATCCTGAAATGCCGACCTGCTGGAGGGTGAAATGGCCCTGCTGGTCTTTTTTTTTCTTTTTTCCCCCCCCCCCTCCTATTTTCCCCCCTCTTCCTTTTCTCCTGCCTGTTTTAATGGTGTGTGTCCTTTTCACCGCCCAGCGGGTTGTGTGTTTTGGATCAGGGGGAACCTCCCGCTCGCTCACGTGACGGGATTTCGAGGACAAGGCCCACCAAGAGCAGATAAAAACCTCGGGAAATCTCCCAGTCCAAGGGTTGAGTCACCAGAAGAGCCGAATTGAAAGGACAGCTGTGCTAACATTGACTAAGATGCCTATTAAAAATATTGGCAAGTCCGGGAAGGATCGCTCAGTATTTGATCATCCATTTTGGAAAGGAGCAAAAACAATCCACAGAGATTCTGAATAATATTTTCACGTCGAGATAAGGACTCGGCCTTCGTGGGTGTTTTTTAGAGTTTTACGATTTCCTCCCGGTTTTATTCAGGAAATTGTAGAAACACAAAATACGCCTACTCTGGTGGGGCTGACGCTTGAAACAAAAACAGAAGCCTGGGGTGCATTTTGTGACCCTAATTATGATTTTTCCCCCCACGATCCGTTACTCTCTTCATTAGCCTGGGACAAACTGCCTGAGGTTTCTGGGAAATGAGTGGTTAAAACTCCATGTCCTCGGGGGCTCGGGGGGTGTGTGGGTTTGTGCCTGGGAGAGGTGTGAAGCTCTGGGGGCAGTTGGAGCCTTTTTGGGCAAGTCCTCAGAGAAGAAGATCTCTTTTCCATGGGACCAGATGGGCACAGCAAGATCTCCAAAAAGCCCCGTGGTTAGGTATGATTTGGGGATATGTTCCATCTCCTAGAAGCTCATGCTCAGGTATGATTTTTGGGATGTGTTCGGCTGTGGTTTTGGGACCACCTCACAAGGTTTGTGCCTGTACCTGGCAATCCCAAGCCTCCATGGATTTCATCCGTCAGGAATGTCCTGCTAAGCCCAGTAAGGTGCCCACTCATTCAGAGCATCGTTGTATCAAAATTGAGGTGAAATGGTGAGGAAGAACTGGTTCTTCTTCTCTGTTCATTCCCGGTTGGAATGATCTTGATCCTTTCCATGCCCAGAGACAGCTAAAAATGCAGGGCAGAGGGTTTGGATGACTTTGGTGAGGAAGGACCAAATTCCTGGGATCAGGGTGAGCTTCAGGGAGGGATTTTCCTTGAGTTTTCTTCCCAGGAATCCCAATCTTCAGCCTCTGTCAGTCAATCCTTTCCACTCTCCCCCTTCCCCCTTTATCCCTTGCCAGAGTGGGATGTAGCAGAGCAGGGGCTTTTCTGTTTGTCTGCTCCCAGCAGAGATTGTGGGGAATATCGGGACTGGATTCAACGTGGAGACCTCTTGGCACCTATGGAATCACAGAATATCCTGGATGGGAAGGGACCCACGAGGATCACCCAAGTCCAGCTCCTGTAGACGTAGCATTTCTAGAGTTGTCCACCTCTCCTCACCCATCTGTGTTTGGGGTTTGTTGGACATCAGGGCCCCTTCTGCCGGTTGATTCAACACAAATGATCGTTATGAGGGGAACAAAATGTCTTTTCACGTGGAAATCACCTCTAACCGAAGAGATGAAAAGTGTATTTCCTGTTTTGTTTGTTTTTTTGGCAGAGGAGGGAGGGGCAAAACGTCTTTGCTTGTGTAAAGATCCAGTGCAAACAAGCTGAAGCTGAACTTGATGATCCCAAAGATCTTTTCCAACCTAAAGGATCCTGTGATTCTCTGATCAGGACCTGTTTGTGTGAGCCTGTGTGCAAATGAAAGCAAACTATAAATAATACAAGTAAGAAATCACATTTTTTTTTTCCCCAGGTGCCATAAATATCTATTTTTTAAGAGCTTTCATTTGTTTTACTTCCATCAGGGCTTACAAAACTGGGCTCCCTTGTCACAAAATAAAAAAGAGACAGGGAGGCCCGTGGCAGAACAGCCGAAGAACTGGCCAAGAGTGACCAAGGTTGTCCTGAAATTCACATTTAGGCATCCCTTGTCCAGGAGAAGGTGCAGCCCCACCTGGGACAGGTGCCGGAGGGAAGGTGATGGGTTGATGCCGTGGCAGATAAACCTTTGCTTCATCCTCCCGTGTTCTCTTCCAGCCAGGGCCTCGGCGTCTGTGTGTGAGAGGGAATCCACTGAAAGCCTTTTCCCTCCCCAGCCAGAGCCCACCCAGTGAGAAGCAGGCTGGTGGCTTGACAGAACTCGGATTATTCTGTCCAGAAAACTCCACTTTTAATGGATTAAACATCTCTGCCTTTTGTGGTCGCCCTCTTAAGGAAGAAAATCATTGCAAGGAGAAAACGTGGAGCTGGTGTGTGTTTTCCTCTTTTGATTTCAGAGTCGTTTTTCTTCCCTCCCGCCCTCCCTGCCCGCCTTCCTCCTCCTCCTCTTCTGCTTTGCTGCAAATGGAGAAGTAAATTTTGCCTCCCTGATATTTCTTTGGCTGAACATGATTCAGCTCCGCTGGCGCTTTAAATCAAGGCAATCAAAATAATCGTGTTCTTTTAATCCATCCACCGGACCCAACCCCGTGTACCCCACATATACATTCTTTTTTTTTCTTTTTTTTTCCTAAGGTTTGGCTCTGACATCACTGAAATACTGCAGGAAAAAAAAAAAAAAAATCTCAGGAATAAACCAGCGCTGTTTTTTCCTCCTTTCATCCCGAGCCAAACACCCGCAGCTCTCCACAGGCCTCAGAGAAGACCTCGAAATGCCCGAGCAGGATTCCTGCTCCAGGGCTCTGCTGCTGCTGCTGCTACTGCTGCAAGAATTGGATTCATCGAGGGGAAGAGCTTGGAGTCAAGGATTCCAGGAGGATTGTAAGGGGCGGGGGGGGGAAAGAATCGCCACAAAAATCAAAGAGGAGGGTTGATACCAAGCAGGAGAGCTCTGCCGAGGCCAAAGACCATCAGAATTTACTCCAGCGGAAGATTTGTCCCAGCATCTTCCACCCGAGTCTCCCAGATGCACTACAAGGATGCGGAGTCAGCGCTGGTTTTCCTCGTGAGCTCCCGAGTTCTCCTGATCCGCCCCCGGGTCTGCTCAGCAGAAAGCTTTGAGCTCCCCCTGCCCATTTCCAGCCCCTCCAGGCTGCTCCGTGTCTCTTCCGCAGGTGGGAATGGTGGTGGTGGAGCGGATTTGCCTCTTGAGGGACCGAGATGCTCGTAAGGGTTGTGGGAACTCCACCAGCAAGTTGGGCAATATCAGATATTCCGCACCTGGGTCTTCGTTTGGGATCTCAGTCTCCTGTTTGCTGCCTGAGGAGCTTTCTCCTCTTTCTTCCAGGGCTCTGCACCACCCAAACCTCCAGGAAAGCAGGATTTTTCAGCTCAAATACAGCATTTAACACAAACTTTGTTGTTTAAAGGGCCGAGCTGGAATCTCCACGTGGTTCCAGACTAGACTGGAAGAGGAGAACTGGCTGGAGTGCAAGACTCTGCTCCATGTTCCACTCCCACTTGTGGTATTTTCTAGTTTTGGAGCTTCTTTTGAGGAAAAGAGAAGACCTGCTGCCCTCCATAAAACCACTGCAGGTGTTAAAAACAGAGGCTTTGGGGCCTAAATCTTGATGTGCAGAAAATCAGAGGGAAAGATGCATCTAAAACCACATCCAGCTTCTGAAAATGTCCTGGGTGTTCTTCCCCAGAGCTTTGAGAACGAGAGCTCTGGAAATCAGCCTGGAAATCAGCTCTGGAAATCAGCTCTGGAAATCAGCCTCAGCAGTTACACTTTGTACCCAGTCTCTGTACACCGATATTTAGGGAGACTGCAGCAATTCCTCACTGGAAATCTTGGCCCTGGGAAATTACTAGAAGTTCCTGGGAAGTTCCCAGCTCGAAGTTTCAAGGAATCTCACTGAGAAGTGATGAGTAACAGGAAAACAACAAAGGCCAAGACTGGCTTTCCAGCTAACCATTTGTTTTTTTCCCAGAGAAGTCCCTTATTAATTTTTATGGTGCATAAATACCAGAAAACCAGACACCATTAATTAGTGACTGGTTTTGGTCTTCATGCTCAACTCAGTTCAATCCAAGCCAAACTGGGATTTTTTTTTTTTTATTATTTTTTATTTTTTGGTAATGTTTAGAGAAAAGTCCATGTGTGGGTAGATGGAGTTTGGTGTTTCTGAGCAAGTCTGCTCCTAATTTAAATTATTGCAATTTTCTTTTCTATTCCAGTCACTGAGATCGTCCCTCTCTTCCAAGACATTTTTCTTCCCATGTGCCCCGTGTGTTCTGGGTTCAGGGATAGACACAGGATCCTGAAGAGTGAGTTCCATTTGGTTTAGCTCTTGGCCCCGAATCTGTTGGCTCTTGCACAGATATCCCGGGGCATCTTCAAGGTGGCAAGAGAGCCCTTTTGGGGAGTGCCTTGCTGAGGTGGCCCCAGTGCTGGGTGTGGGTTCCATCTCCGCTCCAAAAGCAGGAGGAGAAAAGCTGGAGGCAAAAGATGCCCAGCAGATCCCTGCCTGTGTCTGCACAGGGGGCTCCAGCAGCAAGAAGCATTTCGGTTCCCAGAGTGGCACCAACAACATGTTCCTCCTCTGGTATAGAGGTCCCTGGACTCGACCTTCACCCCTCATGTCCACCCAGAGGAGGGTTTGGATGGGCCCCTCACGTTGTCATCCAGGGAGATTCTCTCACGACCCGGATCACCTGGAGTTTGGAGAAGACATCCCAGACAGCCCTGACTGTCAGGGCCCAATCTGCAGTTCCTCTCTTTGCTGGCAGTTGCTGACAGGTTTCTTCCTCGTGTGGAGTTTGTTTCAAGGCTTAGGTGGCAGGGCCACCATTTAAAAAATGGAACTCTTGAAGCTCAGAGGGCTTGGGTGTAATGAGTTATTGGCCAGTGGGACTGGTAAAGGATGCTGTTTCTCTGAGTCTGCATGTGCCAGTAAATCACTCAGAGGTCTAACTTGAAATCTATTTGCATTTTGGAAACATGCCTTAGGTATTCTGTGTTAACCCTTTTGTTGTCGGGCTGGATTTCAGCACCAGTTCCATCAGGACTTCCAGAGGTCCACGAGAGGTGGAGGAAGGGAGTGCACTGACTCCTCAGCACCTAATTCACTTAGATCCCGAGAAAACCTGTCAGATCGAAACACCTGAGCCCAGTTTGGTTGGAAAACCTTGGAGGTTGGACCTGCTGGCAGGATCGCACACTGGTGGTGTGTCTGTGCAACACACCCTCAACCCAACACAACAACATCCTCCTGTGGAGACCAAGCCTTGGCTTTGTGTCAGGGTCTTCTCGCAGATCCAGCGCTTCTGGTCCAACTCCCACAAAGTCAGGACGAGAAATCCGCCTTCCAAGGCGTTTTTCTGTATCCTCCACTGTCACATCTGATGAAAGATTAGGTTGGTTACGCCTCATGCCGAGTTTCAGTGTAAAATTCTTTCAAATCTCGCCACCTGGAACAGATTTGCTTCGTTTCTGGGGAGAGCACTGACGGTGTGTGAGCAGCTCCAGCCTGTTCCATTTGTCACTGCCCACGTGGTGACCGATGGCTGACAACAACCAGTTTGCAAATTTGCCTTCCAAATCATTAATTCCTCCTTTTATTTGGGTCACAGGAATGGTAGAAGCTGAGTACCTCTGCTATCTGGACCAGTGTGTGTGTGTGTGTTTGTTGGAAGAGATGGGTGAAGCAGGGCCGAAGGTTGCGAGGATTTCTTCTCCCCCCAAACGAGGAGGTGGGAAGGAGGTAAAGCAGCACATTTGCTGCTTTGCTGTGACATGTTTCCTCTCGTTGCCAGATCTCAGTGTCCCACCTCACTCCCAGCTGTGAAGCCACCAAGCAACATCCGCCAACCCATCCAGGTAGCTTTGCTTGTCTGGTTATTTGTCACCACTCTCCGCTTAACGAAACAGTTATTAAACAGAGGATCTAATTCCAGAAGCCAACAGAAAAGCAGAGCAAGGAGCTCAGCAGACTGAAAGCGTTTTGCCTCCAGGCTCTGCCAGCCCTTCTGAAGGAGAGGACAAAGTGAAAACTGGAGATGTGTGTGTTCAGACCGCAGGGCCGGGAAAACGGAGCTGTCTGAGTGTACGCTGGTGAGAAATGGTGTGAAAATTACATGTCTCCCGGACTCCAGCACAGCTGTGGAGCACCCAGGGGTATGCCCTGCTCTGCCTTTCTGCTATTCTTGGCTCCCCTCGTCCCTCTGAAGTGGCAGATGACATCTTGAGAGGCTCCATGGGCGACACGATCCGCGAAACCTCCGCGCGGGATTAACGTGCCGTTCGCTCGGGAGGAAATCTCGGGGGTTCCGGAGTGGGGGGCTGGAACTCGGCGCCATTCGGGGGGGGGGGGGGAATTCGCTCCCGGAGTGGAGCACTGGGGAATTTCGGAGCCTCGGGAATGGCCTGTGCGTGTTCAGCTCGGCCTTGCGTCCGCGTTGCGGTATTATCCCCCGCAGGGAGCGCTGGAGGCACCTGGGTGGGATGGGGTAAGAGGGGTGAACGTCCCCTCTGGGACCCTCTTTGCTCTGCTGCTCTCCAGCAGTGCTGAACGGCCCGTGTGTGGGCACGGAGATCCCCTCGGGGGGGCTGGTTTATAGCCCAGTGACTTCACTGAACTCGTTTTTTTGATGTTTGCCTGAAAGGCCTGTTGACATCACAGTTTAGCTGAAGACAGACCGCTCTGTGGCTTGGGAGATGTAGGTGCAAGTCCCCCCAGAGTGTTCTGGGCAAGCCACTTTAACCTCCCCATGCCTTGGCTTTTTTATTTTTTTTTCCTCAGAAATGAAATGTTTGGGTTTTACGCAAAACTTCCCCCCCCTCCTTCCCCCAAAATGGTTTTTCCCTCCTGATTTTATATTTTAGATGGAAATTTTCTAAAAGTCGGGGGTTGGTTTGTTTTGTTTTCCCAGTTCCTGTAGGAGAACTTTTTTTTTTTTCTTTTTTAGTGGAAAACACAACTTTTCCCATAAAGTGTTCTGAGCTCCACCAAAGGAAAGTGCAATATAAGATCTATTATTCTTGTGGTGCCTTTGGGGTCAGGGCACATTCGTTGGTCACGTAGCCTTACCCAGGCTGCTCTCCTGGAACGGGAATGCTGATGGGAGACAAACTCTCAAGGACATGGTTTGGGGTTTTTTTGGGTCTATTTGCTCTTTAAACATTTCTAACCTCTTCTTAAATGCAGGTTTCTGCTCCCTTTTTTTTTTTTTTTTCTTTTCTTTTTCCCCAACCGTTTCCAAAGGGAGGAATCCCAAAATCCATTCCTCCAGGCTTTTTACTCTTTTTTTTTTTTTTCAATGTGGAAGTACCACACACAGCTCTGATTACCCTCCTTCACCTCTCCCCCTCCCCACTCTTCATCCTCTGCCCCGGATCCC
>JAWMRA010000078.1:840036-866234 GCA_035584735.1 Pseudotriccus pelzelni | reverse complement strand
CAGGCTGAGCCCCCCCAGCTCCCTCAGCCCCTCCTGCTGCTCCAGCCCCTTCCCAGCTCCCTTCCCTTCCCTGCACATGCTCTACCCTAGTGGGGCAGCCACAGCTTCTCTGGACAACCTGTGCCAGATGCAGATGACCTGTTTGCATTGCCTTCACCTTGGGGGGGGGGGGCTTTGTGCCCCTCGACCTTCTGCCACGTGAAGACAGAGGTTGGGAACATCTTTTCCCTGAACCGGATTTTCCCAGGGGGCTTTTCCAGAGATTAAATTAGAAATAAATGTTAATAACGGTCCTATTCATCCATTTGCCATTTGGTTTCTGATGAACATGAAGGATTTCCATTGCACTGGAGATATTTTAAGCTTCTCAAACTGTCCCCACATCCTTCTGGCAAATCTGTTGTCTTGCCTCAGTTTCCCCAATGTGGGAGGAAAAAACCCCAAAAAAGTCTGTCATCCTGGTTTTGTGATATTATCCCTGATTTTCAAGGCCATTTTTCTTATTGTCCTTAGCAGCTAGAATGGTGTGGCAGAGGGCACAAAGTGTTTCGGGACTCCACACATCATGGTGACAAATCTTGGGCAAGAGCACTAAAATTCCAGCAATTTAGCTGACTCCTGTCCCATTATTTCAGCCTTCAGGAATTGCTGTTCTGCTGTTTAGCACTTTTATAATAAGCCTGTTCCACTGGGTGCCAAAGGCTTGCAGCCAGTGATTTCCAGGGGGAGGGAAGGAGACAGTTTGACCAGGACAAAATCAAAGCCAGGGCTCAGCCCGAAATAGGATCGTGTCTATTTTGAGAACTTGATTTCTAGTTTCAATTAAATCTTTAGATGGTCAAGCAGCCCTGTGGCTTTGTAGCAAATGCTGGAGGTTCTTGATTCATGGACTGGGGGAGGCCTGACCCCTTCTCCCGTGGCACAGTGGTGGGGTGGGGATTCTTCCAGCGCGGAGTCACCCACACATCCCGAGGGAGCTGGTTTTTATGGGCTGGCTCTGACCACCAGCGGTTGCCTGGGGGGTGATGGTGTCGTGAGGGGAGGTTGACAAGCCCTTTGTGACACGAATGAGGAGAGCAAAGTGATTTCTCAGAGCTTCAGGGGAGAGTTGAGGGATCCTTTGTGTGGTTAAACACCCACCGGGCCGTGCCTCGGAGCGGGAGGCGATTCCACTTGGGAGGGAACCCAGTTGCATGAGTAACGCGGGATTGGCAGGGCACACAAATCATCTGCTGCTCCCGGGAATGGTCCTGCAGGCCCCTGACAGCAAGTGCTGCTGTGTTTGGCTGGGAAGGCTCTTCCTGATCCCTGCGGGATGCAGATGATCCGAGCGCTGGCTCTCGCCGTCCTTGCGCTGCCGGGAGCCGGGGCTGGGCTGTGCCGCTGCTGCGTGGGGCCAGAGGGACACACAGCACCTGGGGACGCGATGGCAGGGCCGAAACACACGGAAGCAGGGCTGGAAGAGGGATGTGGAAGTGCTGCAGTGCCTCTGCCAGCTGTGGCTGGGATGGATTCATGGAGCATCCAGCTGTTGCTCCGGTTCGGGAGCGCACCCTCCGTTCCCTCCAGCTGTTCCTGCTCACCAGCACGGACCAGCCTATCCCTTCCCCTCCAAATGGATCAGTATTCCCTGCCTCCATCCCTCGTTTCTCAGGGCCCCCTTTGCCAGGGTGGCAACTGGGAAATTTTTGGGTGGATGTTTCGTTTAATAATTGAGACAGAAACGTCTAACGACACGCTCGGGTCTCAAATAATGAGCTCAGATTTCTCCCCCCCACCCCCACCCCTCCCCTTATTCCTGCTTTCCAGGGAATGTTGGCAGGTTTGGCTCTGTGCATCACACCACAAAAATCTCCCTCCTCCAGAAGGGGGCTTGCTCGCTCGGGAGCTTTCTGCCAGGCTGATGCATCCCACATGCTTCGTGTATCAGCTTGGGTTTCTTCCCTCCAGACAAAGGGATCAAAGCCACAGGCAGGGCTTTGGGGGGGGAGCTTTAATCCTCACAGACACCGAGAGCGGGGCAGGGCAGCCCAGGGCTGGAAAGGCTCAGACACAGCCAAATTTAAGAGAGGGTATTTATGAGCTGTGCTTAGAAATTGCCTCTGGAGACCGGAGAGCAGCTGGTGGCCCTCGGAGCTGCCATTTGTACTCACGGCACAGGCACGAGCAGGAAAGACAAATTAAGGACAGAACTGGGGGATGCAGGAGCAGGAAAGAAGTGTTGTGTGGTCCACGCTGGCTTTTTATAGATTCCTGTCATGTTATCTGCATGAAGCTAAGGCAGGTATTAATCCCAAGGCTGAAAGGCTGCTGGGATGGGAATAAATGTGTTTTCAACCGAACTTGTCTTCAAAAGGGGCTGTGCTTAAATATCTGAGATCCCAAATTCTCCTCCAGCTCTGAGGGCACCCTACAGTCACACCCTGAACTTGGAGAATTACCTGGGAAGGAACACCAGTAGTTTGTATTTAACAGCAACAGAAAGAAGGACTTTCTAGGAGGATCTACTGAATAATAGTCACCTAAAATGTATTCCAAGACAGCAATATTTGAAGGGTTTGCCCGAACAGGATTTACAAGGTTTTCTGTGCTTATTAAATGCTTGTTAAGAAGCTGCACAGGGCCCTGTCTTGGAGTTTTGACCAGGAATCATTAACACCCACTCAGCAGAGTTTCACATACCTAGCTCTGCATTTTAAGATGGTTTAATATATTCAGAAGACTCCAGGAAAGACCAGACCTGGAGCCTTTCATCAGCTGAGCTGGTGGCAAGTGGACATTGTCTCGGTGACACAAATGCTCGTGTCCTGTAACTGTGCCACAGTGAAGAAAACCTTCTGCCTGACCTCCCAGAAAACCGAAAAACCAGGTTTTGTGGTGAGATACAAAGCAGGGTTTGTGGTGAGGCACAGTGTGAAGGTGAGGGATTCAGGCACGCCCTGTTGCCCCCAAGTTAGAAATGAAGTGATGTTGTCAACAGGGCTCGGAAAAAGGTGCTCTTTCCTTTCAGTGTGGTGGGTTAGTAACACCCCTGCCAGCCACAAATGGCCAGCAGCTGTTAGACTGGAGTTTGTGTCTTTGGTGGACTCTTTCAGTGCTTCCTGAATAAAATTTTTGGGGTCTGTATCTTCGAATAGCTTCGTGTAGCACGGGGCTGCATCCCATGGATGCGCTGGCTCATCTCCCTGTTAGCTCAGGCCTCCCTGGAATGTTATTCCTGGGTTGGTATAGGCACCCCCGTCTCCGAAACTGCCCCCCAGCAATCATAATGGATGTCCCAAAGGTGGGAATTCCGAGCCTTCAGAGGGGTTTTGTCCTGCCTGAGCAGAGCTGAAGGACACCCAGCAGGTCGCAGGCCTTCAGTCTCAGGATCTCTTCATTCCCTGGCATTCCCTGAGAGGAATAATCTCTCTCCATGCCAAATGGCCACATTCCCCCTTGCTGGAATGCCCTTGGTCCAGGCAGGATGAGAAGTGACCTGCCTGGAAAAGTCCTGCAGGTCTCTTGACCTTTGGGCTGCCTCCCCTCACACATCAGACACACCCCCCCCCCATTATATCTATATATCTATAGAAATATTTCTGTCTTTCGCTTGTGCCAGATTTCCCGAGGACACAAGGCTTTCCGGAGGCCAGCTGAGACTTGCCAAGTCCAAAAGGACAAAGTCAGGCTTAATGACAGTTGTGTGGAGGGAGGGGTGGGTGGGACCTCCACCTTGGCCCCATCAGCCCCGCGCAGGTTTGACTGTTCCCCGGCGCTGTGTTTTCACGGCAGGAATATCTGGAGAGCTCGGCAGGCGTTTTTTGTTCCCTCTGCCCCTGCCTGGGTTGGCAGGAGGTGTTGCTAAGCACTCTTTGTGAGTGTTTGTACACACTCAGCACCAGGTTACCGTGAAAATTTGGGAAAGACTCAGCCTGGAGGTGACGTTCCCATCACTACGAGGTGGCTCCCTGAGCACTTTTCCAGGGGTGCAGTGGAATTCTCACTCTTTGATACGAAAGTGTTTTTTTCCCAAATAATGCCAACATTTTTGTTGTTCTTCCAGCCTTCCGTGTGGCAGAAAGTCGATTTGTCAGCAGGGATAGCGGTAATCCTGCTTGGAGTAAAAGTGGGAAGGAGCCGTGCTGTGGACACAGAAATTCATTTACATCACCCAGGGACGGGGAGGGTGCGCGGAGTAAGTTTATCCCAACCATTTGTTCGGAATTTTAGGAGGTGGATGCAAACCAAGCACCTCTCCTGGAAGGCAACCAGGCACCCCCCCACCTCATCCCAGTCTGACTCAACCTCTTGCTTGGCAGAGCAGGACAATCCTAATTCCAGTGCCCTTAGGGGCTGAGCCGGGAGAAGGGAAGGGATTGTGGAAAGGACGCTCCTGGAGCCATGGCAGGGCCGAGGGGGAGAGCAGTTCAGGAGAAGTCTTACCCAGCAGGGGGGCAGAACAACAGCCCCGCTGCTGTATCCTGATCTTGCTCCAGTGGATTTACAGCTGGTTCCTTTCCTGGAATGAAAAGATTAGGATCGCTGGAGCTGCGTGTGCGTCTTCCAGCGAGGAGAACTAGGTATGCAGCAGCTGTAAAAATAAAGAGCCCTCTCAGGCCATCGTAGTAAAAAAGGTTTGGAAACTGTTGAAAGTGGGGTGGGGTGGGAAAATCCTCAAATTTCCTACCTTTTTTTTTATTTAATTATTTAATTTTTTAAAATTTTTATTCTGAATTCAGGCGTGTGAGTTTTGAAAGAAAAGATGGAGATTTACATGGAAATGGGGCGAGAGCCTTTAAAAAAAAAAAAAACCACCAGTTTATTTTCTCCTCTTTTGTCTCATTTCTGCCTTTCCCAAGAGCCCTGCTGATCCTGGAGCGAGAAATCACGGCTACAAAACGCGATGAGAGGAATTTCAGAGCGACTTGACAAGGTTAGGCTGTGGGCTCGGTTATGGGGTTAGTTCAGCTTCTATTCAGGATTTGGGGCTTCAGCTGACAGCCCACTGGGAATCAAGACAGATCCATCCAGGTACAGAATGACAGGTGGTCAGAGATCCACCTGTGACACCGAGCTTGTGATTTCCACCGAAGCAGCAGTTGCCGAAGGGAACAGAGTAGAATTATAATGATTAAGGCTGGCAAAGACCTCTAAGGTCATTGAGTCCATGAACGCAGAGCTACCAAGGTCACCGCTCAACCCTGTCCCCAAGTGCCACATCCACACGGCTTTGGGACGTGTCCAGGGGTGGTTTCCATCTCCCAGTGGTGAGACAGGACACTGGGAGCAATGAGTGCCCTTTTCCTGGACAACTGGAAACCACCACAGACCTTCTTCCTAGCCCAGACCTGGAATCACAGTCATAGAGCCAGAGACTCAGAGAGAATCGTGGGATATCTTGAGTTGGAAGAGAACCACAAGGATCTTTGAGTTCAACTCCCAGCCCTGCACAGGCCCATCACCAGCAGTCACCCCCTGTGTCCCAGAGGATCGTCCAAACCCTCCTGGAGCTCTGGCAGCCTTGGGGCTGTGCCCACTGCCCTGGGGAGCCTGGGCAGTGCCAACCACCCTCTGGGTGACCCAGCCCACGGTCAGGCAGCGTCAGCTCCTGGGAGTGGGATGATGCCTCCATAGCACCGCCAAGCAGCTCAGCTTCTCTCAGGACAAGCACACCATGAAGACCTTTTGGTGATGTCCATCACTAGCAGGGTGATTTGCCTGGTGGAACTAGGCTTGATGGTTCTGGGTGTGAGAACCCTCCTGCTCACTGCTAATGTTTAATTCCAAGCCCCTGAGCTCTCGCATTTGTCTCTGATACCAAAGCCAGGCAGGAACGACCAGGAACACAGTGTGGACTGATAATGGCTCCATCCCAGGGATCATTTTATTATGGAAATGCACCTCTTGCCTCTCAGTAGGTGAAATCTCTTAATGTTTTTACACTCAAAAACAAAGTTGTTAATTGCCAACTTTCTGACTCGTTTATTCTGCCTAATTTTGAGTCCTTTGGGCTTCACCTTCCTCTTTGTTCACCTCCTGTCCTTTAGCTCAGGGGAGCTTGGCCTGGGATGGGAACTGCTATCCTGGCTCAGACTACAGATCCAGGACCTGTTCTAATTCCCAAGCAGAGGAAAGCACCATTTTCTACAGGAAAAAAAAAGCACAAAAACTTCCTAATAACAATCATGGGAAGCCGCCCTCGGAAAGTCTCGTCCTGAGTTTTTTTAGCAAGAAATCAGTTTTTGTGCCCTCCCAAAAGTGCATGTCGAAATTCCTTATTAATATCACAAGGTTGTCACTGATCAACACATATTTTAAGGATATAGGGACAAGACTGGGGTTTGCAGGATTATTTGTCGTGTAAAGGCTTTTCCTCCCCCTCTCCCCTTAATAACTTTTCACAGCCCCTCACAGAATTTGTTGAGCAACCCCTGAGATTAAAGGCTGGCTTGGACCCGGTCCTAGAAAACAAGCCAAGTGGGATAAATAAAATAAAACATCTGGATGTCTAGCCATCAGAATATCATCAGATAGCCAGTGATGTTGTGTATGAAAGGTAATAATCTGAAGTATCGGGCTGTTCATAACACATAACTCTCCGAAAGAATGTGGAATGAGACACCAAATAATGTTGATCTGGGTTGATTGTCTAGAAAATTTACTGCGGAAAATCATGAGGTCTGTAATGAATAGCTGGATGGCTTGAAGGAGAGTTCTGTGCCAGTAAAACCTAAACATATATTTAAAAAACAAAGATAACAGAAGTCAGGCCTCTGCTCAGCAGAGATGCACGAAACAATGTGAAGGATAAACACTGCTGGAAGGGGGGAAAAGAGGCAAATAAGGTTCTAATTAGTGGGAGGGACTGAAGAGATTACACAGAGGAGATAAAAGCGAGGAGACCTAATTGGAAACACAGCAATGTGGTATCAAACAATCCCAAATATGTTATCTGGGACAAACGGGCTTTCGGTTCTTTCCGCGGGCAAGTGGTGAGTAAAAGAGGTTGATGCTCTGGAGGTCAGAAGGCAGGAAGCAGAGAGAGGAAGAACTATTAGTCAGGACTAAAAATGCCCAAGTCCCAAATGGAGCAAAGGGCCAGGCAACCCTTCCCCGTGCTGGAAAGTGCAATTCCAGTCTCAGCCCTCCTGGAAACGCATGAGCATGGGCTGATGATAAATGTCCAAGGCGTTCAGCAAAGACCTGGACTGATGGCAAATGTCCAAGGAGTTGATCAAGGACCTGCTGCTGCTTCTTCACATCTTCCAGCGCTGGTGGAAACAGAAGCCTCAGCTCAGGCCGAGCACTGACAGCAGGTCATCTCTCTCCTTGGTGGCCCATGAGCAAAGGGTTCTCCTCTGGGTTTGGCCAAGCCACTGGAGATGTCAACCACAGGCTTTGTGGTGTGGAAGCAGGAGGCAGCGGTGGGTCAGAAGGCGGGGTAGTGGCTTAAACTGGGTTGGAGGAAGACTTCATGTTCAGTTAAGAGCAGTGTGTGTGTGAACAGACACCTAACCAGGGGCTTTGATTCTCCTTTTGGGTGTCAGCTCCAAATCTGGATTCTGAGGAGCTACAGGAGCTGGAAATCACCCTCCTGAGCTTGTGGTGCCTCTGTCTGCCTTCTGGGCTGCAGCTGAAAACGGAAAATGGAACACGTGGAATAGCACCACTTGCTCTCCATGTGCAAACACCCTTTCTAAGAAAACCCACAGCAACCCCGGTGCTGTGGGGAATTGTCCTCCTTGGTGTCCTCCTTGTCAGCTTTGGAATTAAAAGCACAGGAAAATGGCCCAATTTTCCCCAAACTTTTTAGATTCAAAGACAAGGGAAGTGCTAAAATCTAGGAAGGGAATTGATAAGATCCAGGAAAGCGCCCCGTGTTTAAAAACCTCTCGGGTGCCTTTCACCACTTTCTGTCTCTGGGCGTTGTGATTTCCCTGAACTGACACCCCAGCTGTGACTTCCAATGCCCTGAGGGTGAGCTGAAGTTCATCATTCCCTCTGGGATTGGGTGCTCGAGTCACACAGCGGTGAGCTCTGTGCTCTGAAGGGGCAGGCACAGCTTTCAAAAGCTGTTTTGGGGAAAAGAAGGTCGGCTTTGCCGACGGTTTCCAGCAGGATTGCCTTGGATGCCAAACACAGTCACCCCTTGCAGAGGACGCAAAGATGCCTCGCTGCTACCGCCTGGGTTTGGCCGCTCCCTTTCCAGCCAGCAGACTGCCAGGCAGTGCCAGCTCCTCCGGAACATAAAGCACAGGCATATTTGTGGTCATTACCACTTATTTTGCAGGGCTTTGCTCAGCAGTGCTTGGAACACGTTGGGCCTCGTGGATTTCTGGCCGAAGGTTGTGGTGCTGTGAGCCCCCCTGTGAGCAGTCTGGCTGGCTGGCTGTCAGTCTGTTCTATCTCTGAACAAGCTCAGTTATTCCCGGGGGGAGGGAAATCTGCCTTTCCTTCTCAGGGATCAGCACATAAAGATCCAATCCCCTCTCTCCCAGGAGCAGCTGCCCTGGTTTTCCAGATTTTCCTGTTTATTTTAGTAAACTAGACCATGGGACCTCAACCTTCTGCCACAGATAGCTTAGTTTGCTTCTGGACAGAAGCTGCCCTGCATTTTGGATCTTTTTAAAAAGGAAAACATTAAAAAATTTGAACTTGGTCTTTTCCTCTGCTGGGCTGTTTCCAGCAGAGGTGTCACAGATGCTTTTCACTCATTCCCCCCCCACACACTCCCCTTCCTTTTATTTTCCCTAAATCTTGACAAATGAACTGATATAACAATGAAACAGTTCTAATCTTCCCCAGTGACAAGTGGGGTCAGTGAATAATTAAAACTTTCCAGCACTGGTACAGCATTTTTGGTGTTGTAAAGAGCTCTCCCACCTCCAATGAATAATGCCCAAATTAATTCTCCCAGCTTTGACCATTTGCCCCCCCCGTGGGCCTGATGGCACTGGATGACCTGACCGCTCCAGAACTGACCAAAAACCAACAAGCCAATGGTGAAACATCTCTCTAAATAAGGGCAGGAAAGATGGATTCTAAAAATGAACGCTGTCTCATCTTAGCATGTGGTAAAATGTTGAGGTTATTGCTGGTGGCCAAATATAAAAAGCAGCTCTGCCATATGTTCTCCTGATAGATTTCGAGCAGGGGGCCACGCTGTGGTTGAGGTTTGCAGCTCAGATACGGAGTGATAGAGTCAGAGAAAAATTTGGAACAGCAGCCAAAGGTCAGGAGCGGCAGCACAGACAAATTTGGGAAGTTTGGAGGCAGGATGAAGGTTCTGAAGCAGCCACGGGATCACAGAGCTCGCAGGAGCGAGACCCGAACGCGGGGATTGGAGGGACTCACCCAGGCACGGCTGTTCCTTGCAGGAGCTGGGATGGAGTTTGTTCCCCAGGCTGGACATGAGGGAAAATTTCTTCCCTGGATGGGTGGTCAAGGCTTGGAACAGGCTGCCCAGGGAAGCTGGAATCACAGTTGCTGCAAGTGTTCACATCATCTGTGGATGAGACACGTGGCAGTGCCGGGCTGGTGCTTGGACTCTGTCTCAGAGACCTTTTCCAACCTCAGTGGTTTCAGGATTGTCCCCTCCTGGCTCAGTCTCTCCCAGCTGAGCTCTGCTGGATTTGCCAGGCTCCCACCAAATCCCTGCCCGGTGAGCCTCAGTCTCCAGACAACCTTTTCCCTGGAATCCAGAGCGCGACACAGGGAAATTCAGGGCAGAGGAGACTTGAGCTCACCTTGTCCAACCTCCTTCTCAAAGCAGGGGTGGAGATGAGGACAACCCACCTCTGGTGGCGAGAGATGAGCTCTCACCTTAAACCCAGCGCTTGGGAAAGGCCAATGGGAAAAGATTCTTTAGGATCTGCCACAAAGGACAGCCTTTCATGGACCAAGCAGGGTGACACTTCCCTTTTCATCCCCAGCCCTGAGACCAGGGATGAGGTCAGGCTGGCACAACTCCTGCTCTGGCCAGCAGGGCCTTTCAACCACTGGGGGAAATAAAAAAAAAAAAAAAACAATTTCAAAATGCCCCAAAGTTGTGAAGAAAAAGTGTCTCTGGCTCCAGGGATTCATCACCTGAATTCCTCATTTGCAGAGAATGGAATGAAAAGATGGAATTCAGAGCAGAGTGGAAGATCTAGAGCTAAATTAGAGTCAGAGGACAAAGAGCTTGTGTTGGAGACAACGCTCTGCAAGTCTGGCTGCTCCAGAAAGTGCTTGCAAGGTCTCCACTGCCACTGAATTGGGGTTTTTTTGGTGTCTGGCTGTGCCATCTGAGGTGTGCAGTGGTAACATCCTCGTTCTGCCGGTGGAAACTGGGGGTGCTCTAAAGGAAAGGGTCGGGGTATTGTCCATTTCAGCCGATATTATCCAGCTAAAATGTGATATCTTCTACAAATCAGTCTCTTCTACCTGTTTTCCTGGTCTAGCTGAAGCAAGATATGTATATTTAGAGGGCAAATCAACTGATTTCAGAGGAATCTGTTGTAAATGACTCCACCAGAGGATCATTCTGACAATTAGAAACGAAATGGGGGGAGGGAGGATGCAAAGCAAGCTGAAGAATTTCAGAATATCGCCTCTGATTTGAAAGATCTGGTTTGCTCAGAACTCCTGTGGCAACAGTCAGCAACCCCAAGGACATAAACCACCAAATTAGGTTATTATTAGTCCTTGGATGCTCCAGGTTCTGACAGAAATCCCTTTTCCCCTTTGAAGCCTGGGATTCTCTGCTCCTGATCACGGGCTTCTCCCTGGGAGCGGAAGAGTTTCCTCTCATCTAGATTTTTTTTAAGAATTAGGGATATTATTATTATTATTATTAATAATTATTTTGCCTTTCCCAGGCTTTTGTTTAGTTCCAGAAAAGAAAAAGAATCAAGAAATATCCCAGGAAAAAAAACCAACCGCCCAGCATTCCTGGAAGGTCAGGGTGCATGGAGCCACCTCAGCCCCTGGAAGTGTCTGCAGGGCACAGTTCCCAGGGAGGGGTGGGATTTCTCTCATTTTAATATCAGATGTCTGCAAACGATTGAAGTCTGCTCTAGTCACTCAGTTCTGCCTTTGCAGCCTCCAGACACTCACTCACTCCCCAGCCTCCAGGTTTAATGTCCTTAAAGGCCTCTACAAACCCGTTTAAAACCAATTAAAAAACCCCCGAACCAAGCAAACCAACCCCAACCCCCAAAAACAGGTTTTCTTTTGCGTCAGGACAGGTAGAACTGGCAGGCTGACAGGCGTTGCTGTCTCCGAGCGTGTCAGGGAGTTTTTCAGAGCCGATTTTATTCCAGCTGCTCTCTCCCCTCCGAATTTTTTCCTCGCCAGAGACTCTCTTTAACCCCAGCCCGCTGCAGCTGACTCTGAAACCCTGCAAGTCAAATAAAGAGCAGCTAAATTTCCAGCTCAGGCAAGGGCAGGTCTGGTTGAATTCCAAAATGCAAAGCCAGGTGCTCCAAATGCACTTTGCAAAAAGGGGGGGGGGGGGGTTAAGTTACAAAAACAAACTTCCTTGCCCTGGCACAAGCTCGTGGAGAAGGAGGAAAAAAAAAAAAAAGGGAGAATTGCGGCTCATCCAATTCTATGGAGCTTGGCAGGAGATGGGAAAAGCAGAGCAGGGTTTCTAGGAAAGCTCAGGGAAAGTCACTGCTTAGAAAGCTGATCTGGGGAATTTTGCTTTATTCCCTTTTATTTTTTTTTTTAAATTTTTAAATTTTTTTTTTTTTTGGTACATTTTCCTGGATTCTCACAAAACCACACAGGCCAGGAGGGATTTATTTATTTATTTATTTCCGTGTCTGCCCCCGGGGCCAAAACGAAGCTTTTTTGCAGAGGATGTTGCTTGTGCTGAGCATTTCTGTGGCCCTGTTGGAGCCTGAGAAAAAGAGAGCCCTGAAGCGCCAGGAGCACCAAAACGCCCTTAAAAGCTTCGCTCTTCCGCAAAGGCAGACGCAGCTCATGCCTATCTGCGTTAGAAGTTAAATACGGATTTAAATAATGGCTTTAAAAGGAGAGTCAGGTCTCTCTGCACGTCCCTTGTGAGGACAATCAGCCAGACGGGACCAGCTCTGTTTGGTTTGGAGGTGTCGAACCAACCCCAACCAACATTCCCTTTTCCCTCCCAAGCTTTGCTCTTCCTGCAGTTCTTCTGGACCTCCTCCAGCCAGGCACGGTCCTGGTTTTCCGGGATCACCCATCCAGTCCTCTCTGCTCCTCCTTTTCCAAGGGGTCTGGTGGATACCCACGGAGAGGGGTGGGATCCTCGTGGGGTTTTGCTTCTCATCCCTGAGTGCTGGAGGATGAGTCTGTGACTTTTCCTCTGGTACAAGCAGGATTGGAGTCCTCTGGGACACGGGGAAAACAGAGGGGACAAGGATTCTTTCCCTTTTTTTCCCCTTCCTTTTCCCCCTTTCCCCCCACCACTTTTTTTTCCTTCATGACCCCGTCAGCAAAATGGCAACTCATGGAGAATTAATTTATGGATGTTTGGTGCTTAAGAAATATGAATGAGCAAGTGCATGTTAATGTTCAAAGCCAAAGACAGCTTTGCACAAAAATAAAACTTCACTGGTGTCTTTGGGATGAAAAATCCTCTGGAATTTTAGTTCAGCACAGCAAGACATAAAGAAAATTTTAGGGAAGCTGGAGATGGAGCTTCGTCCTCAGCACAAGCTCAGGATTTTAGAACACTGCGGAATAATCTCCCGCTACCTCATCTCTCAGATCAAATGTCAGGACAGTGTTGCTGCTAATTTATATAATTTGTATTATGTACTTGTGTGATTTGCTACTAACTCATATAATTTGTGTTAATACGTATCTACTGCTGAAATAACATCTTCTGTTTGCTAGAAGAGAAAAGAGGGGGGGCTTTGCTTTGAACAAGCTGCCTTTCTGCTCTCTGCCTGATCTTGCTCTTAAAGGCTGAGGCCAGGGAGGCTCTGAGGACCTCAATCTTTTCCTCATCCCTTGCCACTTGGATTCCCCCCACATCCAGTAAAAGATGGAGATTCTCCTTATCCCTCCTTTTGTTGATGTGTTCATGGAAGCATTTTTAGTGTATTTTGCAGTAGCATCCAGATTAAGTTCTGACTGAGCTTTGACCCTCTTGCTTTTCTCCCTGAATAACCTCCTGACATCCTCGGAGTCCTCCTGAGTTACCTTCCTCCTCTCCCAAAGCTCAGGCACTCTCCTTTTTTTCCTGAGTTCCAGCCCAATCTCTCCGTTCAGCCAGGCTGGTTTTACCCACGGGTTCATCTCTTGACATGCTGCTCCTTCACCTTTAGGATTCCCTTCTGGAAGGAGCAGATTGTCCTGCTGTGGATGAGCTGCAGCTCGACCACAAATCCAGGCAAAGTCCTAATTTCCATGGATCTCTCTGCACTGGAGGAAGGGCACACGGATCTCTATAAATAGATGTCTCCAGGCTCTTCTGGTGGGTACCAGACAGGTCTTGTAGAAGACTCTTTGTCCTCCAGGTGCTGGGAGAGCAGCTGGAATTTCCAGGAGCACCTCAGATAGCATTGGAACCTATTTTTAAGCAAGTCAATAAAGGGCTTTAATCCCCATGAGCAGCTTGGAGAAAGGGGAAATGACTCTCCCTTTAAAAAGGCTGAAAGGTATAAAATTCCAACAGATGAGGGTATGGCCGTGCCCCCAATCCCACTGGGAAAATGACCCAGTAACCACAGTGCTCTTTCACTTGCATATTCCACATCAGGAATATAAAAGCAAGGAAGACCACATGGCTACAACCAGAGTGGGGGGATCCAGGGGCTGTATGTGCCATTGTCCCACTCTTTACTAGAGAGGTTTTTTTGGGAATCCCTCACTCTGGAAGATAAGCAATTAGGAGGAAAGATCAGGCAAATCAAGTCCTAACATTCAGAAGTGCAGAAGAAACCTTAAAAAAAAGAGGCCAAATGGAAAAAAAAAAAAATAAAATTCCAGCCTGAGGAGGCAAATAAAGAGCCTACATTTATTTTTGTAAAAGTCTGATGAAGTTTAAGTCCATAATAAGGCCGGGGTGGGAGTGGGATCAGTGGGGGGAGGGAGAGGCAGTGAGAGGCTGACTCATGTTCTTTGAATGTTTGGGGTTAGCACCGGTGTGTTTGGCAAATTCTTCTGCGCGCTTAAGATGTGTGAAGGAAATTCTAATTGGCCCATAGATGATTTGTTAACTAAAAATAGGGCCAAAGCTGTAAAAATATTTGTAACGTGAAATTTCCCCGGCTCTTCATCATTCTTCAGTGCTTTTCTTTCCCTTCCCCCCCCCCCCCCCAAACACCTTGCTAACTGGGGGGGTCTCTAAACACCTCTCCAGGGCAATTTATCTGAGAGCTGATGGCAAAGCTGAAGATGCATTTCAGCACGTTGTGGGCGAGGGGGGGGATCTGCAAAAAGGCAGCCGGGCCAGATGGGGACCTACCAAGGTAAAGCAGCGACTCCTTCTCAATCACAACGTCGGATTTCCTCGCTGGGTTTCAAGGGTTTTCACCCTCCCAGCACCTTTTGTGGTGTCAGGAACTCGCTGCGGCCCCGCGGTTCTGAGCGAGGGAGCAGCAGCTGAGGGTTTGGGCGTCTGAACAATCTGTCCCTGCTTGAAAATGTCCCCAGAGCAGTGAACTCATCCCAGGATATATTTTTTTTTTTAAACACCCATCTTATCTTTCCGGCTCTAATTTTGCATGTTGCCTCCATATTTTTAGCCCGTGAGATTGTCTCGGCCCCTTCTTCCGAGGCAACAGCGGAAAAAAAAAACCTGCTTAGACCCCCCCCTGTTTTTCCAAAAGGAACCTTCCCAGATGCCCTCAGCAAACTTTCCATGAGAGAGGAACCCCAAGCGAGTCAGCCCTGTGTGGTCTCGCTCGTTCCGTGGCACATCACCTCATTTTTTTTTTTTTTTTGGGGGGCGGGGTGAGGGGGGGAAGGAAGGGGGGTAAAGTCACAGGGTGAACCTGGAAATGATTGAAAGTCCAGTTGAACTCGGTGGAAAAAATCCCTCCCTTGACCTTCCCAAGCTTTGGCTGCTTTCCAGGCTCATGATGTTCACACCTCCTTAATGCAGCCCCCGGCACTTGAGTCATGTAGAGCCGGGCCGGGCAGGGGGGGAACGTCAGGTGATGCAGCCACCCTGGAGAGGGGACAATCTGCTCAGCTTCTCTCAGCTCTACCACCTTCCAGCCCAGAGTTTTGTGACCTGTTCCCCTCTCCCAGAGCATCCAAAGCCAGGGAGGACACGAGCTGCCACCGGCACCTCGCTCTCGCTGCTCTCCACCAGCTCTGCCCCCTCCCAGCCATCCCCCTCCTCTCTTCCTCTCCCCAGTCCCATGACAGCGGCGTGGCTGGCTCCAAAAATCTGTCAGCTGGAGTTCCTGCTCCCTGAAATTATGGGGATGGGTTGGGAACGACGGGGCCTGCTCAGCGTTACCTCCCTGTCACTTCTCGTTTGCCCTTTACCAGGAGGTGGATGAACTCGAACAAAGCCCACAAATTCCTCTGCTTTCCCCTTTTTTTTTGCCTTCCCATCTCATCTCTCTTCCTCTCAGCTCTGCCCTCTCAGCCCACTCCCTTCTCCCCCTTCAAGCCCAAATCAAAAACCAAGATTAAACCCACAAGTCTAAGTCAAAAATCAAGATTAAACCCAGTGTCCCTTAACCGGTTGTATAAACCTCGGTCCCAGCAAGAAGTGAGGAAATCCACGTGCACACACACACACACACACCTGAAAATGCACATTCAGGTGTGTGCAAACAATCTTCACGTCAAGTTTTTCATCTCGTTGCAGAAGGGGTGGAGAGTTAGGGAGGGAATTTGCCTGGGCATGGGAGCAAACTTCCAAGTTTTCGGCTCATTTCACTGTTATGTTTCAATCTCCACCCCAGCTCTCAGCATTCAGAAACAGAATCTTTTTTTTTTTTTTCCTGGAGGGGAATTCTCCTGCTTGAAGGCACTAGATTGAATTACAGGTCACATCTTTGCTTGTGTGAAATCAGCAGTTCTGTGGGTCCATATGACCTGACGAGCCAGCTTGTACTTCTCTGGGTAATTATATTCCCTCTCCGTATCACCAGAGGATGCTCAGCATGGTCTGGTTGGAATAGACTGAGGTGACTGATGTCAGAAACAATGGATTAATAATTTGGTGGGGAGAAATTTGGATCACAGTTGAACCTCAAGTTGGTTGGCAGTGCTGGAGTCATTGGTTTCTTGAAGTCACATATCACAGGAAGCAGCAAAATCTTCCCTGGATGGATCCAGTAGATTGTTTGTTATGACCTTCAGACTTTAGATTGGGAATAAACTGACAGTTTATTAGATTGAAAATGTCAGCTGGGGCGTTCTTGCATTAAGGTTTTAAGAGTGGTCCAATTTTTAAAGCGAGGATCCCCTCTGCGCCTCTGACTGACACAAAATAAAGAGTGAAAGAAACACGACCCAACATCAGCATCTCCATCCCTGGAGGTGTTCAGAGCCAGCCTGGATGGGGCTCTGAGTTCCCTGGTTTAGTGGAAGGTGTCCCCGCCCACGGCAGGGGGGTGGAACTGGATGAACTTTGGGGTCCCTTCCAACCCAAACCATTCCATGATTCTGTGATTCTCTGCTCATCAGCAGAGAGAAGATCCCAGTGATCCTCTAGAATAATTCATCAAAGCTGGACTTCTCTTGGCACGTCCCTGTGATTAGAGCTAAAAAGACGAGTTTCCCTGGAGGTGACCAGGGTTGTTGCTCCCTTTTTGGGGAGTTTTTCCTCCCGAGCTCAGTCAGGTTCCCCCAGACCTTGGCTCTGAGGATCCTCCTGGGTTGTTGGGCTGCTGGTGGAGTCTGGGAAGCTTTAAAACAGACACTGCCCTTGCTCTTTGGAGACGGTCCCTGCAGGGATCCCCGATGTCTGCAGGTGGAGACCACTGAACAAAGGACTCCCACCCCTCCAAGGGCCTCGGGGGACAAGCTGCTGTCAGGAGTATGAGAGCTGTGCCTCCCTCTGCAGAGAAAACCCACAGCAAACACCCTGGATTGCTTTTTTCCCTATTTTTTCCCAACATCAGGAGAGTGCAAGTGCCGGACTGGTGCCAGTTCAGGTCGCTGCACTGGGCACAGGGGAGGAAACACAACCAGAACCCCTCAGGAGCTCAGCACAGAGGAGCGATCCGGGCCTCGGTGGCTGCAGCAGGTGGGCAACAATAACTGGGCTGGGGCATCCTCAGCTGTTGGAACATTTGCTGGTGGAAGAAGATGATCAGAGGCCCTGTCTGTGTTACAATTTTGGGATATTAGTCATTAATTAAGAGCAGGTGTTGATTGTCTAGACAACTACGTGGCAAGCCGGAAAAAGAAGTGCCTTTTCAGGTGATTGTTGGTAAAAGGCTCAGAATTAACCACTTAAGAACCTGCTTTTTGTTTTGGTTTAGTTTTCACTGTTTTGTTTTGTTGGTTTTTCATGTGTTTTTTTTTTTTTATCTCCAGGAAATCAATGCAGAATTCTGTAAATTCAGAGCATTATCTTCGGTGTTCACAGAATCACAGCCACGGGGTGGGGCAGGTTGGAAGGGACCACAGTGGGGCATTTGGTGCAGCCTCCCCAAACACGCCGGTTGTATCCAGATGGTTCTGGAATATCTCCAGTGAGGGAGACTCCACACCCTCTCTGGACAATCTGTTCAGTGCTGGGTCACTGCACAGGAAAGAATGTTCGGGTGGAATGTCCTGGGCATCAGTTTCGAGATGATTTTTAAGGCACTTCCAACCCAAACCCTTCTGGGGTTCTGTGAGTCCATGAAAGGTGTTTTTTAAGGACAGCACTTAATTCTGCAGTTTTGACTCACTGAGAGCTCCCATCCCATCAAACGATATCATCCTTTTCCATGCTTTGATAAGGAAGGAAATTCAGACCATGAAGTTTGTCCTGCTCAGCCTGTGAGACAGGATTGGTTTTTTGACACTGGATGCGTGTGATGAAGGGCATCAGAAAATGCATTTGGTACTCATTGCTGGATTTATAAAGGTTTAATAACTGACCTGGGTAGAAGTCAAACCTTCCATCATGTTTGGGAAGCACTGGGTGAGTCCGAAATCCACTGATTAAAGACCCTGTTTTGGATTTGTGTCTTCTGATCCCGAAGAGGTTGAAGGACAGATGCCTCAGTCCAACCTGATGACTTTCACTGCCTTTCTAGGAGACACTTCTCACTGCACAACAATACCCATGAAACCTTCTGAAAAGACCAAAAAGCTGCTAAAAAACAGGATTATAAGAGCAGGAAAGAGCACCAGTCCCCTGTGACTCTACTAGATCCAAGCTGGGCTCTCCTTGGAGGAGCTGAGGTTTCTGACCCAGATGCTTTCCCAATGAAAACTGTCATTAATTTGGGCATCCTGGCAGGAAGTCTCAGAGCTCTTGAAACCTTCGAGGTACAACCCTCTCAGGCACGTGGTGGGATTTCTGGGGTTGTCCTGCGCAGAGGCAGGAGCAAGGATTGATGATCCTTGTGCGTCCTCTTCAACCCAGGGTATCCCATTATTCAATGACTCTCTCGACCGCACTGTTGCTAAAAAACGAAACCAATTGTTTCCTTAATCAAAACCAACAAATATTTCAGTCCTTTCGGGATAAATGTGACATTTTCTTCTGCAATTAAGGATCACACTTGACTTACACGTGCTTTTTTTCCCCAGGAGCATGGGCTTAACGTGCATCACGTTCTCAGTTTCTTTGCTGAACCGTGGCTTTGATCTCCACTTATTTTTTTGCTTCCCCCTCGTCGTTTCTCATCCCTTTTCCTAATCTAAGCTGGCCTTGCATAAATAAATCCTAAACTGCTGTCATGTGTCTGTGCTATAAACACTGTCCACGCTGAGCCAGGTTTGCTTAGCGTGGAAAAGCCGCTGGAACGGTCCAGGTGCAGAATCCCAAAGCTTTAGTGGCTGGAAAGGAACCCGTGGATTGATTTGGTCAAGTTAGTAACATTAACTAACCATCCTTCTCAACAGCCCTCATTTTTTGGTCCCCTCCTTTGTTGAATAACAACACTGCCTCGATTCCCACAGCGTGGATTTGCTCTGGGGCTGAGGCAGAACCGCAGAGGGTTTTGCTTGGCAAAGCAAAACCTCCCAAAGATTGCCGAAAACAGGGATCTCTATGGGACTTTTCTTTTTTTTTTTTTTGCATCTTGCCCTTGCAGGTGGAATCAACCCAGATCTACAAACGAGGTGTGTCTAATTTCAACTACTGCCTGCTTTATTGGTGACAAATTTGCTGCAAGTGTTTCCAGACGGTATTTGGTTTCTTTTCCCCCGCTTACTCCGAGGCTCGGCACGTTGTTTTGTTTAGATTTGAAAAGGCCACTTCCAGCTGAAACAGCTCTAGGCTTTGCTAAAATATAAATTTGTTTAAATGGCTTCTTAAAAATAATATAAATAATAAAAATAACCTCTGAAAAAATAATAAAAATAAGAGGTCCTTGATCAGAACGTGGTTCTTTAGGCTTCATTAACAGCTTTGCCACAGATTTCCTCAGTAACTTGGGAATGTTTTGTTGCCTTTTTACCTTATTTATGGATTGGTGGAAAATATGAAAAACGCTCCCTTTGTCCCATCTCTTGACGCTGACCCTTCTGCAGAGCATTTAGGACATGTTTTATAATAACTGTGTGCAATTAAGTGTCACTTAAGGGTCCCTTTCTGATGGCAGAATAGAGTATACATTTATATTTATATATATGAGAATCCAGCCTTTAATCTCGTGGTGCCTTGATCTGTAATGACCGTGATAATACTTGCTTTGTCCTTAAGCTCTTTGATCCAGGGTGATTTCCAGCTCCATCACTTTTGGGAGCCCCTCGGTGAGTGATGACTTTGTTCTTTGTTGGACCTGCTACAACATTCCCTGTTTCCCAAAACACAGCATATGTCTAAACTCCAACTGGTATCAAAAGCCCTGCCCTTGCCTCGAAGGTAGGACTGGAACAACCCCTTTGGCCCTTTCAGTGCCCAAAAATCAATGGGTGCCTCTCAGAGACTGCCCATTGATGTCATCTATTATTGACACCATTTGGGGTTTTGCCCCTGGGTGATTTTCTGAGAGCTCTTCAAGCCCTGAGCTGAGAAAAGAACAGCCCCTTTCCTTTTTGACTTCTCCGTGACACTCATATTTCACAGTGCCCTCAGCCTTTCTGCACATATGGACACACAGAAAATACCCAAAGTGCCTTCAGCAGAAAATGTAGCTCTGTTAATTTGGAGCTATTTTTGGTGTGCGTGTGAAACAGAAGCAGAAACCACTTTTGTGGTTTTGTACAGAATTTCAACTGTGTTGGGGGTAGGGGAAGGAGGAGGAATGAAGGGCTGGTTCATAGGGGTGTCACCACAGGCCTTTATTAGAAAATATTAATAAAAATGCAATAATAGAGAAGGTTCTTCAGCTCCAGGCTTCTTCAGCTCCCTTGCCTGTGCTCAAATCCCTGCTCCCACCGAATCCCAAGGTTCAGATGAAGAGCCCTGGGGCAGGTCCATCTCTCCTTCACTTCTCAGAGCTGCTGAGAGGAAGATGAAATGGCCACAGATAGAAAAATCACAACCTTGCTTTTCAAACTCTGTCCTGTGTTTTCCTCTCTTCACCTAGATGCCAGAATATGAAATAATAATTAAAATAGATCAAAAACGGGGGGGGGGGGAGAAGTGCAGCTAAGTAGGAAAGACATTTTTAATTCCTATATTCCTTGCTGCTGAAATTGGGAAAAGAAAGGGATGAAGGAGATCATTTTTTCCATGAATTTTCACCACCTTTAACTAATTTTTTTTTTGGAGCAGTCATTGCCATGAGACTCAGCTGAAAGTTGCAGTGATGAGGAAGATGCTGCACGTCCCTTTGCTACGCAGATGACAGGGTCTGGTGTGTGCACACACTTAATTCCCAGTATCCCTGCTTAAATCCCAGATGGAAACCCCAAATCCTCCTATGCTGGAGCATATTTGAAGACTGTTTGGCCACAGACAGTCCTGGGCTTAGTGAGGAGGGAACACAGTCCTGCAGTGCCCCAATTTCTGCCTCTCTGTGATTTACCTTCCTCACTGGGAGGGTTTTCAAGCCAGCTCTGAGGCTCCCAGGCTCCTGATGCCATTCCCTTTTCTCCTGGAGCTCAGCAGCTTTCCTGGGGAGGGTCTCCCCGGGACTGTCTCCGTGCTGTAAGCTGATCCAGTCAGGCAGGAGGTTTTAGCCTGCCTGAGGAATTTGGAGGAAGGGTTTCTAAGCCTCTCAATGCATAAGCCATGCGAGCATATGGCCATAAATCCCATAAGCTTGGGCACTTAGTGGTGATCCAATAGCGCTGGATGGACCCCTCTGGATAATGCTGCTCTAATGGAAGGTGGATGCAGCAGGGAGGGACTGGAGGGCTTTGCTGCCTCGGGCAATGCGGCAAATGTCCACTGTCCGCACAGACAGCTCCAGCCACAGCAACCCCCCAGCCCCTGGGGCAGCCGCTTCGTGAGCCCCCGACACACCCACAGGTTCGGCATCGTCTGCCGGGAGGAGGTTTGGGGAGGGAGGCTGGATGTGCTCGTGGCACAGCTGAGAGCGTCCCCCAGCCTTCCCCTCTCGTCCCCTGGCTGATGGGTTTAGCCTCCCCATCCCTTCCCTGCCCCTCCGAAACGCGGCTCAGAGGATCAGGGAACCACAGGACACCCTGAGCTGGAAGAGACACACGGGGATCATCGAGTCCAGCCCCTGACCCTGCACAGGGCAACCTCAAGAATCACACCCTGTGCCTGGGGGCTTCTCCAAATGCCCCTCGAGCTCTGGCAGCTTTGTGGTCATGACATCTTCGCTGGGGAGCCCGTTCCAGCGCCTGAGCACCCTCTGGATGCAGAACCTTTCCCCAGTATCCAACTCAAAGCTCCCCCGGCACAGTTTCATTCCCTCCCCTCTGCTCCTGTCACTGGTCACCAGAGAGCAGAGACGGGAGCTGCCCTTGCTCTTCCCCTCATGAGCAAGCCGAAGGCCATGATATTAAGGCTCTGTGTTTTATATCAAGTGCCATGAGCCTCAGGATCCCGAAATGCCACCCCTTGCGCCAAACCCCGGAGCACCAGCAAGGATCTTTTCCGATTTGTTTCTGTTTTGCTTACAAGCCGATCGCGGCATTTCCTCCCGGGGCTTACCGAGCAGCACCACCCCCTTTCCCCCCCTCTCGTATGTCCTGGGGATGAAGGGGCTAATCCTTTACATTAACCAGCCCATTAACTATTGTGCCTGTAAAAACACCCAGCCCGCCACAATTACTTCTGGCTCTGCTCCCTCCTGCCATTCAACTTGATCGAAGATAATGTGTAAGGGGATAGGGCAGCGCTGCGTGCTGTTGACACTGGGAAGAAAGATCCCGGGGCCGGAGTGCCACTCAGGTTACAGATGAGCTGGAAAATCCGCCCACTCCTGAGAGTGGTGACAGCTTCGTATACAAACTCTCGCTGCAGAGGTTGCAGGGGAGGAAAGTCTGCGAGGGCCTGACAGGCGGGACCTTGGCGAGAGCCAGCGGGGAGAGGGGCTGGGTGGAGGGGGCTGGAGGTCAGCTGGGTCGTCCCTTTCTAAACCTCGATGCTGCAGCAGAAGTGGAATGAGTTGCCAGCCTGAGACGAATCAAACGGGGGCGCATCTGTTGCAGCTGCTCCTTTTTTTGGGGGCGGGCAGGTGGAGGAGCTGGAAGGCGCGACGGCGTCGTGGCCGTGAATTGGTGCCTGGCAGACCCGCAGGGCTGCGGCCGGGTGGGTTCCTACGAACCGTGCCCGACACGGGTGGCACTGCTGGAGCACCTACAGCATCCCAACCCAGGGCACTGGGACCAGCAGAGTCCCACCCAGAGGCCCCTGCCTCGTCCTCCAGCTCTGACACCGACACTCTGCACCCCCCTGCTCTGCCTCACAGCAGCAGTTTTATGAAACTACCTTTATAAATGCTTCAAGGCAAGACTCCAATATTGATTTTTTTTTTTTTTTTAACTTCACCCCTCAGAACTGTGGGTTTTTTTTTTTTTTTGATTCTCTCTTTTTTTTTTTTTTTTATGGGAAAAGGTTAAAAAGTCGCCTTCCAACCTGCGGTGGCTCAGCCCCCGGAGCAGAACATTTCAGTTTTATCAGCTGGCACGAAGGGATCTGTTTCAAATCATTTTTGACAGCATATTAAGCTGCATTTCTATCCCAGCTTGAAGCTGGCCTGCCCATTGGGTCATTCCCTTCCTCCAGAAACAACTTGCCTTTCTCCAGCTAAAAGCCAGGTGAAATAGCTGAGTGGGGGAATCACCGGGACGTGAACTTGGCCCTGAGGAGAAAAAGAGGGACTGGGATTTTTTGGAACACAGAGCAACAAAGGAGCAGTTTGATTTTTCACTTGATCTGAAAATAACCCCTGCAGCCAGGTCTGACAAACAGAAATACAATAGTGCAGAAATCCTGCAGTTCCCTCACCCCTAACATTTATTTACCAGCCAGCACAGAGAGAGTTCATTGTTGGCTCGGACTTTCCATGGAAGAGCTGGGATATGGAATAAAGGCTTCTGAACTCTCTGGGCTGAGCTTGCTTCCCTGGGAGGGATAAAATACGTTGGTGCTCAAAGCAGTTTTTAGAATAAAAACTCACCTAGAGGGATTATCCACCCTGGGATGGAAGAAGTTGACCAAAAATGTCTTTATATCTTTTCATACCTGGCCCACCACTGGTGTTGTGGCACGAGAAAGCTCCTCTTACCAGGACAGAGAATGGAGGAACAGAAAAATGACACTGGTTTTCCCAGAGAAGTTGCCCCTGGAAGTGTCCAAGGCCAGGTTGGATGGAGCTTGGAACAACCTGGGCTAGTGGAAGGTGTCCCTGCCCGTGGCAGTGGGTGAAAGGAGGTGGACTTAAAGGTCTGTTCCAACCTAAAATTTTCTGTGATTCCATAATTCCGGGGATTCTGCACCAGCCATGAAGGTTTATTTCCATGATTTGGCCATTTCCGTTCCTTTTTGAGCTTCCTAAAACCTTCAAGACGTCTTTCTTAAGGCAGCAATCCTCTAGAACTCAGCATATCCTGGGATTAAAGGAAATTCTGGGAAACAGTACTTGCAAGACCAGCACAGATTGTGTTATAGTTTCTTTATGAATTAATAATGATCATTTTTGGGCTGAGACAGGGTGAAAAGTCGAATCTACATTTCTGGGGTCAGTTTAGGGAGAACAAAAGAGTAAAACTAAGAGCAGATTTTGAAAAGAACAACTCATCACTTGCCTGTGACGGTTTCAATTCCAACCTTCAGTAATTCCAAACTCAGTGGTCAATAATTCCTCACTCCATACAGGCAGGATCAAACTGAGAATGGGGAGCCTGGACCTGATTCCACCCTCTGTACCTGAGCAAGGTGAATAACCAACAGATTTCAGCTGAAACATTTCCTGCACTGATTCCCCTGTCCACAGCGGCCTATTCTGGATGAAAACTCCGGATGAAAATCCTCAGGAGAACTTATGTCAAGAGCAGGAGCAGCATTTTCCAGGTGCCCGGAGTGCAGATGTTGCAACGCTCCACGATGAAACATCTGGAACGTGGTCAGCAACCAGTGCAAGGCTGATCTCACCACACGGCTAATTTGGGCACCTTAATTCCATCTATAATGGATGCTAAGGAGAATTAATCTCCTGGAATGAACTTCCCAAAGCCAGAATTGTGGGAGATATCCACCCTTATCAGATGGAAATACCAAGGGATGCTGGGAGCTGGTCACTGCTCGATTAGGACTGTAACTAATGAAAAAAAAGAGATCATCAACCATTTTCCTGCTCTGAGCAGCTTTTTTTGGGGATTTCTACAAGGGATATTTATGCTTGGATAAAAGGGCCTTGACCAGAGACCATTAATCCGTGGATTATACAGCCAGACTCCCCTTTGCTGCCTGCTCTTCAAGCACCATGAACCTTCACAGAATATCTTGAATTGGAAGGGACCCACAAGGATTATCGAGTCCAACCCTCAGCCATGCGCAGGCCCATCCCCAAGAGTCCCCCCCTGTGCCCCAGAGGATCATCCAAACCCTCCTGGAGCTCTGGCAGTCTTGGGGCTGTGCCCACTGCCCTGGGGAGCCTGGGCAGTGCCAACCACCCCCTGGGTGAATAGTGAATTCACCTCTGGGTGAATCTTGATGCAACATCAGCAGGAGAGAAGAAGTGTGTTCACTTCCAGACTCCCACTTAAGCTTTAGAGTGCTTTTTTTTTTAGCTCGTGGAGATGTTAGTTCACCAGTTTGACACTGGTTGTGGAAGACTGTTGACCACTATAGTGATCTTTGAAAACAGTTTGGTCCAATAAGTTGGTCCTTACCTGGGGAGGTGCTTCCTGGGGGAGTGAAGTGCTGATTTGTGTGTTCTCTTGCCTCAAGGAGGAAAGCAAGTGCTGGTCAGTCTGTTGATACATATAAATTTATCACACATAAATATAACAATAACTATATATAAATATAAAGTTGTCACTTTATATATTTGTGATTCACTTAACTAAGGACGCTGGGTGTTACAAGCGTAGGCAGTAACACGAATGCAGCTTCAGAGACCTCAGTGTGAAAGGTTAGGAGAAGGAAGAGAGAGAGAGAGAGAGAGAGAGAGAGAGTGTGTGTGTGCCCTGGCAGGTCTGCCCGTGGGTTTGTCACCAAACTTCAGTGCCTCCTCTCCCCTCCTCTCCTTTTCCCGCTGCCCGGGGAAGTAGCCCCGAGGCTGCCGCGGGAATCACGAGCGAGGTTTGGGTGCAAATATTGCCGACTCTGCTTTCTGCACAGGGTTTGCAGGGCTTTTCTGGCTGGGCTTTCCCCCTCCAGGCCTTGGGGCTCGGTGGTGATGGACACAGGCGAGGACTTGGCCCAAAAAAATATGGGAATTGGTGCTTCCAGTAACCACTGGCTCCAAGCAAAGACAGAAAGCAAAGGAAGGGAGGCATCAGGGTCAGGAAGGAATTTCCACCACAGCATGATGTTGGCTTTGTGATCCAATACAATCAACATGTGGGGGGGGTTATTTCTTCTCCTTCTTCTCTTTCTTCCTCTCTTCTTTCTTCTCCTTCTTCTCCTCCTTCTCCTTCTTCTCCTTCTTCTCCTTCTTCTCCTTCTCCTTCTTCCTCTCTTTCTTCTTTCTTCTTTCTTCTTTCTTCTTTCTTCTTTCTTCTTTCTTCTTTCTTCTTTCTTCTTTCTTCTTTCT
>JAWMRA010000078.1:825966-837553 GCA_035584735.1 Pseudotriccus pelzelni | reverse complement strand
CCTGCCCCTCCTCTGCCCCTGCCCAGGCAGTTGGAACTGCACTGAGGTCTCCCCTCAGTCTCCTCTTCTCCAGCTGGACACACCAAGTGCCCTCAGTGTCCTCACACGGCTTCAAATCAAGGCCCTTTCCCATCTTTGTGTCCCTCTTTTGGACACTCTCCTGAGGCAAGTGAAAGGTAGGTGTGGAGAAATTATCCTGAAACAGAGAAGAAATCCCATGAAAACAGCAGGAATGTCCCCAGAGATGTGACATAAGCAGGGCTGGATTGCCCGTGTTATTCATAATCAGATTGGTCCCAGCAGAATCAGAAGGTGTCAGAGGAAGAGAACCTTGTACCAGCCCTTTGGAGAGATGAGATCCCCACTGAAGAAGTTCTTCCCCTGATCTGTAAGGTGGTCCCAGGAGGATGGTGTGGGTGCATCCAGCCCAGGTGTGTCAGGATCAGCCTCCTGGGGCACATCCCTGCTGAGGGATGGCGCATTTTTCTTACCCCAGACCTCCTTCTCTCAAGACAATACCAACCACTTACCACAGTTAAATTCAAAATTCATAATTCTTTGTTCAACCAGGACCTGGATCTCTTTTAATCAACCTCCGCAAGCTGCTTGTGGTTGCTGTTAGGTCTGCAGGGAGACATCGTGAATCCCTGTTTCTAACTCATCTCTTGGCAACCGTCCTGACTGGAGGTGCCCAAGGCCAGGCTGGGACTGTGTGTCATCTGTAAGAAACGTGAAGAAGAGGGAGAGCAATTTTTCACACAGGTAGGTGGTGATGGGACGAGGAGGAATGGTTTTAAATTAAAAGGGGAGTGATTTTGATTAGATATGAGGAAAAAGTTCCTCCCTGTGAGGCGGGGGGGAGGCCCTGGCACAGAGAAGCTGTGGCTGCCCCATCCCTGGAAGTGTCGAAGGCCAGGTTGGATGGGCTTGGAGCAACCTGGGATAGTGGAAGGTGTCCCTGCCCATGGCAGGGGGTGGAATGGGACAATCTTTAAGGTCCCTTCCACCCAAACCATTCTGCAACTCCAGGATTCTCTGATTCTCTGTCTCTTGCCACAGCAGACATCTGTGCCTCGTGGGTGAAGAGCGGATTGTATTTAGGGCACCTATTAAAGTGCCTGAAAGGGATGAAGACGCCCCAGATGGTGTTTCATGATGCGAGAGTGATGAGTAATTCAGAGCACCCACTCTCAGAGCTCCAGGACTCCGTCCCTGTGCCCGCGGAACGAAGCAGTCACGACGACAGGATCAGGCTCCACGAGTAGGTGGTCAAGACACAGTCCCTTCTTCTCTCCGCTCCCTGGGCAAGGTGCCAGTCTCTGGCAGCCCTGGCTGATGGGTGTTTTGGGTTCTCTTCACACCCTCATTACACCACAGAGCCCTTCACACACACAGAGCCATCGCCCTCGGAGGAAGCCTCTGGGAGTCTCTCCCTGGTCCTGCTGAGGGTGGTGAAGCTCAGCCAGCACGGACAGAAAATCAGCCACCAGACAGCCCAGGATTTGGGCCCCCCTCATTATTTTAATGTTGGGTTTGCAGGGAGACAAGCTGGCAGCCTTGAGCCGCGCTTGGCACTGCAGAACAGTTTAATAATCACCTCATAAAACTTTTCATCTGGCTTCCCACATCTCTCCCTTTCCCAGATTCCTGCCCTTCCCTGCACTCTCTATCAAGGATGTGGGGTTTGGCATAACACACATCATTGCTGTAGCAACCACCTTCTCCCTCGCTGCTGCTGCAGGTTATTTGCAGGTACCGTCACAATTTCAGTCTCTCTAACCCAATTTAAGCCAAAATTGCCATTTTCAGTCTGTTTCCATGAGTTTCCTCGTGTCCATTTTCTGGGATTCCTCCCTGTCTCCAAGGGTAATGTGGGTCTGGATTTTATGTCTGGTCCACAGCACCCAGAGTGGTTCAGTGCTGAGGGGGCTCAGGCTGTGCCTTCAGAATCTTGACTGTTCCTGGTGGTGATATTCCAACGAAACCTT
The DNA here is from genome assembly GCA_035584735.1 of Pseudotriccus pelzelni. NCBI lineage: Eukaryota > Metazoa > Chordata > Aves > Passeriformes > Tyrannidae > Pseudotriccus > Pseudotriccus pelzelni. Next base: position 835,565 of record JAWMRA010000078.1, on the reverse strand, counting down.
GAACTTCCCAACCTCTGTTCTTCCAAGGATGGCCTGAGAATTCCGGCCTGGACCAAAGTGACACATGTGGAGATGGAATTGCAGATCAGCATCAGCCTGGGCTGACCCAAGGTGTCAGAAATCACGTCTTTTATGGAATACAGGTTCCCCTCTTTTCCTTGCACTGTTCAGGTCAGAGAGCAGCATAAGAATTAATCTATTTAATTCCAGGACAGCTGGAAAATGAACATTTTCTTTAAAAAAAAAAAAGGGGGGGGGGAATGTAATTGTAGATGCGAAATAAATGACAGCTCTTCCCAAAAATTGCAGCTGAGCAGCAGGAGACAGGAGTGCTTGTTTGTCTTGTATCAGATGCTCCCCTTTGGGCCAAAGGGAGGAAATGGAAATTATAACCCTTCTGAAAGCAGCAAAGCATTCCCAGGAAAAAGACGATTATGGAGGGCAGGGAGAGAACGAGAGACAGGCACGGACGGGAAGAGCCCAGAGGAAAAGCAGAGCTGGCTGGGAACTCCGGTGAGCACAGGGAGGGGGAAGGTTTCCAGTGTGACAAAGACAAAATCCTCAGGGGAATCAGCCCAAAGGGGGCTGTGTGGGATAATTTGCAGTCTGGGATGGCGCTGACAGTTCCTGGGCTGAAAACAAACCTGTGCAGGAGAGACTCATCAGGCCACTGGGACCACAAAGGGCAGCTGGGGAGGCTTGGTTACAACCGTCTTTATTTTCTAATCTCATTTGGTTTGAGTTTTCCCAGCTGAACCCCGACTGAGTGGTTAATTCTTTGTCTTGTTCTGAGATTTTTGGGGTGGGGACTCCTTTGGGTGGCTTTGGAGAGGAGGAATGGCATAGGACTTCATCCTGTACGGGCAGGGACGGTTTAAAGTGTTAATCCACCCACAGCCTGATGTCAGGGCTTGAGAACATGTTAACAGGTAGATTTCTGCACTGCGAACATCTCTAGGATGCTTGGATCCCACTGAATACAGTTGGACCCCTGAAATATCTGTGTGGACGTTTCCTGGTCCAGATTCTGCAGGTGAGTTTGATGGCCCTGCTTGTGCTGAAGGCAGAGAAAGTGTGCAAGGATTTTGGTTAATCTCTTTTTTGGAACTTTTTGGAAGTCTCCTGATGCTGTATCTCCTCTCTGGCAAAGGCAAGTCAGTGAGACAAATGGCAGGTGTGGCATTTTATTTATCAAAGACATTTGGAATGGTGCAAGGTAAGTTAAAAGTCATTTTTGGCCAGGCCCAGGGTTGTGCAAAGTGCCCCAGGTGCTCCATGGCCACACAGTCAGAAGGACTCGGGTTTGACCCACTGTCCAGAAGAACAACCCCAGTTCTGCTCCCAGCTCTGGAATAATCTTTGACTGAAACAAAGCTCATTGCCAGCTGATGGAACAGCACCATCTTTGATGGACAGTGGGGCTTTCACTGAGAGGAATCTCATCCAACCTCTGCCCCAGGCTGACCTTGCTCAGTTTGTGAAATCCGAGAGGATCCCGGCCCTCTGGATCCCAGCGTGTGTCCAAGTGCACTTGAGGAACTCCAGCAGGCAGATAAGCTGGGTAAAATGCCTAAGAAGGCAAAGTTTCCTGCTCTGTTATTGTTAAAAACACATCCAGAGGATCCTTTTCTATTTTATTTTGTATTTTTCAAAAGAGGTCACTTTGATTTGTTTCCCCGTGTGCTTTTCTTTAAAAAGTCAGCGTTTGGCATCCGACGCCTCGTGCAACGCATAATCCCCGTGGTCCCGAGAGCTTCAGAGAGCCAGGAAATCCAGAACCTTGGCATGGAGCTGGGGGCCAGCCCCCCTAACACAGGGCTTTCCTCTGCCTGTGGTGTCTCTGTGACACCGCGGGACGGGGAGCGCTCACAGATCAGCCGCGGCTTTGGGACCCCGGGAGAGGATCCCCCCCCCCCCGCCCGGAGCAACTTTGTAGGAGCCCCAAAAACAAAGAAGGGCTTGTTCTTTCCAAAGAAAGGAAGGAGGGCTGGGGAAGAATAAAACCCCAGAGCGTTGGCCCCCACCCTGAGGGGAGGGGAGGTGGTGGCCAAAGGAGCGATTGATTGGCCACGAGCCTTCGGCACCGGAATTCACGGGTGGGATGTTGGTGGGCGCTGATGGCGCAGGAAGCCCTGGAGCGTCAGGCTGTGGATCCAGGCAGAAATCGTATTTATTGTGCCACTCAGGGGCTCTCACAGATTCATCCCCTCTACACCGCAGCCCACACCTACCCCTACCTCCTCCACCTACAGCACGTTGGAGGAGGAGTTACTACAGTTACTAATTTTTACACTGCATGAGGAATTATCACACTTACTACTCTTTACACTGGGTGAGGAATCATCACAGTTACTGCTCTTGCCTCTCAGCGTTCCCAGATAAAGTCCTCTCCACCTTCTCCTCCCCAGAGTGACCTGAAGCTCGGGATGGGATCCACAGTCTTTGCACAGATGATCTCCAGCTGTAATCAATAACTGCACCACACAGGCAGCACTGAGGGGGGGTTGTTTGGGTTTAATTTAATTTAATTTTAATTATTTCCATTAACATCCCCTTCGTAAAGAGGTTAAAATACTGCAGTTAATAAAGCCAGTGTTATTTCCTGTTTTAAAGCAGTCATAAAATAAACTGCGAACATTTTCAGGGATCTGGTAGGAGCAGGTGAAGGAAAATGGAATTTGGAGAGGTGGAAGAACTTCTGATTCCCACCAGCTGATCCCTGGAAGCTTCTCCTGACGGAATCTACCTCAGAACAGACCACTGTGGATACCACTGTGAGTCTGCACACACATCCTTGATGGACTTAGAACCTCCCCTTCTTCCTTCATGAGACTCACAGAGCTGGAGTCCCACACTGGAGGGACTTTATTTTCACAGCAATTAATAATAATAAAAAAAAAAATCCTAAATTATTAATTTTGTCCGTCCTCCAGAAAACTTTCTTGTTCCCATGTGTGGAGAACACTCGCAGGAGCAAGAGATGGGGAAAAAAAGGAATATTGGTGCATCTTGAGAAGACTCAATTTCGTGGGTTTCTGAATAATCAGGAATTGTCACAGACAAATTTTAGCATTCTCTCTGTATCTCTAACCAGAATGAGAGAGTTTTCAATTAGAAAGGAGTTTTAACTGGCATTAAATAAAGTTGAGATTGGCAGCTGCCAATCCCTGACAAGGAACTTGTTAAGTGATAAGGAAGCAAATCAATGAACGGGAAACAATTTTTCTTCATTATCCAGTGAAAACTGGCAAACTGGGAAGAAAAATAAGTCCAAAACATTTCCTGCTTTGGAAAAGTCATGAACTTACTCCAGAATGAGGAAACCCATTTTTCCTTAAGGTGGAAAACGGTGAAAAGCCGATATTTCTGCAAATGTGCTGAAAATGAAACACATCCTCGATTGCTGTTGGGAAATGGATCCTGAATGTGAGACTCAGCTGGTGTGGCTGAACTGCTGACGGCAGCTGGTCATCCCAGGGTCATCTGATGCTCTCTGGGGTGGGAGATGTGTCTCTAAAGGGTTTCTTCTCCTTCCTGGACGTGCCTGTTTCTTTCTCAGATTGAGAAGGAAGCCAAGAGTGAGCAGCTAACACTTAATGTCCCACCCAGAGTTCATGCTTAGTAGTCAAAGTGATTTTCACTAGAAAATGGTCTTTCTCGATGTGAAGAAAATCTGGAGGGTGGAAAAGGCAGGGATGAGATGACAAGAAATCAAAATATTGTGGCAAAACAAGCTATTTGTGCCAACACTCCTCAGTTTTCCAGGCCACGCCGATGAGGAGGTTTGGTGATTTCTTGGTAATAAATGTAATTCTTAGCCGAGGCAGCAAAAGAAAACGTGTAGAGACATCCATCTGCTCACACAGAGGGACTTCATTCTAGTTCAGGTGTCCTGAAGTGTCTCAGACCCGGAATCACAGAGCCATTAAGGCTGCAAAGACCTCGAAGGTCAAGATCCACGTTCACCACCAAACCATGTCCTCAGGTGTCCTGGCCACATGTTTTCTGAACGCTTGCAGGGCTGGTGGCTCCACCACAGCCTGTGCCAACACCTGACAACCCTCTCCTTGCCCAAATAGGCCCAGCTTTAGTTTTTTAATTGTCTGCTGGGTCTTTTAACTTTGTGGCCCCTCAGTTTTCAAAGAGAGGGTACAGAGGCCACGAGGAATCCAAGAGGTGAAAATGTGGCTACTTTAAAGAGCCACAGCTTGTCCTTTTCATACCAGTTTAGTTGACACGTTCAGCAGAGCCGAGCCCCACGTTCCACAACTGAACACGCTGAGGTAGGGACAGATAAAAAAAATATGGGATGATCCCAATTTTCACCTGGAAAACCCCGGGCAGGATGTGAGCAGGCTGTGCATGTGCAGTGAGCCCAGGATGACCAGGACACAAGGCCATGGCTGTATTCCCTGCACACAAAGCACAGTCCTTTCATGATGTCTCAGGTTCTGGGCATCTACATCATCCAGGCTCTGTTAACCTTGTGCAGCAGAACTGGGGCTTGTTTGTGCCAGGGATGGACATTCTTTAGCAGCTGGTCAAGTGACAAGTCCTGCCTAAATGGCCAAAGTTTCATTCTGGGGTAGCAAAAAAAAAAAAAAAGACATTTTTACGGAGAGCGGAGCTGTCGTAGCCTTAAAAAATTTATTTATCAGGAGTGGAATGGATGAGGTAGAGGAGTAAACATCTTCCCCAGCTGTAAAACCGCTGTGTGGGATGAGGGTTATGGACTCTGAGCCACCTTCGTCTGCGTTGTGGATGATTTTTCAGGATGTGTCTGGCTACCTGTGGCTTTGGATGATGAAGCAACAAGATCACCTGCTCTAAAAAGCCCCAGAGTGGGCAACAACACAAATCCTCACCTGGCCAAGGCCTGGCAGGGCGGGGTCCAAGGTTGGGAGGAGGGGGGTGGGGCTGCATCCCAGAACACTCAGTCCCTGGGGCTGAAGCTTTAATTCTGACAGCAGGTTAAAAAAAAAAAAAAAATTCCAGGAAAACTGGGCGACGTTTGGGAGGCAGCTCCGTGGTGATTCCTGGGGGATGGGAACCTCCCCCCCCCCGGTTGGGAGGCGGCTCTGTCGGCAATCCCAGGACTAGTGGGAGCTGCAGGAAAGAGGGATGAACGTGCCTTAGCTCAGCCACAGGTCGCTGGTGCCATTCCCTCCCCCTTCCCCGGGAGGAAGAAGGGAACCAGCCCGCGGCATCCCGGGCTCTGCCGTCGAGGGCAACGCGATACCCGTCATCAGTTTATTAAAGCCGCGCCTCAGCAATGCGCTCGCATGGCGGGGATAATTCCTCCCGTGCCACGAATGGCCGGCTAAAGTTTCCAGCCGGAGTTAAGAAAGGTCAGGGGAGGCGGTCGTAGGGTGTCCGCCGGCTTCCAGGTCTCAGAATCTCTGCGGGGATTTAGGAGGAGCCAACACATTTTCACCTGGAAGTCGGGAGTGAAATAGAGGTTTGGTAACGTGCTCCTCCCTCTTTCTCTCTCTTTCCTCTGTGCGTTCAGCTAATCAGCACCGGCACTGAAATATTTCTGTTCTTCCCCTCATTTTGCCCCGTTCCTCATTTCTCCTCCTTCTGTCTTGCAGAGCTGTAGCAGCAAAAAACCCCCTCCAAAACTACAGCCTCAGTCCCACCAGGAAGGGAAAACAGCTCAGCTCCCCCACTCTGCCTGCTCTCTGTCCCCAAACCCACTCCTAACACCAAGTGAACACGAAATGTTTCATTGTGCAGATAAATTTAGTGTTTATTAGTCATTCCAAGCACGGCCTGTCCCACACCACTATCCTATGGGGGCACCGAAACCGTGGAAAAGCTGGGCAAGGGTTGGGAGTGATGCCACATCTTTTCTTGCGCCTTCAGGACCAGGAGTGCCTCGAAGGTGCTTTGCTGCCTCCCGTCTTTATTGAAAATGGAATCTGGTTATGGGAAATATGGATAAAATTTCCACTAGATTCAATCAACGAATCTAGTGAAGAATTAATGAAAATAATGAAGAGCTGTGAGGTTCCCAGGTACCTGCATGGACTGAGAGAAGGCAAAACTGCTCCAGCTTCACCTGTGTTGCTCAGCAAAGTCAGGGACACAAATCTGGGATATTAATAAGGCTTGTGGACTTCTCATGGACAGGATAAATGCTAAGCTGTCCCTGCTGAAAACTAAGGGCCTTTAAAAAAGCTGAGTTTCAATTTTTTTTCACTGAAATAAACCAAATTTGTAGCTCGTGCTCACGCTGGGAAAAAAAATAAATAATGAATCTCTCCAGTTTGATGCCAGTGACAGTATCGAGCACCTTGGCAAAAACCCCAACACCTTCCAAAATAATGGCAACAACAAAACCAATGCAAGATTCCAAAGGACTTGCTGTGCCACTGGGTGAGAGCAACCCATCGGCCATGGGTTACTGGGAATTTATGGAGCAACTGGTTGCTCTCCTCTGATTTATTCAGCAGATCAGACACAGTCGCTCTGTGAGCGAACACCACGTTCTTTGCTTGCCCTCCAGCTAAATTATTATTGAGGTCAGCAGAGGTATAATGATCCAGGCCAAGAGGGAATCTGGCACAGCAGTTCCTAGTACTCCAGCTACATTTTCCATTATTTTTTTTTTTTTAATAACAGAATGTTTCAAAAAGAAAACGCTCCTTTCCGTGGAAAAAAACCCAAAAGTGATGATTCAGCAGATTAGAGGCAGACAGATAGAAAGGCAGATGATGTGGTTGAAATAAGGAATGTCAGCTTTTGGTTGACAGAAACTGGAATGTTTCCCTGTCCTAAATCAGTCAGTTTTTTGTCAGCGTGACACAAACATGACGAGCTGACACTGAGGAGCTGTTTATTGTGGAAGACAAGGGTGTTCCAGCTCTTTCCTTGCTCTGGATTTTCAGGTGAGGAGATTACAGATTCAGCCTCCATTTTCCTGCCACAGGTACCTTTCCCTTCTTTCCCCTGCTCAGAAATATCCCAAAATGCAAGGACAAAAAAATTCCCGTTCCTTTCATCCAAGCCTGGTGCTAGGACTGCAATTCCAGACCCTCAAGACTAGTGTGGGAATTGAATCCACCTCTCCAGGTTTATCAGTGGCATATCCAAATTTCCTGCTCTGGTACACCAGGATCTCCTCTCCCAGTCGCTCCCTGTCCCTGAATGTCACTGGTTTATCAGGCAGGGTGTGAGTCCATGCCTTGGATCGACCCCTCCCAGGGATTTGTCCGGAGGAACAACAGCCCAGACATGGGATGAGCCAAGACCGGACTCCTCCTTCATCCAGGAAGATGTCTGGGGAAGTAGGAAGCAATAACTTGTAGTGCTGTCATTTCTGATTTTGCTGTCCGAAAGATTTGACCCGCTCAAAAGCTCTTCCTTGGAGGGATCATTTAATTATTCATGGGCAGGAGCTGGTCCTGAACATGGGGCATAACTAAATTTTGGGGCATGACTAAATTTTGATCTCTAACTAAATTTTGGTGTTTGGTTCCCTAGAGGTAAAGTTGATTTTTTTTTTTTTTTTTTTTGGTTTTCTCTGGATTTTTGGAGATGGAAGAACAGAGGATGATCAAACACCCTGTGTTTGGCTTTACCTCTCTTTCTCCCTGGTGGATTTTTTTCCCTGTTCTTCAGCGTAATTTTGCAACAAACAGTTGTAACTATTGGCAGAAGGAAGGGGTAGGAAAAACTTATTTTAGTAACAATTTTATTGCCTCGTTAGCGTTGCTATTAAAATGTTCTGCGAGTAGATGTCAAGGTGTTTAAGCTTGCTAAAATCTGGGTTCACTGAAATTCTGTAGCTAAAATAATGTGATGAAGTGAAATTAATTGGTACACTTATTTAAAAACAAAAACAAAACCAAAGGGGGAAAAAAAACCAAACAACAAAAACCCCCACACAAACAAAAAAGCACCCAAAACCCAACCAAAAAACACTAAACCAAAACGGAATAAACTACATAAAAAAGGCAAGACAAAAAAAAGAAGACGAGAATTTTCTGAAAATTTAGAACATAAGAAAAAATATTCTCTGTGGATTCCTGGGAAATGAAAACAATGAGGAAAATTCCAGCACTGCTCCAGAAATTGCTTTTCAAGCCTCCTTGAAACAGGAACAGGATTTTGCCAAATGTTCGACTGAATCACCTCTCGATTTCAGACTTCTCAAATCTTTCAGCAGGTTTTTTTTTGGGGGGGGGGCGTGGAGCGGAGCTGGAAACAGGACAGTTCTGCAGGAGGGACTGTTTTGCTGATGCATTTGGCCTTGGGAAATAGGAATCTCCCAGTTTCTCCCGTGGAAATCCTGACCCGCCTCCCGGTGTTCGCTAAGCCGAATTTTCCTCGGCTCCGCGTCAGCGTCGCGGGGGGAACCTCTACCCGCACCCTGAACGAAAATATCCCCCCTCTAAAATGCAGATTATCCCCGGGGAGGTGCATTAGCCGGCCCACTGGCACTTCCCAAGGAGTGCCGGGAATTTCGGTTTGAACGCCGGCATCTCTTCTTGCCCGACGGTTCCCGACGCCTCTTTCTTCCCACTATCTCGGTGCCTCGCCCAGGTGACCCCGGCGATGGAAACACGCATAAATACAGCGGGGACATGCCCGGCCCCTGATTAAATACCCTGATAACTCTGAGGCCCTCCAAGGGATCGCGTTTCCCACCATCACAGCCCCAGCCGGTAGGCACAACCCATTACTCGGAGGGGCTCTTGTCGCGTTGCTCCTGCCGAGTATCTTGAGGAGGTGCCAAGTGCGTTAAAGGCCGATCGCTTAAAGGCGAAGTCCCGCAGGGATATCCTCAAACCCGGGTACGAACGCGCTGCCTGGCAGGGGAAACAGCCCCTGCCCAACCCCCGCTGTCCGGGGCCAACAAACAGTTAACCCTCCCGCCCCATCCCACATCCCACTGACTTGGAGAAAGCAACCCGGTGACTGGGAGCCACGGCCAGTTCCAAGAACACTCCGGGACCAGAGAGCTTTGGCTGGGTAGGATTTCAAGGTCTTGTCCACAAGGATCCACAATTAAAATTTCTTGTGCTAAAGTTTCGTGGTGAAATGAAAACCCTGAGATTCCAGCGCTTCCCCCCCCCCCCCACCCCCTTCCATTCCAAACTCCCTCACAATGCACACGGCGCAAGGAAAAAAGAAAACCTCCAGTATTTTGGCAATCAGCGCTGCCCTCTTTTACATATTTCAATTCCATCTTTTGGAAGGGCTGTAAATCTTTCCCCCTGTTTTTTTCCTCCCCCCGCCTCTCCTTGTCCTGTCTTCAGCTTGCTTGGCTGTGTAATTGCAGTGTTCATGTTACTTGCCTGGGTAGGAAATGATGTTTTAAAGGGCAGGGAACTGAGGGCCTTTCTCTTCCTTTCTCTCCTCAGCTTTAGAGATGCCCTGATAAATGCTGGGCACTGATAACTGGGTTGTGCCATCAGCAGTGTGGCAAACAGGGTTAGGGAAGTGATCATTCCCCTGTGTTGGCACTGCTGAGGCTCCTCAAATCCTGAGGTCAGTTTTGGGCCCCTGAGGATGAGGCATTGAGGGGCTGGAGCGTGTGCAGGGAAGGGAACGGAGCTGGGAAGGGGCTGGAGCAGCAGGAGGGGCTGAGGGAG
>JAWMRA010000078.1:704835-717625 GCA_035584735.1 Pseudotriccus pelzelni | reverse complement strand
CCCTCTCCAGCTCTCCTGGAGCCCCTTTAGGCCCTGCAAGGGGCTCTCAGCTCTCCCTGGATCCTTCTCTTCTCCAGATGAACCCCCCCAGCTCTCCCAGCCTGACTCCAGATCTCCATCCAGCCCTGGGAGCGTCTCCATGCCCTCCTCTAGATTCACTAAAGCAGCTCCACATCGTATTTATTCCATATTTATTATGTTCTCACACTCTTCCCTAATCATTCTCTCCCTGGACATGCAGGAGTCAGGGAATAGAGTTTAAAAGACCTTTGGCCTGGCCCAGGTTGGCTGTTGTCGTTTCTTTCTTTCCCAGATTCCCTTAAAAGCAGGAGCGAGGGGGACTTGTACTCTTGGAGCTACTCAACCTTCAGATAAAACATGGCCCAGATGAGAACTAATGAACCTCTGGCGGCTCTTTAGGCCATTTTCCCCCAAAAATCGTAGCAGGACTTTCTGAATTATCCCGCCCCCCCCCCAAAATGCCAGCTGAGGGTCAGCCCTTTGCACCAGGGCAGAGGGGCAGAGGTTTGAAAGGCTGCTGAGGAGTGAAAAGGAAAAGCCTCGTGGAGCTGTTTTCCTCCCTGCTGCAGCCTCCCTGTCCTGTCCCTCCTCGTTGGGTGCCCACAGGTCAGGGCTGGCGGGTCCCTGGGAATAGAATCGGGGGATCCTGGAATGCTTTGGGTTGGAAGAGGCCATAAAGATCATAAAGACACGTGTGTTTACACATCTAAATCTGTCTGAGCTGATCCCGGTCCTCATCCAGGTTGGGAGGATTTAAGTGCCTGGCACCTCCAGGGACAAAGAGAAGAGAATCCTGCAGCCAAAATTCCTGTCCAGCCCTCAGCGTTTTCCCCGAGGCTTTGGAAATCCGTGGCTGGTTTGTGCCTTTTGTGCATATCCCACTAAGCTTTTTATTTAGTCACAACTTTGCTATAAAAAAAAGAGAAAAAAGGCAAGAAAAGCAAACCCGGCGGATTTCTGGCTTTGCTTATCACTCCAAGCAGCGAAACGCTTCCCCTGCTGGTTCCAAACGTGTCGTTGGCAACATCTGAATCAGCAGCTTGGAGAAACCTGGGAGACATTTCATCTGGAAAGCCCTGCCTCATGATTCCACCCTCCCGTCCTCCTCATCCCACCCTCCAGCAGAGCCTGCCGGTTCCTCGAAGGATCACTGGATCCACTTCAGCTTCCCAAAACAAACGGAGCAGAGTTTTGCTGTTGCCTCACAAAGAGCGGGGGGATAAAAAGGAGGGAAGGGTGAAATCGGGCACAGGATATCCACATGAATACTTGGAACAGGCTTTGCCACCGGTCTTGTAGGAAACTGGTGTCTCAGTCCCTCCCTGGGGCACTGGGAGGGACCAGGACACCAAAACCCTGAAGGTTTCGTTCCAGCTGCTGAAACGGAGGTGGTGTTTAGGCCTGGAATTAGACAAGATGCCCTCAGGTTTGGGAGACAACCCCATGGGAATTGCAGATACGATTCCTGGGACCTTCGAGAAACTCATCCCCTTGGGAAAAGCAGCTCAAAGCCAAGCGGGGCACCTGGGGGACTAAAATGACCTGAGAGACGTGGAGGGACAGCTGGGGTCGGGCTCTGCCCCCAGGGAACAAGGCACAGGAGGAGAGGGAATGGCCTCAAGAGGTTCTGGCTGGATATTGGGAACATTTCTTCCTGGAAAGGGCTGCCCAGCCCCGGCACAGGGGGAGTCCCCATCCCTGGGGGCATTTAAAAGCCACTGGGATGTGGCACTTGGGGACATGGGGTGGCCTTGGCAGTTAATGGTTGACTCAGAGGGCTTTTCCAGCCTCAATTCTATCAGTCCCTGGATGGATGGGGTGGGCAAAGGGGGATATTCAAGGCCATCGGCCCTGAAGCTGAAGTTCCCTAATCTTGGTGCTCTGTTATGGGTTTTATAATGTTTTACTGACAATCCCAACCCCCGGAATCCCAGACACTGAAGTTTTGTCCTTCTGGTTTTCCATTCGTTTCTTTTCAGCTTTTTCTACTTCCCAGAGCACTTGTGTCCTCAGCTGAAATAGTGAGGGAATCAAATTCATAGAATCATGGATTCCTGGGCTGATTTGGGTTGGAAAAGACCTTAAAGCTCATCTCATTCCAACCCCTTGCTGTGGGCAGGGACACGTTCCACTAGCCCAGGTTGCTCCAAGCCTTGAACACTTCAATTAAATGATAATTAAATTCAATTACACCAGTTAAAGCATCACACTTCCCAAACCAGGTGTGGCAAGGCCAGAGTTTTGCCCCTTCCAACAGGTCAGTGGATGACCCGTGATGGTCAGGGTGTCCTCAGGGTGGATTTCTAGGAGACATCAGAGCTCCTTCTGGTCTCAGAAGTACCGAACCTGAGACTGGGGAGGTCCAGGTTGTGGCCAGGGCTTGGCCATCACGGCCTTTGTGGCCTTCTGGGAATGATTCCAGCCTCTCAGTCCCTCTCAGCTCCCAGCAGAGGGGTCTCAGCCCACGGAGGTGGTTGGTGCAGCCGCCAGGTGACTCAATATTTTGTTACCTGGAGGAGCTTCCCTGACTCAGCGTGGTGGTTCCCACCCAGCTGGGACCTCCCTCAACTGCTTTTAGGGTTTTTATTCTTCCCCTGCAGGGCAGCTGAAGGGAAGCCCAGCCATCCCGGGCTGATTCCTCAACCTCCCCTCACTGCTGCTCTTCCCAGGGATCCAAACCCTCCTCCCTCACCCTCCTAACTGGGATGGGCTCCCCTCCCTCTCCCCCAGCCCTGCCAAGGGATGGACATCGCTCAGGACCGCTTTTCCCCTCCCGGGTAAATCCAGGGCAAAATGGTGATTCCTGAGGACAAACCCCTGGGAACCTCCTTTGGGAGAACCCCAGCCCTTTGCTCCTGAGGCTTTTCCCTGAGGATCTGAGCCCCCCTATCCAGAGAATCCCCTTTCCCAGAGGAAGACCTGGGCCTCCTCCCTGGGCAGGATTGGACAGCACGGTGCTGGTAGCCGTGGATCTGTGTCTCTTGGCACTTCTGAACTCCTCAGCCTTTCAAAGAGAGGCCCTGTGGTTAATCAGAGGAATTAACCACAGCCTCCCAAAACGTCCTGCCAGCCAATCAGGAGGCTCTTCCCAAGGCCATTCCCGCTACAACGCTGCCGTTGTCCAACGGGAACGTGGATCTGTCCAGTTCAGTTGCTCAGTGGGGCTCAGGGACCCTCTTGTCCAGCTGGGCATAGGAACTGCTGGACTCCCAGGAATCCTAAACTTGGAGTAGGATTTCATCATCATCGTCATCATCATTATTATTATTATTATTTTCACTCTGGAGGCAAATGTTTTCCAGTTCAAAGAGGATTCCAGCTTGGCAGCAGGAAAATTGCTGGTTTTCGCCCAGAGCTTTCAAATCTGCTCCCGCTGGCTTTTCAGTGCCTGCTGCCTGCACAGATAGATAAATAGACACACATATATATAAAAATATAGATATAAATACGCCCAGACACACACACGAAATTAATACTGGCAACCACTCCACTCCGCCAGTGGAAACCACAAAGAAACATTCCCATATCTGGGGATTCTGATGTAATAGGGCTGAGGTTTCGCATTCCAGGCCAGCTTTTCAAGCCTCCAAGGCGAGTCAGGGCTGTCATTCAGAGTCCCCGCTGTTCCCGCATCCCGGTGGGTGGGGTGAGGGAAAGTCGGGAGGCAGCGGAGGAGGGAGGAAGATGCTGAGCTGGTTGGTTTCTTTGGGGTTTATTTCTAATTTCAGGCAGTTAAAGGCAGCACAAAGTGGGCCGGTGGCAGGAATTTTAACCCTTTCCAGGCGGGCACAGGCTGAAGGAAAACATCCCGATCTTTAATGGAAACCTCAGGGTTTCCGAGCCCAGCTCTGAAACACAGAGAGCCAAGAGAGCTAAAACCTCTTAGAGGATTAATTACTACGAGCTCTCCTGTGACAGGAACCTTTTCCAATGGGACTTTGGCAAGCTCGAGTTGTGTCTGGGTCGGATAACCACAGGCAGAGGCTGCTTTGGATTTGAAAAAGGGAAAAATAAATGCAGGTGATTTTTTTTTTTTCCCCTTGTATCCCAGAGCCAAAGTTTATCCTCCCCGTGTTTCCTGGGGTGGGCTGACGCTCCACCAGGCTGGACAAGCATCAGTCAGCAATGGCTAAACTGGACAATTCCAGCAGAAATCGCAGGCTAACAGGCATTTTGTCCCAGCCAAGGCTTTGTCCTCGTGGAGATCCGAGGGATCTCTGGCTCGGGCCGAGTTTGTAAAGCGCTTTGGGTTCCTCCGGGGATGAAAACGCTGCAGAACTCCCAGGTGTGGGATCAACCCACCCCCAGCCCTAATCTCCTCCCCCTTCCCCTCCAAAAACCCCACATCAGGAAATGCAAACAGCACTTCCCGAGGTGCTGCAGGGATGCAATTCCCAAGGCTTCCCAGCCCCAGGGGTGCCCGAGTCCCCGTGTCCCCAGTCAGGAGGGCGCGTTCTAATGTGACGCTATTTTTTCCATCGTTTCTGCTGCAGGAGGTCTTTGATCGCCTCTATTTGATTTATACTGTTGGATACTCCATCTCTCTGGGATCCCTCACAGTTGCTGTCCTTATCCTGGGATACTTCAGGTAGGCGGCTCTGGTTTTACCTAAGGGATTGGCACTAGGTTGGAAAAGCTGTCCCACAGGAGCAGTTTGGGGTGGCGATCCACGAGTGCTCCCGGCTGGGATTTGGGCTGTCTTAGTGTCTCTGAGCTCAGACTTCCTGGGGGATGGCGGGTGGGGTGTTTGAGCGCCCTCCTCTTCCCCGCAGAGGAGTTTTCCAGACCCTCTGGAGCAAACGGGAAGAGGGGGAACCTCCAGGAAGAGGTTGGTCCCCCTGGGAAAACCCTCCGGGGTTTTCTGCCCCTATTCCCCACCCGGCTCAGATTTAGCTGGTTACTTTTTGAGACAGTTCAGGTTTCATGAGGGAAGTTCCACTCCAAACCCAAATATCCATGAAGGATAGACCAGCTGCAGGGAATCCCAGCCATCCCAGGCTGATTTCTCCAACCTCCCCCTGCTGCTGGGGGATCCAAAAGCCCCCGTTCACCCTCCTAACCCTGGTGGTCTCCCCTCCCTTTCCACCGCCCTCTGCCAAGGCATGTAGACCCCTAAACACCACTTTGAACCCTCAGCATCTGTTCCTCAGACCTCAGGTTGCATCTCCCATCCCTAGAGGCATCCAAGGGCAGGTTGGAGCAACCTGGGCTGGTGGAAGGTGTCCCTGCCCACGGCAGGGGGTGGCACCGGGTGATCCTTAAGGTCCCTTCCAGCCCAAAGCACTGTAGGATTCTGTGATTCTCGCTGGCACAGAGAGCTTGGGATGGGAGGGATGAAAGGGGCTCACCACACCCAGGAATCTGTCCTTTGGGAAGCCCTACCTGGAGAGCTGGGAACAGAGCAGGGGGCTGGCTGCCAACCCCCGGGCCCCAGATCCGCTTCCCTTCCGTGCCTGGTCACACCTTCTCCTGGAAAACAGCAGGACCCGGACAAGGGCTGAGGGGGGTGGAAATTCTCCCTGTGCTGGAAACACCACGTGGTGTCTGCGCAGGGAGCTGGAGCCAAGCCCTGGCCACGAAGCACTGGGAGCAAAATGGGTGGCTTTTGGCTCGGAAAGGGCTCAGGCCCCTCTGCAGGGAGCAAAAGGGGCTCGGGGGGATGTGCTTGGACAGCAGAGCCCGAATGTGGGACACACACGTGGCAGATGGGGCTGCAGAGCCCTCCTGGAGACCCCAGCCCTGCCACCACACTCCTGGTCTCCCTGCCTTCTCCCTCCGCTTCATTCCCCACCGAACATTGGCGAGGCTGTTAAAATATTCCATGTCCATGTACCTGAGAGTATTCCCAGTTTCAGGAGTTCAGGAGTATTCCCAGTTTCTCTCTTTGTTCCTGTTCTCAGAGCACTTCATTTACAGCCCAGACCACGTGGGCAACTGGGCTAGAACACCTTTATCCCAAGAATCAAAGCAGCAGCAGGGATCAAGCCAGGGTTTATCCCAGATAACACACAATCCAGGGATTCACTGACTCCATTGCAAATGCAGGGAACAAACCCATCTTCCTTTCTACCTCGTCAGTTCCACTTGGTGCAATTTGGATTATAAGAGCCCAGAGAACAACAGTTATCACTGTCATAATATCCTCCAAAGGAGACAAAAGCACAGCTTTTAATTTTCATTTCCATCACTGGAGCTGGGGATTTAAGAGGATGTTCATCCAGCCGTAAATCCATGCATGGCCAGCCAGGCAACAGAGCTCTAGAGGACAGAGGGGACCCCAAGAGGTCAGTTAGTTCCTCCTTCTCCCCAAAAACCATGATCCCTGGTTCCCAAATGCACCTCTCACATGTGGGTCCAACCCACTGACCTCCCACCAGCCAGCTTTTCCCCCCGAAAAGGATCTTAAAGCGCTTTACAATCAGCATTTGTGGGGTCGTTGGTGCCATTGCTGGGGTGGAGCCCAAAACCTGCTCAACAGGAGCAAGCAAAGGGGAACTTTTCCAACAGGGAAAACAGGGAAGACAGGGAGAACCAACACACCTGAGTTACTCCTGTAGTTGCCGCTGAATTTGGCTCGGGCACAAAAATCAGCACTTTATAGGAACCTCGGCGGGGTTTTCAGTGGCCACGGGGTCTGTGAGGGGTGGGAAAGGAGGAATGGCTTCCAACTGCAACAGGGCTGGTTTAGAGTAGATTTTAGAAAGGAATTCTTCCCTGTGAGGGTGGGGAGGCCCTGAAATGGATTTCCCAGGGGAGCTGTGGCTGCCCCTGGATCCCTGGAAGTGTCCAAGGCCAGGTTGGAGCCACCTGGGCTGGTGGGAGGTGTCCCTGCCCATGGCAGGGGGGGTGGAACGAGATCACCTTTAAGGTCCCTTCCAACCCAAACCTTTCCACGATCCCATGATTCCAGGAGCCCCCTGGAGCAGGAGTTAGCCCCGAGGGTGAGTGGCGAGCGCGGGGCGGCGGCGGCGGCACCGCCGCGCTGGGAGGAGCTGCGGCTCTTGGGGGGCAGAGACGACCCCGAGAACGATCCCCCCGATGGGCCAAACTTCCTCCCTCCCCCCTCTCTCTGTGTCCCCTGCAGACGTTTGCACTGCACTAGAAACTACATCCACATGCACCTGTTCGTGTCCTTCATGCTGAGGGCCGTGAGCATCTTCGTGAAGGACGCCGTGCTGTACTCGGGGTCAGCCCTGGAGGAGATGGAGAGGATCTCAGAGGAAGACTTGAAATCCATCACCGAAGCCCCTCCAGCGGATAAGTCCCAGTTTGTGAGTACCCCCGGAGCGGGTGGCTCTCTCATCCTCCTGTCTCTGTCCTGTCACTTTGCTGTTTTCAGGGGGATTTTCCACCCTGTCGAGGTGGAAATGTTCCCCTTCCGCAGCCTTGCCCCACCCCTTCCCACTCCTGCTCAATCCAGAGGGATTTCCCAACCCCTGAGCTAAGGACGAGCTGTTCTTCGTGGCTGATGTTCTGATGCCCACCTACAGCTCCTCTTTTCAGCACTCCCCTGCTGTCCCCTGAACTTTACGGCTCCGGGAACATTCCTGACTATCCCAGGAGTGCTCGTGCTCCAAAATGTTCCTCTCCCACCACAACTGGCTGATTTTGCACTGGGAGCTCCTCCCTGGGCACCTCACGGAGGCATCACTGGGCTGGGACATCTGTGCCACCAAAGTGACAGCCCAGATGCAGCAAAGCCACTGGGTCACGGGAGGGTCTCAGCCTTGACTCCTTCTCCTGAGGAAGAAGGTCACCAGAGGACATCTCACCTCACCTGAATTCTGGAGCAAACCACAGCTGGTTGTTCCTGTTGTGATAAAATCACGGAATCGTGGAATGGTTTGGGTTGGAAAAGGTTTTAGGGATCATCCAGTCCCGCTCCCTGCCAGGGGCAGGGACACCTTCCACCAGCCCAGGTTGCTCCAAGCCTCATCCAACCTGGCCTGGGATGCTTCCAGGGATGGGGAATGCACAACTTTTGTCACTCCCATATGAAAAAAAGGCATTTCAGATGGGAAAATGGAGGGATTCTGTGCTGTCAGAGGAAAGGGTGGGGCTCTTCTGCAAAAGGCAGATGTGTGCAAGAGATGGGCCTTGGGACCACAGGATCACTGGGGTTGGAAAAGACCTCCAAGAGCATCGAGTCCAACCTGTGCTTTTCCAGCCTCAGGGATCCTGGGATAAACTTCCTGCCCGCACATTTATTTGGCTTCTCAAGTCTTTCACAGCTTCTGCCCCCACCAGGGACCCGCCAGCAACCTCCTGAATACAGTCAGTGTATGTGGAGTGTCCCACTGGGCATCCAAGTCATCCCACATGGAAATCTGTTGTTGCGTTTCCTTCCCATTCCAAGATCCGTCTCATTAACAGGCTGAGAACTCAGCACACTTCAAAACACTCACTTTTTGGGAAGGACCCCAAAGTGTCACCGCATTGTGTTCTGTTTCTCCTTGGGCTGGACTCATTCAAGGGAATAATTGGGATAATAAATGGCATTCTTTGAATATTAGCACTTTAATGGCATCTCCCATTCTTCTGGATTGAAAGGCAAGTAAGTGATGAAAGCAACAATTAATGTATTTCTTTTGTTTCCAAGGAAAGTGGGAACTTTGCAATTACTGCCTGATGCTCCCTGTGGGGGGTGTCCCTGGTGTATTTTTATAAATACAAAATAGAAACATGGAATATAGCATTTGCCACATATAAAACACAAATATACAAATATAAAAATTATTTTTATTAATCCCACTTAGAAGGGGATTTTTAATTGGTCGTCTATTTCAACTCACTTCGTAAAAGAAAAGGAGTGTAATGTGTCCATATCTTGCTGACAAATGTATGGATATATGGATATAATGTGTGCATATTCATTTTGACTGACAAAGGGGAACCCTGCAGCCACTCGGGGTGTCCTCACACCTGCTGAGGACAGGCAGGCAGCCCTGGAGGATCCTGCCGTGGACACCCATGGCAGGATGGGGTGATCCTGATCCATCAGATCCCTCCAGGAGCTGAGGAAAGGCTCGTAGGTCCCAGTGATGGGACTTGCACCAGGTCACCCAGACCAAGCCAACCCGGCCACGGCCCTTTGTCCTCTGATATGGGCAAGGAACAGGGGGAAAAGAGGAAGCACAGCTCACCTGGAGGTGTGTAAGTCCTCCATCACCAGGCTGGGAGAGAGCAGGATCAGGCCATCATCATTCCACAGGTTCCCCGGCCTCCCACAGCTCCCAGCCCACCTGCTGTTGGAAAGGTGAAGTTTGGCTCGAGTGCTTTCTCCTCACCTCTGCTGTCCTTGTCGTGATTTTTATCCCCTTACGAAAGCCACCAGAATTGTCTGGTTCGATTTTTTTCCTCTCTCCACCTCGTTTTCCGCCCCGTGCTGGTTCATTTCTGCCTTTGTGTAGAACAGGAATTCCACCCCGGTGTTCCTCACACGCCTCACGCTCCTGTCCTTCTGTGGTCGTTGTAGGTGGGCTGTAAAGTAGCTGTTACCTTCTTCCTCTACTTCCTGGCAACCAATTACTACTGGATCCTGGTGGAAGGGCTCTATCTCCACAGCCTCATCTTCATGGCATTTTTCTCGGAGAAGAAATATCTCTGGGGATTCACATTATTTGGCTGGGGTAAGTCGTGGCTGCTCCTCACAGCTCCCCCCGGGAGAAATCCCTTTGAGGTCATGGATATAAATGAATACAGGAGAAGGGATGTTATGAATAAATACAGGACGGGCATCAGAGCCCCAGTGACTCTTGCAAGGATAGGTTTTCCCTCTCCTGAAAGCTTTACCCCTTCTGAACGGTGGGATTTACGCTGTGGCACCTGCAGGGCCTCTGGAAGGATCAGCCCAGGCTTGGACAGACAGCACATGGAGTCAGGGAACCCCAGAAGGGGTTGGGTTGGAAGGGACCTTAAAGACCATCTATTTCCATGGGCTGGGACACCTTCCACCAGCTCAGGTTGCTCCAAGCCCCATCCAAGCCTTGGACACTTCCAGGGATCCAGGGGCAGCCACAGCTTCTCTGGCAGTGCCTCCCCACCCTCCCACCCTGCCACCGCTCCGGGGCAGGAGCTGGGAGGGTTAAATTTGGCACTCAAGGATCCTCTGAGCTCTCCCCATCTCTTCCCAGCGCTCCTCGAGGGGCTGCAGGGGCAGAAAGTTGCCTGAGGCTCTGACCAGCTGCTCCCAAGCTCTGATTTCCTCCCTCCAACCTCAGCTGCTGCAAAAAGCTCCCTGAGGTTTCGCGGAACACCAGTGGAAACCTGCAATTTGTGGGCAAGGCTTATTTTCTGCCTTCCCTTCCTCTCAGCTGGGGCACCTTTTCGGCGAGGACTGAGCAAGGGGCGGGGATGTGGGCGCGGGGAGGGCGACCAGCAGGAGGAGGCGTTGTGGGCACACGCGTTTCAGACAAAAATGGGATTTCTGTTCCCTTCTGGCCTTAGTTTCGGCTTCCAAGGAGTTATGAGGTGCTGGGAGGCCCAGGACAATAAACCAAGTGCCCACAGCTGTCCCGGAGCCTGTGGATCGGGAGGGAGAACAGGAAGGGTGTTGGACGGTCCCTGAGGACATCATGAAGAGGAAGGGGCTGTGGGTCCACACAGGAGCTCCCAGCAGGAAGAACCTGCTCGGGGGGGTCTGTGGTTCCCCCAAACTGTGTGGCCCAGGACCGCTTCCCAGATTCCAGGTTTCAAACGCACCTGGCCACATCCTGACCGCAGTTTGGGACGAGGTTCACGTGGTGCACCACGCCATCCCCATCCCACAGCTGCGTTCCTCAGGGAAAACAACCGGTGGTTCAAGCCATGTGGTGCAGGATCAAGTTTTTGAAGGATTGGAGGTTTTTGGGGTTCAGGCCAGGAGCCTCCCCGGCTTTCCTCCTTCCCGAGGTGCTCCAGCCTGGGAAGGAGAAGCTCCCTGCAGACCTCAAGTTCAGCTGGTGATGAGGTCAGAAGCTGCTGGTGCTGCCACAGGATAAAGATGGGAGGTGTCAATTTGAGTCTCAAATTGGGAACCCATCTCTCAGGAAAAGTCTAGACCTGGACAGCTGGAATGTTTTGGGGAAAATAAATAAATAAATAGATATTTGACAGGGCTTGGAGCAACTTGAGCTAGTGGAAGGTGTCCAGGGCCTGGAATGAGATGACCTTTAAGGTCCCTTCCAACCCAAACCATTCTGGGATTCTGTTTTGAGAGTGGGGCATTTCCTACCTCGGCTGCTGTGGGGACACAGAGGGCTTCAGGTGTCACCTCTCGTTTAAAGCAAGTGGACAAACCTCCAAATTAATCAAATTAAATTCAAATATAAAAAAAAACCCCAACAAACCAAACCCCTCTTCTTCCAAACCTTCAAGTAAAATGTACTGCTCAGAAAATGCCATTAAACTGTGCAGGGCAGACTTAAAGAGGCAATTCCCCAGAGGGAACCGGGGAAGAGAGGGAAGCAGGAGGAAAATAATGCCATATGTTTCACAGGAAAACCAACCCTGCGCTGCTCCCAGCTCAGCCAAAGGAAACCAGGCCAAGAGCCATGAGCTGCCCTCATTAATTCCCCCAACCACTGCCAGGGACTAATCATTTTATCAGAGCAACCACAGAGCCCGAGTCCCACCTGTCACAACACCCACCGTGGATGTGCTTCCAGGAGTTTGAGGCTGCCCCGCTTAAATTCCTCTGGAATGAGAACACAGGATCCCTCCGGTGGCATTTGGGCTGCCTGTGTTTGGATTAGCATGATAATGTCCACACACACGTATTGTTTGGATAGTTTTTGGGCACTGGAAAGGGCAAACCAGTCCAGGCGCCGCTGGAACCAGTGGAAAAACTCCAGCTCCCCGCGGCGGGCACTGGATCCTGCGCCCAGCCCAGCAGTGAATGCCACAGCATCGGGGGGCAATAATGATGCCATCCCACGGGGGTGCAGAAAAGCTGGGACATTGGAACAACAAACAGCGCTGCATTTATCCCCCCTGGAAACCTCCAGAATCACCCTACAGGGTCTGATTTCCAGACCGGTGAGGAAACCGGGATGTTTAGTCACTCTTCGAGGTGAAATCCAAGGATTTCTGTCGGGCCTTCCCAATCCACGTCCTCCCTGGCACAAGGGAGCTCAGCCTCCATCAACAGTGCTCATTCCCTTCTCCCCAGGGAGACCCTGATGGCAGAGAGGGACGGGGAAATGGAAGAAATAGTGACATTTTGGGCACCAATAAACTCCTGAAGCTGCCCCTGCTGCTGTTTTCGGGGGGAAGTCCAAGAGCCACAAGCAGTAACTGGGAAACCCAAGCTGATCCCACTGGCATTTTCCCTTCACACGCTGTTGATTCCCTGCAGCTGGAATGCACTGGATTTCAGCTCCAGGGGATTGGAGAAGATAAATGGGATGGTGTGAGACCGTTAGAGGCGCTCAGGAGATCACAGAATTTTGGGGCACTCCTTCCTCTGGTGGCTTGGCCAGCTGGATTTATCCATGGATGACTCTCCCGGGAGTCCTGCTGTTTGTGGGTATCTTTGAGGGCCTCAGTCCTGATTTTTAAGGGTTGTCCCATCAGTGGGAGCTGTGGGTACTCAGCAGGAGGGATTGTCAAATCTTGGAGCACCACAGACCAGGATTTTCAAGTGGAGACACCAGAAGGTCAGTCATGACCCTCTGGAAATAGAGAAGATGCTGGAGGCAAGGGTTTTGCTCCTTCTGGAGCACAAGTCTGATGAGGAGCAGCTGAGGGAGCTGGGGGGGCTCAGCCTGGAGAAAAGGAGGCTCAGGGGGGA
>JAWMRA010000078.1:687519-697662 GCA_035584735.1 Pseudotriccus pelzelni | reverse complement strand
AGCCCCTCCTGCTGCTCCAGCCCCTTCCCAGCTCCGTTCCCTTCCCTGCACACGCTCCAGCCCCTCCGTGTCCTTCTTGACGTGAGGGATCCAAAACCGAGGGTCTTGCTCAGTTTTGACCCCTCATCTCACCCCAGACCTTATTTAGTCCGCTCTGTGCACCATTCCCGCTTCCAAGGCATCTTCCTGGGCTACAGATGACACTGAGGATGAGACACAGGATTCCCAAACTCTTCCTTCTCATACCAGACCCCCCTTCAGCAGATTGTCTTTCTTGTCCTGAGGGGCAGAAAACCGAATCCGGTCAGATCTTAGACCTGAGAGATGAGCCTTGCCTAGGCTACATTATGCCTGAACATTGGAAAACTGCTCCTGTGCCCTTCCTCTACCCCCCCTGCCCCTGGATTTCGGCGTGGAATGCCCTCCTCACCCCTGCCCTGTGTTCCTTGCAGGCCTCCCAGCTGTATTTGTCACAGCGTGGGCCAGCGTGAGAGCCACTCTCGCCGACACAGAGTAAGTCCCGCCGGCTTTTCTGCTCTTCCCTCCCTGTCTGAAGCTTCTGTGGGGCTCGTGGGTGAATTCCAAGGGGAAAAAGGAGCCAGGCAAAGCCAGAAGTTTCCTGTGGAGTTAGGAAAGTCTTGAGGGAGGGGTGGGGGGGGGGGTGTGTTACGGCAGGGAAGGATGAACGTTCCTGACTTCCACTTCGTTTTCTGTGAGTTGCCATGAAATGGGATCACCTGCAGCTCTTATCCCTGGGGACAAGAGGGATCATTTCCCAGCGAGGCAGGGACAAGGACTTTAAAGTCCTGAATGAACAGGGAGGAGTCTGGGGCACGGCAGGTTCAGCACAGCCAAAGAAGGTTCGGGGCTGGGGAGGTGCTGCAGGTGTGACTCCTCCACACAGGACACGTGGATCACGGGATCCCAGAATGTTCGGGTTGGAAGGGACCTCAAAGCTCATCCATTCCCACCCCTGCCACGGGCAGGGAACCTCCCGCTATCCCAGGCCCCATCCAACCTGGCCTTCCCCCCATCAGGCAGAGGTTTGACCACCCAGCAGGTTCCATCTGCCAGCAGGAACCTGGAGGCCCCCAGGAAACTTCCCAAATGGGGAAGTGCCCGGGAAGACACAGCTTTCCAAAAGGGATTTCAGCTCCAGGGCTGGAAGGACGGGTTAGCAGAGCTGCTGGAGGGCGTGGAATCATTCCCAGGGGTTATCAGGGGATCCTTGTCCGGGTGGGAAGGGAACTTTAAAGGGCAGCCAGTCCAAACCCCCTGCCAGGAGCAGGGACGCAGCAGGGACATAGCAGGGATCCAGCAGGGATCCAGCAGGGGTCCAGGAGGGATCCAGCACCTGAAGGGGCCTCCAAGGAAGCTGGAGAGGAACTTCATCAGGAACTGTAGTGACAGGACAGGAATGGCTTCCAAGACACAGAGTAGGTTTAGATCAGAGTTAAGGAAGGAATTCTCAGCTGGGAGGGTGGGCAGGCCTTGGCATAGGATTCCCTGGAAGTGTCCAAGGCCAGGTTGGAGCAACCTGGGCTGGTGGAAGGTGTCCCTGCCCATGGCAGGGGGTGGGAGTGGATGATCCTTAAGGTCCCTTCCAACCCAAACCCTTCTGGGGTTCTGTTCCTAAGCCATTTCAGCTCCTCACGTTCAGGAAATCTGGATTACTCCAGTTTTTTCCTGGTAAGGAGGCGAAGCAGCAGTGGAAAAGGGTTGGTTCCTGCCTGGAAGGGGCAGGTCTCCGTGCCTGTGGAAAGAGCTGTCCCATCACGTGGAGAGCATGACCAACCCACCCTGCCTGAGGGCAGGGCTGCACCAAGGCCCTTCCACCACCCCAGGCTCTGCAGGAACCCACCCTTCCAGGGTGGGTTTCTCCCGGGAGAAACCCTTGATCTGTCGCTCCTCATCACCACTGACCCCCCCCCTTCTCTCCTCAGGTGGTGGGACGTGAGTGCTGGCAATTTAAAGTGGAGTATTCAGGTGCCCATCCTGGCAGCTATCGTGGTGAGTACCCGTGCCTGGGAGGAGAGGCAGCGCTTGTGGTGGGATGGGGAGGGTCGAGCCAGGATTCCCTGCTCCAGTAATTAATAATTAATCCCCTTAATAATGTGGGGTCTTTATATATCCTTATTTTGGACCTGCCTGGGAGTTCGACAGTTTGACAGCACAGGGGTTTGTGAGACTTCAAATTTTGCTTAGGAGAGAAAAATCCCACCTTTTTGACCCTAAAACCCTTAAAGACATCAACACTCAAACGAGTATTTCCAAGCCCTGTGATACTGACAGCTCTCAGGGGTCATTCTCACCACCAGTGGGAAGAACTGGAGTGTGGGCTCTGTGGCTGGACCAAATCTTTCCTCCCAGAGCGTTTCAGTGTCACCAAATCGTTCCAGACTCATCTTCCTGAGCTGATAAAAGCTTGGGAAGCCTCCAGGGTGGGGATGAAGATTAAATCCTCCCAGCTGTGTGCAGTCTGCTGACTTCAGTGTTATTCCGTTGCCTGGATTTCTTTTCAAATTTAGCAGCTTTCAGGAAATCAGAGTTTTCCCTCTAGTTGTGGTGAGGTTGGACAGCTTTGATTTAGCCAGAACAAGATCCCACTTTTAAACCTCTGAAGCCCAAAAAAGCTCCTATGAGAAATAAATCCTGCTGGGGGTTTCGGATTGGATTGTCTGGCCATGCCTCCCTCCCAACTCCTGTGCCGGGCACCAAATCCCAACCCAGTGGAACTCAGGGAATGGGCTTCCCTGGATGTTACATTCCCCCTGAACGATCAAACAGATCCAGGAGAGACATTTTCCCGGGGGGCTTTCCAGGGAAAGGGTATGGCAGGACCTTCCTGCCTCTTGGCCAGAGGGGAACTGGTCAAAATGAACTTGCACCTCGTTAAGGGGGAAGGAATCCAACCCCAGGAGACAAAGCCAGGCCCTGCTCAGGGAGGACTTTTAACAGTGAGGATAATTATCCATTGGAATGACTTCCCAATGGTTCTGTCATGGGAGCCAGATCCGCTCCAGCTCAACCCCAATGAAAACAGGGAGGTCCCCTGGGCTGTGTTGTGCCAGAGATCAAACCAGAGGTTGACAATGGTCCCTTCTGGCATGAAATTCCAGGCCTGTGTGGTTATTCGGTTCCTTGAAATGCTGCTCCGGGGGCATCTGGGAAGTCGGCTGACAGCTGGAAGCTCCCAGAGGAATCCCCAGGCAGCAGCGCTGCCCAGGAACAGGGATCTGCCCAGGGCACTCACACAGGGCTGCTGCGTTAGGGCCATGAATCCAGGGAAAGCAGCCTCTGAAGAGCTCCAAAAACCCGAGAATCTCTGGAATGTCAGCCCGGGTTTCCATCTCTGCTAAGGAGCCTGGAGATGTTTTGCCATTCAGCTGTGCCGTGTGGGCCACCAGGAGGACGGTCCTGTAGGGCAGGATTGGATTCTCCACGGGGTCTTTAAGGCTGGAGGAGTTCCCTGAGGTTGAGCCCAACCACTCCCAGCACTGCCAAGGCCACCACTGAGCCAGGTCCCCAAATGCCACCTCCACAGGGCTCTTAAATCCCCCCAGGGGGGATGATGATTCCACCCCAGTGTCCTCGCCTTGTCAAAGAAAGCCATCCCTTCCATCCTCCCAGGGGGAAACACTGCCCAAATCCCACCAAGCAGGTCATTCCCGGGAAGTTCAGCCTTTCCACAGGACGGGCTCTCCCAGGAGGAGCTTCCTGCACAGTCACTGGGCTTGACCCACCCCCGGGGGGGGGGAATGAATCGACTGAACGACTCTGCCACCAGCTGGACGCGCTTTTTAACAGCTCTCCTTCATTTGTGTTTGTTTTTTTTTTTTTTTTTTTTTTTTTCTCCCGTCCCTGCAGGTAAATTTTATTCTTTTTATCAATATTATCAGAGTCCTCGCCACCAAACTACGGGAGACCAACGCAGGGAGGTGCGACTCGAGACAACAGTACAGGTGGGTCATGCGGCCCCTCCGCTTTTTTGGGACGGGGCAAGGCTCTCGTTTCACCCCCGTGGCCTCAGAGGAAGGCCAGGGTGAGCAGCTCGTGGTGCCCACGGCCGCCCAGAGCAGGGGGAGGAGGGTGCTGTCTCCCAGCTCTGGCACTGCGGAGCAAATCAACGGCTCAAACGCCTCCTCAGCCTTCCCAGTCCGACCTGGAGGACCTGCCTGGTGGGTTAGAGGGGAACTCAAGCTCTCCAGCCAGTTCAGGAGTGACTGTGCTGCTCCTGAGCCAAGAGTGCAGCAACGAGAGCCTCGTTCATGTCGCTGAAGCCCCTAAAACGCGTATCCATTTCCTCGCTTCTGTTTATTTCCCCGCTGTGCTCTGTAAACTCTGGGCTGTTTGTTCACTCTGCCCTTCAGTGGGCGTTTGGTGCCTCTGCTGAAATGACAAAGAGGTTCCTGCCCCTTTGCTGGCGCTTCCCTGTTTGTTGGGTCGTGTTTTCCTTCGCTCTGCCAGCTCTCCTCTCCTGATGATTTGGGTTATTCGTAGCGTGGTCCAAACCAGACGGAACAAACAGATGGCTGAGGCACCTCTTGGTGCTGGAGAGCTCCCAGGGCTTCCAGAACCTCCAGGGCTGGCCAACCTGACCCCTAGAAAGGGGGCAGAGCAGAGTGAGGGGTTGCAAACCACAAGCTCCCCCTGGGAATACCGCCTGTTTCGTGGAGCCAGGAGGGACATTTGGCAGCAAAACACCTCCCCATTTAGTTATTTATTTATTGCTGCCCTGTCAGGGCTCTGATTTATCTGTTTATTTACTTCTCCCTGGCTGAAAGTTGCAGTTAATTACGGTTTGGACGGGGCTTTCCCCTCCAAAAGGGTTCAGTTCCCTCAGTGCTCTGCAGAGCCATCCCAGCCCCTTCTGGGGCTGATGTTTGTCCCTGTCAGGAACTGCTGCTCCTGGGGACCTGCTGGGACTCTTGGCAGAGGGTTTAATCCTTCAGTTAGTGCCACTGATTCCCTGAGGAGCAAACCCAGCCAAGTGCTTGGATTGGGTGGAACCTCCCCCCAGGCCCCAACACGTGCTGAGATTCAGCTGCTTCTTTTAGCAGGAGGTTTTCCAAGTGGTCTTGGACGTCCTGAGGGTGTCCACCTTCCAACCCCCCAGGGCACTGGCCTCTTCCCTCTGATAGCTGCAATAATTCTGCTCCCAGATGCACTTCCCTCTCCTCCAGCCCTGCCACCAACCCAGGGGGGACGCTCATGGTGTGCCTCAACAAGCAGGACAACCACAGCGTGGCTGAGGCTGGAGGTGCCCTCTGGAGATCACCCAGTCCAACCCAACCTGCTCAACCTACTGCAGGTTGTGCAGGTAGAAAATGAAGGAGAACATCCATTATGGACCAGGATTTGATGCCAGTCAGGGCAAAGAGCTTCCTTTATGGACCAGGATTTGATGCCAGTCAGGGCAAAGAACTTCCTTTATGGACCAGGATTTGATGCCAGTCAGGGGCTGAGGTGATGGAGAACATCCTTTATGGACAGGGATTTGATGCCAGTCAGGGGCTGAGGTGAAGGAGAACATCCTTTATGGACTGGGATTTGATGCCTGTCAAAGGCTGAGGTGATGGAGAACATCCTTTATGGACCAGGATTTGATGCCAGTCAGGGGATGAAGAACATCTTTTATGGACCAGGATTTGATGCCAGTCAGGGAGTGAAGAACACCCTTTATGGATCAGGATTTGATGCCAGTCAGGGGGTGAAGAACATCCTTTATGGACCAGGATTTGATGCCAGTCAGGGGCTGAGGGCTGGGACAGCAGCACACATTCCTTCCCAGCCACGCTCCCACCCTCCATCCATGATCCTGAGCCAAACCTGGAGACAATCTGGGGCTGGAAAAGACACTTCAGTGCCTTCCCCTCCAGCAGCATCGCCCGGGAGAGGGCTGAGGCAGCACATCAGGACAGGGGTTGTCTCATGGGTCGTAAGAGGAGCAGCAGCTTGGAATTCCAGGTGGCCACAGTTCCTGCTGGAACAGAAGCTGTCCAGGCCTAACCAGGGGTCACGTCCACCCCCTCCACTAATTGCCTCTCCTTCCTTGTCCCCACAGGAAGCTGCTGAAATCTACCCTCGTCCTTATGCCTCTGTTTGGAGTTCACTATATTGTTTTCATGGCTATGCCATACACAGACGTGTCAGGGATTCTTTGGCAAGTTCAAATGCACTATGAAATGCTGTTCAACTCTTTCCAGGTACTGGCACTGGGGAATTAAGGGGGGGAACCACGAGGATTTCACTGGGGAGAAGGGGGAAAGTTGCCTCTGAAAGCAGGGCTGGCTTTGCCATACGCCAGCTTTCACTCCTGAGGTCACCTGACAGGATCTTAATAAATAAAATTTTATAATATAAATATTATAATAGTCTTTCTCAGATAAAGATTATCAAGTATTTGAAAATATTTTGTCTTTTCAAAGCACGATATTTATTCTGTATGTGTTTATAAAGGGTCGGTGTGTCCAACCAAAAAAACCAGGCCTGTTGACAGGTACCTTTACCCCTCAAAGTAAACCCCTTTAGACTCAGGTGAGACAGGAGCTGGGGGAGATCCACAGGGATGTTGTTTCAAATTACCTTCCAGATTTCTTGCCCCAGGTTGTCTTTCAGTGCTGAGTGGATTCCTCAGTCCCACTGCTGGGCCCCCTCGAGCAGAGCCCGGTCCATCCCCTGCAGCCCCTGATGGACATTGGGGAGGTCCCCTCTCAGTGTCTGCTCTGGAGGCTGAACAGCCCCAGCTCCCTCAGCCTGTCCTGCTCCCAGAGATGCTCCATCCCTCCGGCACCTCCGCAGGAAAATCATCTTCCAGGAGCTCCCTGTGGAGCCCAAAGTGGGCACAGACCCAGAAGTGCCTCCCCAGGGCTGAGCAGAGGGGCAGGATCCCCTCCCTGCCCTGCTGGGAACGCTCTTCCCAGTGCCCCCCTGTATCCAGTGCCCCCCTTGTCCCCCAGGACTGGCAGCTGGTCAGGGCCAGCTGGTTGTCCCCCAGCACCCCCAGGGCTACTGGGCCAGTTTTATCCAGGATGATGAGTGTCGCTCGTTCCAGAGCAACCTGGGGGTGAAGAGAGCAGAAAAGAGCAGCTCCCCTGCAGCCAAAGGCCCGTTAATACCTTGTCTTTTCCTCCTTGCAGGGATTTTTTGTCGCCATCATATACTGTTTTTGCAATGGAGAGGTAAGTCACCAACACCCTCAGGATTCCCCTCCCTCTTTGGGTTCGTTCCACACACAGCTGGAGGAACAGCAGCACCCCCCTCACTCTCCAGAGTGCCCCAGCCCTGCTTTGCACTCCAGGCTCTGTCAGTCCCCACTTTTGTTGACCTGAGACACCCAAAAAATGACCCACTGCAAGCAGCTAACGGAGATCAAAATGTGGGGTCATCATTTCCCAGCACAAGGGCTGTTCAGTGCTGCTGAAGTTCAGATCTGTGGCAGGATCTGTGGGTTGATGGAACCAGAAAACTCGCTGGATTGTCCAGGGCCTTTTGACCCCTTTTTTTGTCTATTTCCAGAGGAAGATCCTCTGATTTCTTCATTCCCATTAATTCCCTCAATTGCTGCAAACTAAGGAACTTGATAGTCAGTGGGTGCACACTGGGAAAGGACTTTCATGGACTGGCATAAAGCTGCTTTGACCTAAATTGGGGGGTTTTAAGGGGAAATGTAACTTCAGATGTGAAGGTTAAAACAAGGCAAAACCTGTACCATAAGGAGAACTTATCCCATCCCAGCCCAGCTTTGGCCATCTGGTTTAGATTCAGCCTAAAGCAGCCTCAGTCTAAGTCTAAAATAGTGAACTCCTTCCCAGGGGAATTTCTGGGGACTCAGGTGCCTCTGGAGGTGGTTCATCCCGCTTGATTTCATGGCACACAAGAGGATTCTCTCCTGGGTTTCCTCTCGGACAGAGTCCACCCACATTTCCAGCCACTCGAGCTTAACCCAGTGCCAAATATCCCACGTGGAAAGGGGAGATTTAACGTGACTTTGGTGATCCTCGGGGGTCCCTCCCAACTCGGGAGATTCAGTGATCCCATGGAATTGGAAGGATCATCAAAATCCAGCTCCCCCCTTCACCCCCCAGTTTCCCACCCTCCCTGCCTGTGGATCCCACCTCCTTCCCGCCCCTCTCTCCTCCCACTCACGCTTTTTTCCCCTCCCTTCTCTCCCAGGTCCAAGCAGAAATCAAGAAGTCGTGGAGCAGGTGGACTTTGGCCCTTGACTTCAAAAGGAAAGCACGAAGCGGGAGCACAACCTACAGCTACGGGCCGATGGTGTCCCACACCAGCATCACAAACGTAGCCACGAGAGGAGCCCTCGCCCTCCACCTCAACACCAGACTCATCCCAGGGACCCTCAACGGGCACCGGAATTTGCCCGGCTACGTGAAAAACGGCTCCATTTCCGAGAATTCCATGCCCTCCTCCGGGCCGGAGCAGTACAACAAGGACGAGGAGTATCTCAACGGCTCGGGGCTTTACGACGGAGACAGACCCACGGTGCTGGTTGAGGAGGAGAGAGAGACAGTGATGTAAAGGCAGGAGGGGAACACAGCCAAGAGAAGCAACAGGATGGAAAAGGTTCCTGGAGAGCGTTTAGCGGGCGGAAGAACATCGGGCCACGCGCGGAGTGCCGAGGGTTCCCGCGGAGTTTCCCCGCTGCGTGGAACCGGAGGTTAAGTTATGCGGGAGGTTGGCCGGCTGTGGATCCCACCCGTGGACTCGGCGATCCCCGTCTCCCTGGTGTTCCCAGGGCAGGGCTCTCCACGCCCTGCCGGACCACAGAGACGCTGGGGGGGCTCTCCAGGGAGGGCTGGGAAGCACCACGAGGGTCCCTGGAGCTCCTGGAGCGCGTGGGCAGCCGAGCGGGGCGGGGGGCTCTGCGGGGAGCGCGCGGGGCCATCACCTCGAGGGGCTGGAGCCACCCTGGGCACCACCCCACCTTTCTCCAGGGCTTGGTTTGCCCCTCTGCCTGCAGGGCCTGCCCGGTGCCACCCCCAGCACGGGCCCAAAGCCCCGGGGCACTCGGGCCGAGGTCCTGCTGGGTCCGACCTGAGCGCGCCGTCCTTCCCTCGGGGAATCTCCTCGGCAAAGGGGGAGACTCCTGCTCCGGGCTGGGGAGGGTGCACAGCTCGTGGCTGCAGGATACAGGCAGAAAACTCTCCTTCCTTCCTCCCCCCCCCCCGAGTCCTGGCAGCAAGACGGGAACCAGTGGGAATTCAGGATGGAAAATGTGGTTCTCAGAACGTGCGACGTTTCTGTTCTTCCAGGTGCGGCAGAGATGGAGAGGGGCCTTCCAAGGGCAGGGAATTCACAGATCTTGGAATGGGGAAGGGGGGGGTGGCTAAAATCAGTTCAGAGGGGGACCTAACTCAGCCCTCCCTTTCTGGGGAGCTCATGGAAAGAAGCTTCACTTCATTTTTGAACCTCTAAATTGTTCCTCGTCCTGTTCTCTGAAAATCCTGATCCATTGAACCATAAAATCCCAGGATGGGTTGGGTTGGAAGGGACATTAAAGATCATCCAGTGCCACCCTCTGCATGGGCAGGGACACTTTCCACTAGCCCAGTTGCTCCAGCCTGGCCTGGAACACTTCCAGGGATGGGGCAGTTTGGGAAGTCCTTCAGGATGCAGGTGAGGAAAGTGGGAGAACCTGCTCTCTGCTCTGACCCTGGGATGCAACTGTTGAGTCACATCAACCAGAACTTCTGAGCTGCATCCAGTCCGTGCAATCAGCTGGGCCTGAGAGGGGAAATTAAGGGCTAACTTCCCCCAAACCCTGAAGGCAGTCAGGAAGAGAAGCTGGGACCTTGCTGTGTGTCCCACAGCTCCTTTAACAACCTCCCAGCTCGGGCCTGAGCAAAGCCCAGGGAAACCAAGGGAAAAACCTCCTCCCTTGGACAGCTCTGAGCTCGGCATTCAGACCTGCTGGGGGCTGAGAGGGTCTGGCAGGGGCTGCAGACACACATGGACAGCTCATGAATCACGGAATCCTGGAATCATTGGGGTGGGAAAAGCCCTCCAAGGATCCAGAGTGCCCCCTGTGCCCCATCCCCACCTTGTTCCCCCAGCCCAGAGCTCTGAGTTTGGAGTCTCCAGCCCTGGAGGTGTCCAAGGCAGGCCAAGCCTGCCTTGGACACC